>NW_004624760.1:9605699-9637865 GCF_000247695.1 Heterocephalus glaber
ATCCATTTAGCTATAAATGACTCTAGTTTCTCGTTCTTTATGGCTGAGTAGTACTCCATTTTATTTAAAAAACCACATCTTCTTTATCCAGTTTCCAGTTGATGGGCACTTGGGCTGTTTCCAATCCTTAGCTGTTACAAATTGTGCCACTATAAACATAGGTGCTCATATATTGCTGTGGTATGATTCTTTTAATTCTTTGGGGAAGATACCCCGCAGGGGAATAGCTGGGTCAAGTTAGTTTTTAATATGTTATTTTGCACACAGAATATGGTTTCATGTGTTCTGACATAAATGATGTTAAGATTGCCAGGCCGGTCCACTCCCCCATTTAAGAGACTATCATGGATGAGAAATAATCCTATCCATGTTGGGGCACTTGTGTCCCAGGCTGCCATCACCTCCTCAGTGGTGACTGGGACAGTGTTGAGACCTGTATTAAAAGGTCAACTGAGGCCAAAAAAACTTTTTAAAGAATTTATTTGCACAGTGATTCATGAAGTGGGCAGCCTCAAACCAGAAGTGGTTCAGGCAATCCACCTGGGAATGCAAGAGGAAGGCTTTTGTAGGAATAACATGGAAGTTTGTAGGAATAACATGGAAGTTAAGCATGAAAATACTCCAGTGGTGACAATTGCACTGTTGCCTTACTTTGTCTGTCTCATTGGGGAATTCCCTAGTTATGTAAGTTTGTTGACTGCTTCTGACTGGTTGAGCTTAAATTCTGTTTTTCTTTAATGCAAGCATTTACAAGAAATAGGGCAAGTTAAATTTCGTTAATGATGCAAAAGATAAGATTATTTGTGAGACCTACTTGACTTTGCTCAGGCCTGGTCTCCATTTAAATTTACTTTAAGACATACAAATTTCTATCACACTTTTATTATTTTGTAGAAAAAAATTGAAGATGATAGTTTGGGTTTTAATTTTTCTGGTAATAGTAGAAGTATGAATATTAAAATCTCATGATGAATTATTACTTTATATTCTTTTCTAATTATCATATATTTCACAATTGAAATAATTTCAGCATGTACAACTATGCATTTTTGGCCAGTCAGATTTGGCTTTTAAAATCTTGCTTGGTATTTCTCCTATATACTATATAAAAAACATGCAAAATACATATTTAATGATGTATTTGAGTATATTTAAATTAGGAAAATATCAGGCAAGTTGTTTCTTTTGTAAATTGCTTCTATCCAAAGCATTCTGTGTATTATCAAAATGAAAAATGACAGCACTTTGTCATCTGTTCAAATTGATATTGCACTCTTTGCAATGACAGCTGAAAAGGCCCACAGGTGCCATATAAAGAGGTGACCATGTTGTCATATTTCATTTCGGCATCCCTCTGCAAAGCCATAATTACCTAATTAGGTTGTTAATTAGGAGATTAGCATTTCACTATATTGATAGAATGCTCTTTACTGGCGTGGGGCTAGATACAGATTTGTCTGCCCTAATTTATAATCTCTGCCTGTTTTGTACTTATTTATTTGCTTAAGATCCTTGTGTGGGGCAATTCAGTTTACCTGAGAAACAGCTTGTTTACAAGCTAATGAAGCTTTGATCACTAGATTAAAATTGCTGAATTAAAATATGCTGAGAAGCTTTGATTGCTAGATTAAAGTAGCTGAGTTTTAAAATAGAACTAAAAGGGTGGTAACAGCCTCAAAGTGGTTAATTGAAATTCCCTATTGGTATAACTTGTATTCTTGTTAATATAGGCAGTAAACACAAGAATTCAAATTGATGGTGTGAAACAAAACCCCTAAAAAACAAAAACTAAGCCTCAAATGTGATAGAGCTTATGTATACTAAAGGCAATTGTTTTAGTAATCATTGATGATAAAATCGTACCATTTATACATAGAACTTACAAAATATGTTAAATATTTCAGAAACTGAAACTTCATTAATGACCAAAAAAACCCCATATTTAGTCTTCAATTTAGATTTTCTTAGATAGTCATGCAGCAGGCTTTATTTCATTTGCAGCTTCTGTCCATAGTCTGAGCTTGGAACGTTCTTTTCCCAAACTCTTTGCAGTCCCCAGTGCTTAATGGAATTTGAAGTATTTCATAGTAACCTTCACTTGATGAGCTATTTGAAGTAAGCACAGTTTCTATCTAGTGTGTCTAGCATTATTTTTTTCAGGGAGGGGGGGTTGTACATACCTCTCCTACTTTTCCAGTTAAGGAAATCAAGAATTTCAGAATGTGGAATGGGAAGGGCAGCATTCCCACTGAAACAGTAGCTTAGCCCCTTTTGTTTGTTATTTGGTATTAGTGTTAAGGTTGTAGATGTGTGCTTAAACCTGTTTTACCCACAGACATTATGAACAATTGCCATTTTGGTTTTATTATCTTTAAAAACATTATTGTTTTTAAAAACATTAAAAACTTTTTATATTAAGAAGAAATGATATACAATATCTCCCACTCATGGGGCTCAGTGCTAGAGCACTTGCTTAAGATTTACTAGGGCCGGAGATTTAGCTCAATGGTTCTGCCACCTGCCTTGCAAGTGCAAGGTCCTGAGTTTGATCCCCGCTACCAAAAAAAACAAAAGATTTCCTGAGTGCTGCAGAAAAACAACAGCTAAGTGTGGTATCTCACACCTATAATCCAGCCACAGAGGAGGCTGAGGCAGGAGGATCACAAGTTCTAAGCCAGCATGGGCAGTTTAACTTGTCTCAAATAAAAAAAGGATAGGCATATAACTCAGTGGCACACTTGCCTAGCAAGGCCTTCAATCTCTAGTATCCATCCGTCCAACACCCCTCCCCCAACAAAATTTTAAAAAAAGTGCATGGCTTATATCTAGATGTCCTCCCAAAGTCTCATGCAATCATAGGTGGCTGGAGGTGGCTGGATCTAGAGTGTGTGATGTTGAGATTCAGGATGTGATGCTGGGATTGATTCGTGGTGAGATGCTAGGATTAAGGGTGTCCCAGCCTGGGTGTCCAGCCTTAGTGCTACCCACACTAAGGACAGTTAGCCTGGATAGAATGTAAGGGACAGAATAAGGGCTGCTGCTTGGCTTGTTGCTTGTTGCTTGTTGCTTGCTGCTTCCTGCTTCCTGCTTCTTCACTTGCTGTTAGCTGCTTGTTGCTTTCTGCTTTGCTACTTCACTGCTTTGCTGGCTTCCTGCCTTCTTCCACTATGAGGTGTTTCTCCTCTGCGATGCCCCTCTGCCATGCCACTCTGCCTTGGAACCAGCCAGCTATGAACTGACACCTCTACAAATTGTGAGCCAAAATAAATCTTTCCTCCTTTAACTTTGGGTGTTGCGTATTTTGTCTCACCAATAAGAAAAGTGACTAACACTGACAAACAAAATCTGCCAGTCAATCAGTTTTGCTTATTGCTTAATTGTCATCATTCATTTATTCAGTGTTTGCTGAGTCTTTGTGAGGTGCAAGGCATAGGTCTGGCCATTGAGCAATGAAAACTATAGACACAGCCCTTGCTGCCAGGGAACTTGGAGTCCAGTGAGGAAAAGACACTCTGGATTGACCAGTAGGACTGAGCTTGAGGTGTGTTGCAGTAATGGAAGCCCAGGTGAGTATGGTAGGATGCCTGGACTGGACTAGGCAAAGTCAAATCTTCTTGGAGCAGGTGTTACCTAAATTGGGATCAGAAGAATGAAGAAAAAAGGGATGTTTAAGTCAAGTGTTATCAGTTAGCTTTCTCGTTGCTCAGACAAAATACCTGATACCCATGACTTGGGAGAGGTTTATTTGGCTCATGGTTTTCAGTGGTGTCAGTACATAATCAGCCGGTTCCAGGGCAGAAATGGCATGATGGAAGGGCATGGCAGAGGACAGCTGTTTACATCATGGCAGCAAGGAAGGAGATAGAGATTGAGGCGCGCGCGCGCGCGCACACACACACACACACACACACACACACACGCTCACGCACGCGCTGGGGGAAAGAATATACCCTTCAAGGTCACATCTTCTGTGACCCACCTCCATCCGGGCCCCACTCCTAACAGCACATTCTGTTACTGAACTCATGAACTCATGAATGGATGAATCCACTGATGAGTATAGCACCCCTGTGATCCAGTCACCTTCCAAACAGATGAGACTTAATAGACATTTTCAGTCTAAGCCATAATACCAGAAGACAATACAGAGAGTTTCTAGAGAGAAGTATGTGTTCAGGGCTAGGAAAAAGAAAATTCAATATGGCTAGAGTAGAAAAAACTAAGCTGGTAAGAGGAAGATGAGGCTGCATAGATGGCAAAGTTCAGTCATATGGAGGCATTTGGGCAGTCACTGAAAGATTTTAAGACAAGTTAGGAAACAGTTATAATAGCCTAGGTGAGAAATAGTGGTTTGCATTAGGTTATTGAGATGAAGTAGATGAGATCTAGAGAGAGAAGAATTAGGATGCATAAGATTGGTAAGGATTGTGATTTGATTTTTTTTGAAACAGGGTCTTGCTATATTGCCCAGGCTGGACTTAAACTTGAAATCTTCATGCCTCAGCCTCTTGAGTGCTGGGGATTGATTACAGGTCTGTCCCATCATGCCTGCTCATACTTTCTAATTTATTTAAATTTGAGAACATGTGTTTGAGTATGTCAGAGATAAGTCCATAAGTTTTATTTTCCAGTTTGACTGAAAACTGTGTAGTACTAGCAAATAATTTTCTCTCAGGTGAATTGAGAAGGATACAACTAGTTGGGGCAGCAGCTTAGTGAGGTAATAATGATAAGGAAGAACTGACGCCCAGAGAAACTGAGCTTCCCATTTTACTCAGCAGCTAGCTAGTAGAATTAGGAGCACACTCCGCTCTTCAGAGCCTTTGCATTTTTTGTCATACCTGGTCACTTTTCTTGTTTTATTCCTTTCAGTTTGTTCTGAAGTAAAGGAGAATTCCATACTCCCTAAGCATCAGTGGTCAGTAGGCCACTGACAGAGGTGCCCCCCCTGCCTTTCGGTGGCTTCTTAGGCCCTCAGTGGGTTGTAGGTTAGAATGTTGACTATTCCCTGGGAGGAGAATCTGCTCTAGTGTGCGAGGATTAGCCTTGGCAAAGTCAGACAGTCTGCTGGGATTTCTGAATTTTAGGATTCATCTTCCTCAACTAGAAATGAAGTTGGCTACTCCCACTAATATATTTGACAGTTCTTTTTCCTCAGGGAAAATGTTTGGAACCTCCCATATTAACACCCCGCCCACCACCACCTCTGGGGATTGAGCTACATCCCCAGCCCTTTTTAAGTTTTTATTTTGGGACAGATTCTTACTAAGTTGCTGACTTGCCCAGGCTGGACTCTAGATTTGCCATCTTTCTGCCTCAGCCTCTCAGAGTGCTGGATTATAGGCATGTACCATTGTGCCCAGCTGAAGCCTCCTATGTTCTGAGGAATTTCGTATTTATTTGATGTAACCAACTTGTATTACAAATTTTTTTTCCAGGATAATAGATGTATTTACACATTGAATACAAAATAAATATACAGTATTTGGAAACTTAGTTATCCATTGATTCATTTTGCATTTCCACTGTTCATCTTCTGTTTCAGTTTTCCTTGCCTCTTGTAAATCCTTTTTTTCCTTGCTTTCAAATTGACTTTTGGCTCTGGTTTTACCCACTGTATTTCTGTTGGTTTTTCCTCATCTTCAGTGGGATCATGTGGAAGAACAGTCTTTGGCTCTTTCTTTCTCAGTTTCTGCACATCTTTTACTTGCTGTTTCTCTTTGTATTTGGCAGCTGTGATGGATCTTATGATACGCCGATGCATGTTTGGTGACTGGTAGTGAGGATTTTCATATAAAGTTGGTCCTCCAAAACTTCCCTGAAAAATCTTTATCAGATTTAAGACAAAATGAGGTACTATTTCTGCAAGTTGAGTATCTTCATCTATGACCTGAAAGTTTCGAAACCATATCCTATTATCCACAAATGGCTGGCTTTTGGAATGATATCGTGGTGTACTAAAAATCTGGATTAAGAGTTCTTTTAACAAAGCATAATGTGGCAGTTCATCAAAAGCAGGGTCAAAAGACAAAATGGCTGAGAACCTTTCAGTTTCCAGTCATCTTTAGTTCTTCTAGGGTATGAATATTTTGAACAAGAAATTTGGTAGAGGGCCCATGAGGTGAATTAAAAAGCCACATGTAAAGATCTTGTTTTTTCTTAGCTTCAAAACAGATGCATTTATATTTTTTCATTTCACAGACCTCATTAATCACAAATAATTTATCTTTATGATCCATTTTAGTATCTGCTTTAGAATGAGGCATCGGTGTTCTCAAGTCTTGCATTAAATGTCTTGTTCTGAAATGTATTCCTCTGGAAGAAAAGATGAGAATCCGTGCCTTATTTTTCCATGTTCCCTTGCAAACGGGGCCTGGGATACGGTCCTTCTCTGCTTCCTCCATCTCTTCTGGCACAACTGATGACTTAGCTGGAGGCTCGGCATCTTTTTTGTTTCTTTTTGGCTTCTTTGATGAAACCGCCAAGCCCACGCTGCTTCCTCTTGGTTGCCACCATCTTGCCTCGCCACCTTCCCTCTTTGTATTACAAATTTTAAAATAATTTTTTATTACTGATGCTAGTTTTGCTAAATTAAGTACTTTGTTGATATCCCTGGGTTAGGATTACCTAAACTGAAAGAAACACACGTAGCATGGATTCTAGCTTTCCTGTGTTTCTCCCCTTTCTGCTTTTTCAAAAAGTTGAGATGTAATTTACAACTTAAAATTTTTGAATTATCCCATTTAATGGCTTTTGTATAATTGATAAAATGATATCTCATTTTAAAACATTTTTGTTACCCCAAAAAGAAATGTTGAATCCATTATCAGTCCTCCCCCAGCTCCTGGCCACCAGTAATCTACTTCCTGTCTCTATGGGTTTGTCTACTTTGAACCTTTTATATAAATGAAATCGCACAGTTTGTGGCCTGGCTTCTTTTACATAGCAAAATGTTTTGTTTTTTTTTTCTTTTGGTACCGGGGATCGAACTTGGGACCTTGCGCTTGCAGGGCAGGCGCCAGAACCACTGAGCTAAATCCCCGGCCCCTTAGCAAAATGTTTTGAAGTTTCATATATGTTGTTGTAGCATGTATCAGTGCTTCATTCCTTTCCATTGCCAAATAATATTCTCATATATATATATATATATATATATATATACACACACACACACACACACACACACACGCATCACTGTTAGGTAAGCATTCTACCACTGAGCTATGTCCCTAACCTCACACATTACTGTTTATTTACTCTTGGGTTATTTCTACTTTTGACTGTTATGAATAATGTTACTGTAAACATTCACATACAAATTTTCATGTGAACACGTGTTTTCAGTTCTGTTGGGTATATACAGTGGAATTGCTGGGTTGTAGGTCATCCTATGTTTACAGATATTTTGAGAAACTGTCAAACAAAGTGGCTTCAACACTTTACATTTTCATGAACAGTGCACATGGTTGGCCTCCTTTCTGCTTCTGCTCGCCTCAGGCTCTGTATTGCACTGGTCTGGCCTGGAGGCAACCCTAGCTGAGGGAGTTCCATGAGCCTTTTGTCTTACTAGGTGGGAAAATTTCCAGTGTTCTCTTTCAGTCAGGTTCACTTTAAGGCATATGTGTACCAGACTTTATATGTTAGATGTGATAGGAAGTGAAGAAGCCTCACAGTACTTTCTTCTCAGGGATATCATTGTCCAGTAGTGAAGCTTTTTACTGAGAAATGGGGGGAGGTTTCCAAACCATTGAAGAAAGTAATTGCCTAGAAATTCATGAATTTACACAACATGCATTGTAACTTTAGGCAAAGATTGACTTTATTTATTTAGGTACAGGCACTGAACTCAGGACCTTGCACTTGTGGTGCCCCTGAGCTAAATCTCAGCCCAATTTTTTTTTTTAATAGCTTCTGGGTTTTTCTCAGCCTACTTTAACAGTTGCCATTCCTTGGGTGTTCTTTCTTTACATGGTTGGTTCTGCAAGTCATCAGATCCACTGCTTCATTTGCCACTTTTTGGTGTCACCTACGGTTTGTTAAGAACTTTGTCCCCAGCTATCAGATTTGTGTCTTGCTGGATCTCTGTGTAATCCTTAGTCATCTTAAGTTCATTGTGTTTGAAAACTAACTTTATCTTCCTTCCACCTGCTTACTTGTTCTTCCTTTGAATTCACACTTTCATTAGTTGGTACTACCATGCAAGCCATAAACCTTTCCTTTCTCAGCCCTCCATATCCACTCAGTCACCAAGTTTTCCCACCTTTTGGCTCTTTAATTTTTCTTGAATTTATACAACTGTCTTTCACTGCTTTACTTTATATTTCATCATCTCTTCCCTGGGCTGTGGTCACAGTTTTATAACTAGTCTTTGGTCTTGTCTATCTGGTTCTTCTGGAACAGCTGCCAGAGAAAGTGCTAATCTCCATATAGGTTTAGTAAATAAATGTGTGTTCTGCTGTTTTTTGCTTGCCTAGCTATCTTGAATGCTATCTTTGTCCCCTCTTCCAACCTTCCAACTTCTTTATCTTTCAAGATTCATCCACTTTAGTCTGGGAATAATAGCAATCATAATAATAGTAAACATTTGCATAGTGTGCACTGCAGGCCAGGTGGTGTTATAAACACATAACACTTTAATTCATTCAGCCTTTACAATAATTCTGTGAGGCAGGCACCAAGTTATTCTCATGTACAGATGAGGGAATGGAGACGCAGAAGTTGTTGCTTTCCCTTGGCCCCCATCTGATGAATGACTAAATGCAGATTTGAACCCAAGTAATCTGATGCTTGATATCTCTCAGTCTCTCTTAACTACCTCCCCTACTCTACGTTTTCTCAACCTCCCCCATTCCATTGACTTCTCCCACTATAAAGGATTTTTTCTTTGCCTCTGCTGTAACTACTGGATAGTGTGGTACAGGCCATAAGACAGAACTGGAGCAAACTTTAAGTGCTTCTGATTGAGGAACCAGTATTATAGATTATTTCAATGCCAAATATTTTTCACTATTTTTTTTTTTTTTGGTACTGGGGATCGAACTCAGGACCTTCTGCTTGAGGCAGGTGCACTGCCACTGAGCTAAATCCTCGGCACTATACTTAAGGTTACTGAGTTGACCCCCTTCATTACCTTGGCCTTATTATCTCTGGGAAGCCTTGTCTGAGTAACCTACTTGCATTTAGATATTTTTGCTGGTGTTTCCATAGTATATTGTTATAGACTCCTGTAGCAGTCCTCTCATTCTTTATTGTGACCATTTCTTGTCTTTTTTTCTCCTGTTGACTCTTCTCTTGGTGATAGGGATTATAACTTAGCGCTTTATACTTGTAACTGCCAGCATGTGGTGAGAGTTTATGCTTGTTTGATGAACAGATAAAAGTGTTTATGCCCATCCTTAGACTAGGGTGAGGAGTGGGTAAGAAGACTATGATAAAATGCATTTGCAGCATGTTGCAGAGATTTGAAGCAGGATTCTGGAGCCCGGCAGCCTACGTTTTATCTTGGGTCCACCTCTTACTAGCTATGTAGTTTACTGATTAGTGAAACGTGAGTAGTAATAGAATGTACATCATAGTTTTGTGAATGACAGCAGTAACTTGTCCAAGGGCAAGGTCCGGTAGTTAGGGAACTGAATTCAGGTTTCCTGAGTTGTTCTTGCAATAAAATATGTTGCTGCTTTTAATTGATGATATGGTTAACTTGAGAGTCAGATAAGTGGGAGACAATAGAGGGAAAATAGGTATTAGACCATGTTCTGAATCAGCATCATGGATAAGCTCCTGCCCCCACTTCTTTTTTCAGTCATAGCACGGCTCTTTGGGAACAAGAGAGACTCATTTGTTTTTCTGTTCATTTCATCCTGAGCTCTTATTGGATGTCATCCACATTCTACTAGAAATTGACAATATAGTGATGACTGAGACAATCAGTGTCCTTAAGGAGATTGGCATTTAGGGAAAAACAGTGTATAAACAATATTACTAAAAAAAGAACAAAAACCCAGTGTGATCGGTTTGTTCCTTCACTCCTTAACATGGCAGCTAGAGAGATCCTTTTAAATGTGAGTTAGATTGTATCACTATTTTCACAATCTTCCAGCAACTCTGCATTTCACTTGGAATAAAATCCAAGGCCTTAAAATGGCCTTCAAGGCCCTAAACAATTTTCCCCTCTTCTAAGTCTTTCCTCTAGCACTTGCCCCCTTGTGGGACTCCTTGGTGCTCTGTGAGGGGATCAAGCATGCTTCTTCTGCTTGGGAGGCCCCCTCAAAGAGCCACATGCTTGCTCTCACCTGTGATGCCACATTCTCAGGGAGGGCATCTTGGACTGTTTTATTTACATTCACACCTGTGACTTGAGGTGGCATTACCATTTCTTTTTCCTTGTACTGCTTTTCCCTGTAGCACTTGTAATTTCTCTATTTTTTGTCTGTCCTCTCTCAAAAATGTGAACCCCATGAGGGTAGGACTTTGCTTTGTTCTTTGCTGTAATACTTTTATGCATCTAGAACCGTGCCTGGCACGTTGTAGGCATTCTGTTGTGAATAAGTAAGTTCAAACAGAGACAGTCATGGCAGTGTGCTGGATTACTTATTTGGTAGAAAAACAGACAATGCAGTAGAACATAAAAAAGGGAACAGTTAACATGGGATTAGGAAGATTTCCTGGAAGAATTGACCATTGAGCTGGATTTTGAATAACATGTACTCTACGGCCATACTACCCTGAATGCGCCCCATCTCGTGTGAATAACATGTAGGACTTTGCCAAGTAAAGACAGGCTTTTCAGACCAAGGGATAAGTTTGAGGAAATGGAACTCATTTTTATAGCTGTGTTGGGGCTTTGGCTCTCCTTAGAATAGGATAAAATTTCAGAAAATAGATATTAAGAGTGGATACCAGGGCCCGGGGATTTAGCTCAGTGGTTCCGGCGCCTGCCGCGCAAGCGCAAGGTCCCAAGTTTGATTCCTGGTAACCAAAAAAAAAAAAAGAGTGGATACCAGGAGTTGAAATAGGTACTGTACTAGAAATTGTTTAGACCTGAGAAATTTTGAGTATAGATTTTAGTAGCAACGATCTATGGTTTAGTCTTAGTAAAAAATGAAACAGTTCCAAGGGGAATTGGAAATTAATAAAAATTTAATGGCTTCAAATAACAAAGTTCTTCAGGGTTTCTCAACCTTGGCATTATTGATATTGACTTTTTTTGGGTATAATTCTTTGTTATGGGTGCTGTTTTATACATTGTACCATGGAGAGCAACATTCCTGGCATTTGTCCACTGCATGCTAATAATACCCATTCCAAGTTGTGACAGTCAAAGATCTCCAGCCATTGCCAGATGTTTGCTGGGGAGCAAAAGTGACTTCTAGCTGAGAATTACTACTTTAGATCCACTGTGTTACTGTTGGGTCTTCAGCAGATGATTTGGGGAGAGATTTATACCTTGATAGAATAACTTCGTGAATCTAGAATTGGATAAAAATATTTGAAGTGGGCAGTTCCTTAAAAATGATATCTATACAACTAACTATAATAAAAGGCAGAAATAAAGTAATTTTAAAAATTTGGATCCTGAAAATTGGGAAAAAGTTTACAGATTCTTAAGTTGGACTTAGAAGATAAAGAGGAGAAGGGCACATCTGAGACAAAGGGAGCATCATTACGGAAGGCCAGAACATGATCAGGGTAGCCCTGGGAGTGGCATGAGGCGGAGTGGAGAAGGGGCAACTGAGTGAAGCTGGGCTGGAAGAGCTCTAAGTGTTGTATGTGAAGGACTGTAGGCTTGTTTTCATTTTCTACTGCTGCATGACAAGTTACCACAAATTTATTGTCCTAAAACAACACAATATTTGTTTTGGTGCTTGGGAGGCTAAAGCAGGAGGATTACAAATTGGAGGCCAGCCTGGACTACCTATCCATTCAAGGCTAGATTAGACTACATAGTCAGACTTTGTCTCAAAAACAAAACAACAGAAAACCCAGTAGGTGATTGTGTGCTCCTGAGTGTCAGGAGTCAAGGCTTCACCTCAGTTCCTTGCTCATAGTCTCAAAGAGATGAAATTAAGGTGTTTGCTGGTTTCTGTCTCACTTGGAGGTTCAACTATGGAAACAACTTCCAGATTCTCTCAGGTTGTTGGTAGAATTTATTTCTCTGTGGCTATATGACTGCGGTCCCCCTTTTCTTGCTGCTGGTGGTGGGTAGTTAGGTTGTCCGAAGTTTCCAGTTCTAGAGGCTGCCTTCAGCTCTTGCCATGTATATTACCATAACATGACTATTTACTTCTTCAAGGCCTGCAGGAGAATCTCTAGCTTAGAATCTCCCTTTTCACTGGCCAAGACAGAGTCTTATGTAATTGAGTGTCTCCCATCCCTTTGTCTCAGCCTGTTGGCTGTAAGAAGTCAGGCCCCCCTTACACTCAAGGAGATGGTCAACAGAGGAGTCTGATGGATACCAAGAGGCAAGAATTTTTGGAGCTGTCTTAGAATTTTTGTCTTGCACAGCAATTTTATTTCTGTGAAGGCATTGCTTGAGTGTTTTTTTTGTTCAGCACTGTATCTCTAATGCTTGACACATAGTAAGTGCTTTATAAATACTTGTGAAATGAATAAAATCTGTGGATGAATATTAGGTAGACAGTTGAGTGCTATTTACAGTTTAAGCTCCTAAGCCAGTAAATTCACATTAAAAAATAGCTAGTTTCTTTCCATTATTCATATTCTTCACTCTGGGTAAAACTATAAACATTTGTACCTGAGACCTTAAAGTGAAACCTAAAATTGTGTATTTTCTCACAGGTGTCAGTCAAATCTTTTTATGTCAGAGCGACAACACCTATTGGAAAAATAATTTAGGGCTACATTGCACCAAACTGGCAGATTTCTTGTAATATCCAGAAATGTTGGCAGATTTGGAGTTTTAGGGGTGGTAGGTGGTTAGGTTGTCTGAAATTTCACAGCTATTGTTAGCTAATAAATGTTATTTCTAAACATTTTCACAATACTAATTGTTTTATATAGCTGAATAATATTCTAGTCTAACTTGTGCTTAGAACTTTATGATTTGGTGTTCTTTGTATTTTATACTTGTCATTGGAAACATCTGTTGAAAAAATTTTGATTTTCGGGCCGGGGATTTAGTTCAGTGGTGCCACCGCCTGCCTCGAAAGTGCAAGGTTCTGAGTTCGATCCCTGGTACCAAAAAAAAAAATTTAGATTTTTCAATTGTCCATTGCTAATGCCACTTAATCTTTATAAAATCAGATATCTTTCATTCCAACACCTGTGTTACTCACTGCACCCTTACTGTTCATATGGATTAGGATTATCCAAGGATGTGCCAGCAGATACTGTACATTTTCCTGGGGTATCAATTTTAGTGGTATTTTTCCTGTTGAAACAAACACAGCTGCAATACATTATTGGGTAGAATGCAAAATCTGAATGAATTTTAAAAGTAAAGTTCTTATGGCATGTTGCTGTAGGTAGCTGCTGTAGGTCTTCTCATACCTTGATTTATGATCATTCCTCTCTGGCACTCAGATGTGTCTTAGAGAAATTTGAGAGGCACTATGTTGTACCAGGCTTCCTTTAATAGGATCTTTGACAGGTGCTAAGATTCTAAGGTATTTTGTCAGAGATACAAGGCAAGAAAATTAAGGATCAGGTCCCTTTCACCAAGAGAAACATTTGATGGAAGAGACCTTGTCTCCTAGTAGACTGGTAGAGGGGCTGGCTGGACCCATGTGGCCTTAGTTACTCATCAGGTGGCCTCAGCAGAACAGCTGGAATGCAGCTTTGGCTGAGCCACTCTCTCGCCATGGCCTATTATCCCAGATGCCTTCCCATGATTGGAAGTTTTCCAAGGCCAGAGCAGATGAAGCTGTATTTGGGGGATTCAGAAGTTCCACAGCATTATTGTCACTACATTCTGTTGGTCAGAGCAAATCATGATGTGAGTACAGATTCAAGAGTTGGGGAAATAGACTCCACCTCTTGATGGGAGAAGTTACAAAGGCTGTGGCCTTTAAAAGGAAATCTACCATATGCCCTAGAGCAAGTTACTTAACTGCTTTAAGCCTTAGTTTAAAAAAAAATCTACAAAAGGAGGATAATATTAATACTTCTGAGGGGTGAGTTAGGATGATTAAATACGTTGTTGTGTGAAAAGTGATTAGTGTCAGAGCTCAGGAAATGTCATATTACTATTTCCCTTGTGTTTTTGCCTTAGGAAAGCCTAGCTATCCTTAACATGCTACTGCCTTCTTTGCCAAAGTTTTCTATGACTGCCCTGTTTCTTGGGAAACATTACTGTAGTGTCTTCTTTGCAGGTTGGTGTGAACGTTGCTTTTTATGTTGTTCTGTGTGTGTGACAGGCTCCTCTGCTGAATCTTATAATGCCTGAGTTAGGGGAGGCCACTGTTGATGTGTTTTTGTAGGATTCCTAGTACCTGACATTCAGATGATGCTTAGTGAGTGAATCTCTACCCCCCCTTTTCTTTTCTTCTTCTTTTTTTTTGAGACAGGGTCTCGCTTTGTAGTTCAGGGTGGCCTTGAACTCACTATGGAGCCCAGGCTGGCCTCAAATTCACAACAGTCCTCCTGCTTCAGCCTCTTGGGTGCTGGTGTCATAGGTGTGTATCACCATGACTGGAAGTGAGTGAATCTCATTCAGAAGAAGATACAAACATTTCTTTCCTGTTGTTTTAATTTAATCTAATAAGTACTTTTAGTCAAAGTGTGAAAATAAAAAGGCAAAAGGAAAAAATAAACTCTCCACATATATAGTTTCACTGTTTGCTGCTTAAGTAAATTAGGCATAGTCACACAGAGGTGAAATTAGGCATATTCACTTGGAAAGGATTTTTAATTCCCAGAACAGGGGAAAAAACCTCTCAATTTTTGCTAGTCTGAAAAATAAATGAAGGTTTAATTTAGAGTTAAATTGGAAAGAGGTAGAGAAAGATTTAAAAGCAATAAAGTGCATTTTATTTTATCGGTCACTTCAATTATTTTCGGATCCCAGGAGCTATGAATTCTGAACTTTAGATCCAAGAATGTTGAGTGAGATCTTAATAAAAAGAGTCTATTTTTTATAAATAGAAAACTTTGTATATAATAAAAGATTTTTGTTTTTCTCACTTATGATAATTCTTTGTTGCGGAAAATAAATGTGAGTACTTCTGTAACACTTAAAAATCAGGTTTGACTTGCCTAATGCTAATAGTATGAAGTCGGGGTACATTGTGGAAAGGTAAAAAAAATTCTTGCATCTGCTGTTACATGTTGTTAACTCCCTTAGCAGACGTTAAATCATTTCAAGTACAATAATAGTGTGGGAGGTAAATTAACTAACCATTAACAATCTTATAAATACACAATTAACATGCCAGCATTTATATGACACATTGATGGGGCAGCAGTAATTTTGATGGGGAATTTGCAGACCTTTGAGAAGCCTCAGGCTGTTGCTTATTTTTTCCCAGATTGCAGGTGAGGGGATGAGAAGCCTGCTCAGCAGAGGGAAGTGGTAGTGAGTATGTAGAATATTTTGAAAAAGTCCTGGAAGAAGAATTTCTGACCACTGGCTGGATTTAAACATTTAAAATCATATTGATGCCTATGACAGGTTCTTAGGGAGTGGAGGGCTCATTTGCTTATGATGGGTTATTTGAAGAAGGAATATTTCGGGTATGGACGTGTACCTAAGTTGCATGAATCACTGGGGATTTTCAAAATACTTAGAGGGGTGAGGATGTAGCTCAGGGGCAGAGTGCATGCCTTGCATGCATGAGGCTGAGTTTGATCCCCAGCACTATAATACAAGCAAACAAGTAAAAGATATACTTAAACCTTCTATGGTTTCAGGTCAAAAAGTAGGTGATCTCTAAAGTTCCTTTCATTTGTAAAATTTTGTAACTTATTTTTTTTGAGCAGCCATCACATGTATGTACTGCTTATTTCTTGCTGTTGTATGAATCACTGTTGTACAAAGCATTGTTTCATTACTAGAGGGTAGCTAAGGGTCTCATCTGCTACAGAACACATTTGCTGTCTTCTGTCTTTCACAAGGACCTATGGGAGAAATATCTCTCAGGCCTCAGAACCCAAAAAGCACAATAGGATTTTAAAAAATCATTTGTATTATGACTATTGTAACTCTTTGTTCCTTTTTGTTTTGAGACGCTGAACGGTATAGGAGTTAAGATCCCATGCTCTTAGATTTTTTTGGTATTGAGGATCAAACTTGGGACCTCAGATGCCGGAACCACTGAGCTAGTTCAAGCTCTTAGATTTGATTCTTAGTTCTACTATTTTCACTGTCTAGCTTTGGGCAAGTTTCTTAACCTTTCTGTGGCTCAGTTTTTTCATCAGTAAATGGGGATAAAAATAGTAATTATCTTAGTGGGATTTTTTTGAATGTTATATGGATTAACTGATATAAAAGGATAAAACAATTCTAAGTTTTGTAGTAAGTTAAGGTTAGCTATTATAATTGCTTTTTTTTTGGTACCAGGGATCAAACTCAGATCCTTGCGCTTGTGGGGCAGGCGGTGGATCCACTGAGCTAAATCCCCAGCCCTATAATTGCTTTTTGCTTCTAAGATTCTGTTCTCTACCTGTAGTAAATGTACAAGATCTTATGGTAGGCACTGGATTTTGTGTGGATTTATCCTGAATCACTTCCCCTTTTTGCTTTTCCCTTCTTTGTGTGTTTGCATGTGTTTTAACCATATTGTACTTCATTATTACTCTTATTTTTTTGTACCGGGGAGCGAACTCAGTTCCTTGCGCTTGCACAGCAGGCGGCGAAACCACTGCGCTAAATCCCTGGCACTTCATTATTTTTCTACAAGCCATTGCCAGTAGTTTGGGATTCTGTATGCGCGCATGTGTTCGTTTGAAGTTATTACTAAAAATTGTATTTAGGCGCCGGGGATTTAGCTCAGTGGTTCCGTCGCTTGCCTTGCAAGCGCAAGGACCTGAGTTCGATCCCTGGTACCAAAAAAAAACCAAAACAAAAGCAAAAACAAAACAATTGTATTTAGGCTTGATATCCACCAAAACCTAACAATTATTCCCATGTTAAGGGCGTGTTCCAAGGTAGCACATATAGGTTACATGCTCATTAAAGAACACAAATGAATCTGTCAAGTGGTAATAGTATCCAAATTGCACCTAGAACTACCTTTCCCACGTAGTAGGGACAAATATTTGTTGAATATAAGGAGATTCACCCAGTACATTAAAAATAGCTGTCATTTGGGGACCTCTCTTACTATTTGTCCATTCTGCATGGATGTTTCTATTGCTTCCATTTTTTAAACACAAACCTTTATGCTTTGAAAAACTGGGAGTTAAAGAGTAGAAGAAAGGGGCTGGGGGTGTAGCTTAGTGTTAGAGCAAGTGTATATAGCATATGCAAGGCCCTGGACGCAGTCCCCACAGTGCATTTAAAAAAAAGTGGAAGAAGCTTTAAAGGTGGGATGTCTTAGGGGAGCTGGTCTGTGGAGCCCAATACTATTGTTTATCTGATAGTGTAAAGGTATATAAAAAGGACTATCTTGGAGAGTCAAGAATTGGTTACATCCAGCCAGGTGTGGTGGTGCACACCTGTAATCCCAGTACTCAGGAGGAGCTCTATGAGTTTGAGGCCAGCCTTGGCTACATAGTTCAAGGCCAGCTTGAACTACATATCGAGACCCTGTCTCAAAAAACAAACAACAAACAAAAAAGAATTAGTTATATCCAGGAAGGCATTCAAGCATTCAAAGCCTGAACAGAGCCTGTAAAAGACTAGATATGCTCTTTGAAACATTTTAGTGTTTCTTGAGAAAAAAATGTTTAGCGATTAAATAAGTTTGGGTGATTATTAGATTCCCCATTTGTGGAAATTCATCATATACATGAATAGGTTGAGAGGTCCTCTTATTAAAGCAAGAAGAAAACTTGTTTAATTTTGGTTAATATTTCCTAGGCCTTTTAATAATTTTCAGTTGAAAAATTTAAAGTTACGGAGAGGGCCGTGGATTTAGCTCTGTTTCTGCTGCTTACCTTGAAATTGCAAAGTCCCAAGTTCGATCCCCGGTACCAAAAAAAAAAAGGTGAATAAAGTTATGGGAAATACAGCTACCATAAAGTTTACCATTTTAACTATTTTAAAATGTACAGTTCCATGGCATTAAGTGAAACACACACATACAGCTGCCACCACTATACATCTCCAGAACTTTTCCATCTTCCCAGACTGAAACTTAGCTGTTGAAAACCTCCCAGTTCCTTTCTCCTCATTCCCCTGGTGGACACCATTCTACTTTCCATCTCTGAATTTGATTATTCTAGGGCCCCATACAAATACATGTCCTTTTTTACTAGCATATTTTACTTAGTATAATTTCGTAAGGTTTATCCATGTTGAAGCATGTCAGAATTTCCTACGGATTTTAGGGCTGAATAATACTCCGTGCTGTGCTATATACCACCTTCTGTTTATCTGCCTCCACTATGTGTTTTTAATTGCTCATAGTAGTCTGTTATATGTTTGTGTCTTGGCATATATACTAGTGATGGATATTTAGATTACTTTCACATTGTTGTTACATATTACAAACAGTTTTGAAGTAAACATTTTTGCACAGTTAGCTTCTAAGAGCAAATCTTAGAAATGGTTTGTTTAGTGTTTCTATTATACATTTTGGTAAATATTACCAACTTATTCTCTAAAAAGTCCCCATTTTCACTCCCTCCATAGCAATGCCCATTTTTCTGAATCCCTGCCAGTATTAGTCTTTTAAAAATCATTTTGCTCTTTGTACAACTGAACAGAGAAAATAAGTTGCCTTTATGTATATTCTGAATGTTTTTGTCCTAGAAATCAAGTATACCCTGAAATGATGCCTAGCTGCTCCTAAGCAGATTTTTAAAACATTCTTTTGGTTCTGAAAAGCAGCGTTGTTGGAATAAGTTGATAGTATCCCAAGGTGACCATTTTGAAGAGCATATTGAAGAGTAGCTCTTGTATTGGTATTAGTAAAAAGACAACCCTTTCTTTATAATCACACTTACACCTGACATGCTCATATATGACTATACAGCAAAATTGGATAGTCACTGGAAATTGGATAGCAACATGTATTGCCTTCCTGTTATGTGTACCATTCTTTTTGCCAGGAGGGATGTGGTGTTATGGCCCTTGTCCTTGGGGAACTTATAGACTTAGTCTTCAAGAACGTGTAATAGGAGGTGAAAAGTGACATGTACAGTAGCACATTTCCCAGGGTGGTCCTGTGGGAATTCTCCATCAGAACTGATATCGACTAAATGTTTGTTGAGTGACTCATACAGATTCCTAAATGTATGAAGTCATAATGATTTTTGTTTTTGTTTATGTGTTTTGAGTGTTGAGGATTGAATCCAGGATGGTTATACATGATAGGCAGGGGGTATCTACCACTGAGCTACATCCCCAGCCCAGTATTTTAATAGAGAAGATATCTGCTGATGTTGGGTGTTTTGAGCCTCTCTTCTATAAGGATTAAGTTGGGTAGTTGGTATGTGCCTTTAGAGGTGTTTGCCCTTTCCTCTTTCCTTCATAAACTGAAATGGAGCTGATTCATTTTGCTGAAAAAGATGTTCTTCAGGGTACTTTTACTTTGCCCTTTGACTTTTTGGTGCCAGAACACCCATTAAATGTATAGCATCCTATTGAAGTCCTTGTGCTTGTGTGTGTGTGGGGAGAACAATTCAATATGAAGGTGGAAGTGCCTGCCCCTCTACCAGCAGCCAGTTGCATTTCTTTCTCAGGGGGAAGATGGCTTCTTGTGATTGCTCTTTGAGGGTGTTTGCAGCTCTGCCAATCTATGAGCTTGTGATTCTGTGACAAGTACTTTATTTATAAATAATTCTATGAGTGTAGACATTTCTTTGTGGTTATAAAAAAGTTATTTTTATAAGTAAAACTTAAATGTTCTCTTTTAATTTTGTAATTTTTTCATTTATATATCTAATAAATTCATGTTTCTGAGATTAAATAGCTCAGAAACTTGACACTTAAAAGAATTTCATAGTATTAGAGGATGTAAAAGGTCAATATGAGGGTATACATTTTTTGATTCAGGGATGCCTTATTCATATTTGCATTTCCAATTAGCTGCTGTGTAAAATAACTAGTCAATATACAGTAAAGGAAAAAGGTAAATATTAGTGTTATTTACTTGATTAGTGGTTCTCCTCAGTTAAACTGCCTTTTAATTTCAACATCTTAAAACTCATTAGGTAATAATAGTAGAATAACATGTTACTATCCCAAAATTTAAAAAAACCTCTGTTAACCTGTAATGATTTATTAACTAGATATTCCTTTATGTCCCATCTCTAGAAGAAACAAATGACCACCCCTCCCCCAACCCCATAGCAGGGATGAAACCCAGAGCTGTACATGTGTTAGGCAGGTCTCCTGCCCACTGAGCTACATTCCCAGCCTCATTTATAGGTTTTTTCTTTTTTGTTGTTGTTTTGTTTTGTTTTTGCAGTACCAGAGATTGAGCCTAAGTCCTTTACAGTGAGCTATATCCCCAGCCCTTTTTGATTTTTGATTTTGAGAGAGGGTATTGCTAAGTCACTAAGTTGCCCAGGCTGGGCTTAAAGTTGCAGCCCTTCTGCATCAGCACCACCATGCCTGGCAGTTACAGGTATTTCTAAAAATAAAACTCTTCCAAGACTATCCCCAGGAACATATTCAATCAAGCTTTCACATTCCTTCTATTTCAGAATGATTTTGGGGAAAGAAGTAGGTGATCTAGATGACCTGCAGTGTCCTCTGTCACAAAGGAACTACAGATTTATTTTGTCTGCCACCCACTTACCAAAGAAGGATGATATATCGATGGGTTTTATGAATACTTTAAACAAGAATTCAAAACTGAAACTAGTGATATTTTTATCATCATCATGCTTATGAATAGCAGCCTATATTTGTTTAATCATGTGCCCTCTAGTCTTTTGAACACTATTTGTCTTATCACCTGTATATCCTGTTATCCCTGGAACCTCTATTTATATATGAAGAACATGAAGAGAAGCTAAAAAGATTTAAGTATTTTGACCAAGACTGAATAGCTAGCAAGTGACAAGGACAGGATTGAACCCAGCTCTCTCTAGGGCCTAGTTCCTAATCACTGTTCTGTAGTATTTTCTTTGTTGAATATTCCAATTTAACTGATCAGGTACCATCTTATTCCTAGAATAAACATCCTTACTGTTTTAACAGGATCGAGGAAGCAGCTCTTATAATTAGGTTTCTAAAATAAGAAATTAATCCTGTAGCTCACTGGTCATTCGAGAGATGCAGATGAAAACAACACTGAGATTCCTCCTCACCCCAGAAAGAATGGCTGCTATCAAGAAATCAACCAATAACAAATGCTGGTGGGGGTGTGGGGAGAAAGGAACCCTTCTCCATTGTTGGTGGGAGGGCAGACTGGTGCAACCAGTGTGGAAATCAGTATGGAGATACCTCAAAGAACTAGGACTAGAGGTCCCATTTGACCCAGCTATTCCCCTGCTGGGTATCATCCCCAAAGAATTAAAAGAATCATACCACAGCGATATATGTACACCCATGTTTATAGCGGCACAGTTTGTAATAGCTAAAGCTTGGAAATAGCCCATGGGCCCATCAACTGGAAACTGGATAAAGATGTGGTTTGTTGTTTTTTTTTTTATAAAATGGTGTACTACTCAGCCATAAAGAACGAGAAACTAGAGACATTTATAGCTAAATGGATGCATATTGAGGCCATACTCTTTAAGTGAAATAAATAGGACACACATGTGTAAATACCGAATTATTTCTCTAGTGTGAGAAACTGAAAATGTAAATAAGGGTTAAAATGATTAAAGTGAATAATTGATAATTTGAAATAGGAAGAAAAGGTCCAAAGGGGTAGGGGTGGTGGGAGGGGAAAGGGAAGGGAAAGGAAAAATTATGAGAAAAGAAAAAAAGAAATGAAGTCTGTGTAAATGGGGAAGGGTGGAGGGGGTGAAGGGCACACAGGTAATAGGGAAAAGATAAGAACCAAGATACATCATGTGCAGGTACAAGCACCCAATGATAAATGTAAACATATTATATACCTAAAATGTACCAATAAAATAATTTAAGAAAAAAAAGAAATTAATCCAGTAGCAAGGCAACTTTGATTATTAAGTTTTATTTTAAAAGCACAACACTATCTTAAATCAAAAGAAAGGGATAGGGCTGGAGATTTAGCTCAGTGATTCTGCCGCCTGCTTTGAAAGCAGAAAGTCCAGAGTTTGATCACTGGTACCAAAAAAAAAAAAAGGAAATATGTTTATTGAGCAAAATTACTTTGGTGTACACTTTCGTAAAATCCCCAGTATCTCAGAAAGCATTGTGCCCTTTTAAATACTTCACAATCCTATGACAAGAAGGAAAATGTAAACTGATGAGATATAGTTTTGTACTTTAGCACATCATTTGAGGAAAATACAACTCATTCCCCCACAACCTTATAAAATAATGAGAAGATTGCAAGGGAGTGAAGGGAGAAAAGAAGGAGAATTTATTGTTTTAACAGTAGTTCTGTGCTTTGAGTAACCTGACTCTGGAGTTACTGTTACTTGTTTTGCAAGAGAACAAGCCTTCCTGTATGATACCATGGAGATCTCATTGACTAGAGCTGTAGCCTGTAGTACTTATAGGATTTCCTTTCAGCTTTGACTTACTCTTTTTAAGCTTCTAGGTATAGGGATAAATGTTGATTTTCCAGGTAGCATTTTACCACATTGAATTTGTTTGAAAAATGATTCAGTCATTTTGTACCTTATTATTAAATATTGCTGTGTATATCGTGTTTCTAGGTAGGTGAGTTCGTGAAACAATATGAAGAGGAGAAAATAGCCTTTTAAGGAAATTGGCCCACAGAAAGGATGGCCTTCTTGGACAATCCAACTATCATTCTAGCTCATATTCGACAGTCACATGTGACCAGTGATGACACGGGAATGTGTGAGATGGTTCTCATTGATCATGATGTTGACCTAGAGAAGATTCATCCTCCTTCAATGCCTGGAGACAGTGGGTCAGAAATTCAGGGAAGCAATGGTGAGACTCAGGGCTATGTGTATGCCCAGTCAGTCGATATTACCTCAAGTTGGGACTTTGGTATTAGAAGACGCTCAAACACAGGTAAACATTGTCTGCTAGTCATGTCTTCTGAACTTTAAATCAGTATACAGTCTTATGGGATAATGCGTAATGTCAGGGTAGGTTCAATGGGGGGACCTTTCTGCATATTAATAGGAACATTCAAGTGTCAGACTGAGACTGAGCAACATCTCCATCTCTGCAAGTGTGAGTGGAGTGGTTCTCTGTTTTTTGTTTTTTGGTTTTTTTGGTACTGGAGATCAAACTCAGGTCCTTGTGCTTGTGAGGCAAGTAACGGAACTACTGAGCTAAATCCCTGGCCCTGGAGTGGTTCTCTGGAGTGATGTTATTAGAAAGGGGTGGACAGGAGAGAAATAGGTGGAAAAGTGAGGAGGAAAGACAGGTGCTGTTATCTTTGTACAAAGGCTCTTGTGGAAAGGGAAGTGCACCTGTTCTGACTCTTTACAGAGGGACATCAGTCCAGTAGGTAACACTACCTGGAGGCAGATTTCAGACTGACAAAATAAAGAACCTTTAACACAGGGAGATGACCAGCTGAGGAGTGTAGGCTGCTGCCCGAGACAGTTCTTATCCCTGCAGTAATTGTAAGGGAATGGAAGAGGGGGCTGAGACAACTGATTACAGCTGATTTTACTTTTTAATGTTTATTTGTTTCTTTACTTTTTAAGGAAAGAAAGATTTAATTTAGCCCACGAGGGCTGATTTTTAATAGGAATTCCTACATTGGGTGTGAAATTAGAAAAGGTGCCCCTGTTTGTTTGGGTTTTTTCCTGTTTTTGATACTACCCTTATTAAGTTGGTCACTACCCTTTCATCTTTGTGGTTTAAAAATGCTCAACTTTGGCTTATATATTTGATTATTAGCTTTAAAAAACTTACTCATTGCCTGTTTTCCAGTTTATACTTTTTGGCAGCCTTTCAAGGGGAATGTGATGAACTGAGGACTTACTTAGATATAGTATTTAAAATGTATATTGTAGTTCTGATGTGACAGGGTATTCTAGGAGATAATTTTTGTTTTTTTAGACCATCAGGAAATACAATCTCTAAATTAGCAGCAGTAATCTGCTAACTCTGATGAAAGGTCATGGCAGGATATATAACAACACTGAAAATATTTATGTATTTTTGTGGATAAAATGTAAAGTGTACATAAAGGTTTATTGCAGGTAGAGCTGGCTACAATGTACAGTGAAAGCCACATTAAAGTTTTGGTTCCACATTCACCATCATGACATCAAAAAGAATAATTTGCTCTCCTGATGGAAATAATTAATTTCCCAGTATCTAAAGGAACTTTTATCAAAATAGGATTTGAGTGAAGGTTTGAATATAATTTAGAACCATTGATTCTCAGTTCTCTAGTTGAAACTGACTTCCTTGCAAGTTATTGAGATGATATCTCATATGACAGACAGGTCAAATGGATTTCAGTAAGAGAACACTGCTGAATTGAGAGTTTTATGATTATATTACTTTGGCTGTCCCCTTCACATTTATTAATTGCAATTGAATGTATTTTTCTTCAATGGAATTTGGTTAGAATACAGTGACATTGTCAGAATGCTTTTGCCAGGACAGTTTAAATTTCTGGCATGATTATCTTCACTGTTTCCCTACCACAATGCCAAGGCAAGAGTATATGGTTTCCCACTTTCAAAGTGGTTGAAAAGGAAATTTATTTTATTTTCTATTAGTAATGTGCCAGAATAGGGTGCTAAAGATTAGCAAGAGAAAACAATTTCAAGAGATGGAATCAGTTGTGACTTTCCTTTCCATTGTGATCCCTAATGCAGCAGTTGTTAAGGGGTGCCAGATGGTATTTATAGGATCAGTTTACCAATTCTTGAAGATGGATCAGCCAGTAGCAGCATGATCACAAATGCATACTTTTAGGTAACTCATGGTATTGAAATTTCTTTAGGTAGCACTTAAATGCTAATAATTAATTGAGATTGTTGGTTGTCCTAGTGACAAAAGAATTTACTTTAATACTGTCAACATATCTTAAAATTTTTTAAAAGAAAAATTGTTCTTTTTAAGATTTGACTAATGTTACAAAGATACAAATCATTTATTTTACTACCTATAAACTGTTTCAGCCCACTGAAGAAAGGCTATGCTAATTTATATAGCTTTGACATTTTATAATTTTCATGATTTTTAGATAAAGGATTTTATATTTAAAACTTTAATAGTCTAGTCTGAGTTCATTTATCTTTAATTTTTGAAACGGGTAGAGTAATTCATAACAGTAATTTTATTCCTGTAATGTAATATTCACTTCAGTTCATTTGTGCATTAAAATTCCTTTAAGACCGTTATTAATGATTTATATAATGAAATGTCATATTAATCACAGAAGTTTTCACATTTTATTATTCTCTTCCATGTTAATACTATCTTTATGATCTCTATTAATGTTTTATATCCTCTAATTTCAATTATAAATCAAGAATATTTTCATGTTTTTGTTGGTATTTGCTTTTCAGGGGTGCCACCTTTAAAATTTTATGACTTTTCCCCTACATATGCAATATAAAACATCTTTATTCATATAAAGGTAGTTAATTATGTCTTTGTTTATAGTAAACTTTCATTGACAAACTTATAGTTATAATATTTCTTTTCAAGCTCAAAGATTAGAACGACTCCGAAAAGAGAGACAAAACCAGATCAAATGCAAAAATATTCAATGGAAAGAAAGAAATTCTAAGCAATCAGGTAAATGGAGATAATTTTAATTCTTAATTCAATATTTATATATTTAGTTTATAATATTATATAAGAACTTTTATTTTTAATTTATCTTTTAAAACCCTCTGGGCAGATACCTGTTATGTTTTAAGCTTTGAACTCTTTCCCTTGTGGCCTTAGCCCTCCGAAGCTGTGTGTTCTTTAGGTCTTGTCTTTTGTCCGCCTTTCACTCTGGATCACAGAGATTCATGTGTGCAGGGGACATTTTGTACAAAATATTCTAGTGCCTTGCTCTTAGGGCCAGGGATTATCCTATGCTTTTTTAGATATGTCTCTGGATTATGGATCACGCTATAACTAGTTCTAACCTAGACTTACCCTTGCCTCATTAGTGGCCTTAATAACAATTTTTTTTCATATATGCTAATTCTTTTAGCTTAAAAACCATTATGTTGCTGGTATTATTTGCATTTGCACTATGTGTTCATATGATATGTGTTATAAAGGCTGACCATATTAATTTTCAAAGCTTCAAGCCCACAAGAAGAAAAGACTTAAAAAAAACAGACCATTTTAAAAGTAAATTGCTATAGGGCCGGGGAATTAGCTCAGTGGTGCCGCTGCTTGCCTTCTAAGCACAAGGTCCTGAGTTCAATCCCTGGTACCAAAAAAAAAGAGAGTGAGAATGACGAGAAAACCTAGGAAACATGCTATAACCATGATAAAGTGTTTTAATAGCAATTTACGTTTTGTTTTTTGGTACTGGGGATCAAACTCAGGACTTTGTACTTGCAAGGCAGGTGGCAGAACCACTGAGCTAAATCCCCGACCCTCGTCATTCTCTTTTAAAAGAAATGGTGGCACATACTTGTAATCCTTACTGCTCTGGGGATGGGGGGGGCGGGGGGAGTAAAAGGATCGCAGATTCAAGCCCAGCCTAGGCAACTTAGTGAGTTAGTAAGCCCCTTTCTGAAAATAAAAAATTTTAAAAGGGATGGGGATGTAGGTCATTATGAAATCCCTAGGTTTATTCTCTAATGCCAAGCGGGGGAAATAAAAAGAGTACCACCTTGGTATGTAACAGATGCTTAATAATTCTTTGTTGTCTCCATTGGTACACAATAATTATAAGACTAGCAATGTTAGTGATTATTATAATAACAGCAGTACCTACTTAGTGCTGTACTAGATTCTTTACATGAATTACCTAATACAACAATCTTGTAAATGGTAGGTATTGTTTCTGTTATTTACAGATGGAGACAGAGGCCCAGAGAGATTTCATTTACTTGCTAAAGTTACAGAACTAGGAAGTAGTAATGTGATAGTTCCATGTTTTATGTATCCAGCTGTGTCCTTATATAAAGGCCAGTCTCATACTAAACTGCACTGTTCCTTGCTTTCTCCTACTATGATTGTAGACTCCAGTAACCTCACTAGGTATAATTTTCCTAATGATTGCTTCTAAATAATGACTATATAGAACAAGAAATTTCATTTTCTTCTTTTTCCTCGTATCTCACTCTGTGACTTGTAGTGCTTGAATATCTCTTTGGTTTTATTTTTGATATTTAAAAAAATCTTACTAAGCTGCCCTCTTCTTCTGTTGGTCTTGTTAATACTTCTCTCTGTTGTATTTAATACAAACTGAGAACACTTTGTATCATTGATCTTGTCCACTTTCTTCAGATTTTCTAAAATGTCTTAATGTGTAGTTCCTATTAATCTCTACTTAATGAATACACAGCCATTTTATCAAAGTTCCTGTATTTCTCCAGCTACTTATTGCCTTCTTCACTTTCATATCTTAAAAAACTATTAATAAATAAATAAAAATAAGATGAATAGAGAACCTCAAATATGAGTGCAATCATCCCTTTTACAGTATGACAAATTGTTCAGTTTAAATTTTGATACATCTAATTTGCTTTTCTCCCATTCATTCCTTTAAGTTGAATCCACTTTAACTGTGCTCATTATTGCACAGAATGTGCTGGAGGAATAGATAATACCCCTTTTGCATTCACTTGTAACCACACTATCCATTATATACAAAAAATGATAAAAAATGCAGTGGCTGTTTAAATTTTAAAAATTATTATAGTAAAAGAGACATTGCCATTACCCTCCTCCACACACACACACAAATACACAAATACTTCCTCTCACTTCAGAGACACTTATTCTATCATTCTTGCCACTTTCTGAAGCAGTTCTGGAAGTCCTTTTTCGTGAGTGGCTTTACAACGTGTGATAAAAAATATGGCAAGTGCTGCTGCCAACTGCCAGCCAGTGGAAAAGTATTATAGTGTCCTCATCTGCTTTACTCACTGAATCTGGCACTGTGTGACTTCTGGCCCTTCACCAGGAGAAAGTCAAAATGATCATGAAAGGTAAACATTCTGAATTTATTCAGGTCATCAACACAGTCATGACAGTGCAACTAAAGACACTCAAGAAAGAGGACTTCCAGAAATGCTTCAGAAAGTGGCAAGAACAATGGGATAAATATGTTTGAAGCAAGGGGGAGTATTTTGAGGGAGATTAATGACAATGTGTCTTTTACTGTAATAAATTTTTAAAAATTTAAATATACCATTTTTTTTATCACACTTTGTATGTATACTTCTCTCTCAGTTTCTTGTCTGTCACAGATTTCAATAATTGCCCTTGTAATCTAATTTCTGGAGAAGGACCTTAATATGTCCATCTATGTTTTAAAATGTTGACCCTGATTCTGGCCAGCTTGGTAACCTGCTTGGTGATAGATTCCTGATAGATCAGACTTCATCAGTGTATAAAGGAATGTCTTTGAATTCTTCCTTAGGCTAGGTTCCATCATTAACCCACAGCTTGGCACTCTGGGTACCCTGAAACATGCTACAAAAGTGAAGTCAGCAGTCCACTAAGCAGCACCCTGGCAAACTGAGCAACCATTCAGTTTTCACACATCTTTCAAACACATGTTCTCTGTTGGCAAGAAATGCCATGTCTAATCTTCCTTGGAGTTTTGGATAGGAAATCATTTTTTCATTCCATTCTTTTTCTGCTAGCTGTTTTGTTAAAATCCTTTCATATGTTTTCCTTATCTTTGTTTCATTTTATTCTCTACTAGAAATCAACATTATAAAGATGATGAGCTCCCATAGAATGTCCTTTTCCATAATTAGTCCATCTAACTCTGGTGCATTCTTTAAGACGGTATAAATGTGGAGGAGTTAGAAAGGCTCTTAGAAGCCATCCAGTTCATACTCTGTAGTTCTTTATGAACTTACTCATCCATATGCCATCAGACCACGTGATAAACGCAGTACTTTGGGGTAAGATGTTTTTCATATTCCTGTAACAATAATGCATAGATAAATGTGAAGATGACGTCATCAGAAGTGTGCTTTGTTGGGAATAATGTCATATCCGGGCCCCAGTATTTTAAATTTTATTGTTTCAGAATGATATTGGAAACCTGGGAGTATAGCTCAATAGGTAAAAGAGTGTGTGCTTAGCATGGGTGAGGCACTCTGGGCACAATCGCTAACACATATGCACGTGCTTGTGCGCACACCTGTGCATGCACACAAACACACACACACACACACACACACACACACGGGCCCGGGGTGTAACTCAGTGGTAGAGCAGTTGCCTAGTATATATGCAGCCCTTGGTTCAATCCACAGCACTACTTTTTTAAAAAGGTGTTAGGTAAATAGTATTTTGTTTACATTATTTGTTGAGTCATTTAACATTAACATTAACAAAATTTAGCCTTTTTTCCATAACTCCTCTATGCGTACTGATTGTGCTGAGTGCTTGGACAAATACATGCTTCTATCCTCAGGAAACTTGAAGTCTAATTGGAAGATAGGCATGTTAAATGTGAAGTGAAATAGCTCAGTAGTGTCATTCATATCATTTATAAGTATTCCTGAAGTTTGGTCATATAACTTCTATTATTGGTTTCTTAAAGATTTCCAAATACTGTATAAAAATTTACAAATGCATCCTGGAGTGCATGCTATAATGATTTTTCTTATACATTTGTACACCCTACCTGTGGATTTCCTGATGCATTAGATAGGAAGTACAGTCTGTAGCTTCCAAAATCTCCCTGGGAGTTCTGATGGGTAACCAGCTCTGTGTATATAATGTGCTATTGTTTCATCTTTGTGCAAGTCCAGCAAATTGGTTTTTAATATATATATATTACTGTTGAGAAAACTGGAGTTCACAAGCTAAATAAGTCTTCCAAGATACTTACAAGTAATAGATGGTAAAGCCAGAATTCTGGCCAGTGTGACCCCAAAGACTTTAGTCTTCCTACTCTGCTTCACTCCAGTACTCTAGGCAGCTGAGACAGTTCCTGAAGCAATGGCTATTGAGGAGTCTTTGATGTTGCCTTGTTCCTTTCCTTCTCTGTCAGCTGTTGCCAGGGTTCAGGGAAGTTACCATACCCTCTGTATTAAAAAATTAAAAATTATAATAAGCTATCAGTTATCTCACATCTAGAGTTAACTGCTGTTTTAATATTTTGATGTATTGCAGGTTTCATTTACATATATGAGTATATATATTTTATTTTATTTTGTTATTTTTTTGGTACCAGGGATCGAACTCGGGCCCTTGTGCTTGTGCAGCAAGTGGCGAAACCACTGAGCTAAATCCCCTGCACTAGTATATATATTTTAAACAATATTCTAATCATATATGTTTTTTTGTGTGTTTTTGACCGCACAAATAGTTCGTAACTGTGAACTTTTGTAGTTGTCTCCATATTAAGGCTGTTCCTGGATGTTTTATAATACCTTTGTAAATAGCCACATGGCCCTAACTTTATTAGATTTCTATAAAGAAATCTGTTGTTGGGTGGGGGATTTAGCTCAGTGGTTCCGGCACCTGCCTTACCAGTGCAAGGTCCCAAGTTTGATCCCTGGTGCCAAAAATAAAAAAGAAATCTGTTGTTGCTGGGGGTGTAGCTTTTGCCTAGCATGTATGAGGCACCCCAAGTTTGATCCCCCTCACTGCAGAACCTCTCCCAATCTATTGTTTTTGTTTGTTTTGTATCCAGTTACTCATTAATCTTTATTAATTCTAATATGCATTTTCATCTTCCTGAATATTATCCTCATAAACTCGATGATAGTTGCTTTTCTAGACTGTCCAATTTCGTGTAACAAAGACTTCTAACCATTTATATTGTTTACTGTTTCTCACTTGCAAATAAAAAACTTTATTTTTGAGAAAGCTTAATTTGAAGTAGAGCTTCAAGAAGTACAGCTGTGCCTTGTGAATGGCCCAGCACCAGGAGGAAGGACTGTCATGAAGTCTCCCAGTTTGTCTCTGCTTTGTGCCCATCTCCTGTCTCCTGCCTCTTTCCTGCTCTCCACACCCACAACTTTTATCTTTTACTTCTTGGGCCCAGAGTCATTCATCCAATAGGTATTTATTATTCATAAATAATGAATTACTCAACAAATAGTGAACCAGACAAAATCCTTGCCCTCATGGAGCTTATATTCTAATGGAGGAAAATAGATAGTAAACAAGCACAGTCTGTAAGAGTGGAACACGTGACAAAGACAAGAAATAACCATGTAAGGCGGTAGGAATGCAGGGCAGGGGATTGTACTATTTTTTATAGGATGATCGGGGAAGGCCTCATTAGGAAGTGAACGTTTGAAGAGTGATCTCAGTGATGTGAAGGAAAGTCATGCAGAAATTGGGGGATGAGTGTTCCAAGAGGAGGGAACAGCAAGTGTGAAGATTCTGAGGCAGAAGAATGCTAGTGTATTCAAGGAATGCTTAGGAAATGTAATGATTAGAAAAGTAAACAAGGGAAGAGTAGCATCAGAGAAGTCAGCCGCGAGAGACCCAGTCATGGAGGGTCTTGTAAGAACTTTCATTTTTACTTTGAGTTGAGAGGACTTGATCATAGTAGTGATGTCATATGTAATTTTTCTCTGGTTTAAATTTCCTTTTAAAATCTTTTTATTATAGAAAATTTCAAACCAACATAGAAGGAGATAGAGTGGTTTAATGAATTCCCCAACATCTATCACCCAGCTTCAAAAATCATCAACATGTGTATGGCTTTATTTCATTTATATATTCTACTACCTGCCTCTTATGGATTAGTTTGAAGCAAATTCCGGCTATCATATAATTTCATACCTAAATGCTTGTGTATTTTTTAACACATAACAAAATTGCAACACCAGTGATCTCTAAAATTTCTTAATATTGTCTTAATATACTTAGCATTGCATAAATTATAAAGAAATAAT
>NW_004624760.1:9638135-9653135 GCF_000247695.1 Heterocephalus glaber
CACATTTCCCACATTGTCTCAAATTTTTCTTTTTGTTTGTTTTTCCCCACTTGGTTTGTTCAGGTTTAGCACTGCTGTACACATATTACTTTTGCTTAATATGTCTTACTTTCTTTTTAATCTATAGATTCTGTTTCAATTTTTTTTCTTATAATTTATTTGTTGAAGAAACTGGGCCATTTGTCCTCTTGAATTTCTTAGATTTTAATTGTATATCCTTGGTCTCATTTAATATGGTTGTGAACTATTTTCTATAAACTGGCAGGTCCAGAAGCTTGCTCTAATTGAAGTTTGGTTTTAGATAAGAATATTTTTATGTTTTTCCATACGTCCTATTGTACCACACCAGGAAACATGGAATGTTGTTTCGTCTTTTTTGTGATGTGAAGACTGATGGTAGAATCAGGTGTTGGCCATCCATTGTTAAGTTATTCTCGTCCATGCTTCACCTAATGGTTTTAGTGGCCATTGATGGGAAATTAAATATTTCATTAGGGGGTGGTAAAATGGTGCTTTCGAATTTTATCACTTTCTTTATTAATTAGTTTTTATGTAAAGAAGCTTAATGTATTATTTGGTTGTTCTCAGACACAATTCTTACAAGAAGGGCAGGGTAAATACTTCTTTCCCTTTGTAAACAGTTTTTAGAATCATGAGTTTATTCCCTAGCATCCTATCTAATTGACCAATGAAGGTTTTTTTCTTTGTATCATTGTGGATTGATGGATTTTTAAAGCATATTTGGTATTTTTTCAGCTGATTGCAGTTGTTAATCTTTTTGACGCTGAAGTTGTCCTTTTGTGTAAGGAGTCCCTTTATACTGGCCTCTAGGTTTTGTTTGCAATGCCAGTAATCTTTCATAGCTTCCTTGCTTTCTTGGATGACAAGCTGTTCCAGGCTTCTTTTCTATACATTGCCTTCCCTGAGTCAGGAGTCAGCTGTTTTTTCAAGGAGTCTTGCTTCTTTTTTATGGTAAATGGCACCCAGAGACCACAACTTGAGCTCTAGGGATGCTTACTTGGTTAGTTTTTACTGGTAGCCATTTTTAGTGGCTAGAGCTCAGAAAAGTTTCTGAAGAGGAAATAAGAATTAATTATGATAATTCCAGTACAAATTTATGATAACAGAATATTTACATTTTTGAATTTATATTCATGTATCTTTTCTCTTATGCTGAAATTGTGGTTCCAGAATAGAAATAACAACATCACTCCCAATAATACTACTACTAGAAAGATTTTAAGGTTTTTTGCGGGGGAGATTCCCTTGCATTTAGGAAATGTACAGGTAAGTTGCTGAGTGATAAATTTCCTGAGTATACTTTCTTTGTAGTTAAATTGCCAACTCAATATTATACTTAGGTTCATTTATTTCGTTTTGCTTTTGTTTTTAGAGATTGTACTTTAATTTTCTTTTATAATCATGTAAGACATTTACATGGTTCCAAAGTAAAAAACATAAAACAAAGCAAAATCAGAGAAATTTAGCTTCACTTTCTGCTTGCTGCACTCTTCTTGTATCATTTTTAAAAAGCTTTTGATTTTTCTCTCTACTTAATAGTACATATAAATATATTTATATTCACCCCACCCCCTTTTTGTGCTGCTGGGGATTGAACCCGGGCTTTTTGTACTAAGCTGCAGCCCTATCCACCTTTTTTAGTTTATTTATTTATTTATTTTGGTACCAGGGATCAAACTCAGATCCTTCCGCTTGTGGGGCAGGTACCGGAACCACTGAGCTAAATCCCCGACCCCCCCTTTTTTAGTTTAAAGATACCATACTCTATATTATTTGGTACAATATCAATCAGTACATCTTGAGGATTACTCTGGAGCAATATATAGAGACAGATTTCATATTTTATAGCTGTATAGTACTCCATGATGTGGAAATATCATAATTTAGTCAAGCAGTCCCCTTTTGAAGGGTATGTGATTGGTTTTAGGCTTTTGCTGTTGCAAGTGGCACTACAGTGAATAGCCTTTTATGTATTTGTTCTGTTTTGCCAATGTATCTAAGTTTAGAATCCTAAAAGTAGTATTATTGAGTCAAAGGGTAGATGTATGTGTGATTTTCCTTGATATTGCCAATTCCCCTTCATAGGGGTTTTGTTTTGCATTCCCAACAGTAGCATGCACAATGTCTGTTTCTTCATAACCTAAAAATTTAGGTTTTTGGTCATCTGATAGATGTGACACAGTATCTCACATAACATGTAATTTGTGTATCTCTTATTGTAGTTGAGTGATTTTTCCCCTTGCTTACGAGCCATTTGCATTTCTTTTTCTGTGGATTTTTCATATTTCTTGTCCATTTTTCTATAGGGTTGTTGGTCAATGTGTTTATCATTTGTTTTTTTCTCAACTTCTTTTGTGTAATCAGATTTGTTGATTACTCTTTTTATTCTGGTTTGTAGCTTATATGTTTAAAGATCTATATTAGCTGTTGTGTTGGGAAGACACAGGGATTGGGCTGGGAGAGGCAAAGGCAAAAACAGGCCAGTTTGAAGATAATGTAATAATCCATATTTGGTAGATGTAAAGGCAGTTCTGAATATCTTTTGGAGGATCTGTTAATGATGTTGGGCATGAGAGAGAAGAATCAGGACACCTCCTAAGTTTCTAGCCTATTAGAATTCAGTTGCTCTCAACTGAGGAGGGATTGAAGGTTGGGTAGGTTTGGCAGAAGATCAAAAGTTTGATTTTGGCCTCTTAAAGTTTGAGATACATAGTGGATATCCAGGTGGAGATGTCAAGTAGAAATTTGGTGAGTCTGTAATTTTAGAGAATATTTAAGGAAAGAAATAGTTATTTGAGAGCAAAGTGGGAGGTATCACAATTGCACATTTGAAGTTATATTACAAAGCTACAGTGATAAAAATAGCATGCTACTGGCACAAAAACAGACATGTTGATCAATGGAACAAAATAGAAGATGCAGACATAACTCCAAGCACATTCAACTATTTGATCTTTGACAAAGGAACCAAAAACATACACTGGAGGTAGCCTCTTTAATAAATGGTGCTGGAAAAACTGGCTATCCATATGCCAAAGTTTGAATCTAGAATCTAGACCCATATTTTTTTTATCATGTACTAAATTAAAATAAAAATGGATCAAAGATCTAAAAGTTAACGCTGAACCACTTTTCTGCTGGAAGTCATAGGAGTAGGCAAGGACGTTCTGAACAGAACACTGGTTGCACAGGAAATAGTACCAACAATCAACAAATGGGATCATATCAAATTAAAAAGCTTCTGCACAGCAAAGGAAACAACCAACAGAGTAAAGAGACAACCTACAGAATGGGAAAATAATTTTGTCAGCTATTCTTCAGACAGAGAACTAACATCTAGAATATATAAAGAACTAAAAAATAATTAGAGCCCCTCCTTAAATGAAAGACCAGGCCGGGGGATTTAGCTCAGTGGTTCCACCGCCTTCCTCACAAGTGCAAGGTCACAAGTTTGATCCTCAGTACCAAAGAAAGAAAGAAAGAAAGAAAGACCAACAGTATTGAAAAATGGGCAAATAAAATGAGTAGTCACTTCTTTGAGGAAGTATGGATGGCAAATAAATATATGAAAAAAATAAATGTGCAACACCATTGGCCATTAGAGAAATGCAAATTAAATCAACATTGAGATTCCATCTTACCCCAAAAAGAATGACCATTATCAAGAAATCAAATAATAACAAATGCTGGCAAGACATTAGGGGAAAAAGGAACCCTTCTACATTATTAGTGGGAATGTAAAGTAGTACAGCCGGTATGGAAATAAGTATGGGAATCCATCAAAAAACTAAAAATAGAAATTCCATTTGACCCAGCTATTCCCCATCTAGATATCTTCCTAAAAGAGGTAGAGTTATCATATTATAGGAATACATACATATCCATGTTTACAGCAGCACAGTTTATAATAACTAAATCTTGGAAGCAGCCTGTATGTCCATTGACAGATGAATGGATAAAGAAAATGTGGTATTTACACATCAATGAAGTACTACTCTGTTATAAAGAAGGGTAAACGAGTTATTTGTAAGGAAATGGAAGCATCTTGAGACTATAGGTTAAGGGAAATAAATTACCTATTGTAGGTATGTATGTATGGGATAAAAACATAGCATAGTCTTAGCTTCTGAGACACATTATGTGAAATGTGTTGTTAGATAATTTTGTTGTCCAAATATAGAATGTACACAAACTGAGGTGGCTGTAATGTCACCGGGTGATGTAATCATCTGGAACCACCATGCTATACACAGTCCATCACTGCCTGGAAATGTCATTGTGTGGCACCCGATTGTATATTTAGGTCCAGTACTGTGTGCATGGTTTCAGGCCTCCACTGAGGTCTTGGACATTTCCTCCATGGATAGAGAGGAGCTACTGCATTCTCTTCTGATTTTTCTTCTGATTTCCCAGTTAAATTTATAGAGTATCATTTGATAAATTTGATTCACCAGTCTGTTAAAAAGATAGTTTTAGTTACATTTTTAGAAATAAGTGAGTTTCAGAATTCTCTTGATTTCTCAGTTTAATTTGGCTGTGATCAAAAGTACAATGGGGTTGAACCTATTCATTGTAGATTTTAAAACCTCATATTGATTTATTTAAAAAGATTAAGTATGGACAGTTTCTGATATCCACAAAATAAAAGAGTAGTGCAAGCCCCAGGTACTTATGATCTACCACCTTGATTGATTAATTTAGAGAACTAAATGATCTTTCAGAAGATGTGGAATTTAATTCATTACTGAATAAGAGTTGAAGGTTCTGATATAATCACAACTTAATCAGAATTTCTTTATTATTTTATTCATTCATGCAACAAAATTTATTGAGGGTCTGATTTGTTCATTAGTGCCTAGTGGTTAACAACCTTGAATGAGTGCAAATTCTAGCTCTGTTGCTTGCTAGCTGTGTGGCCTACAAGCAAATTAAAATAGTCTAAGCTTGTTTCCACATTGACAAAATTGGCTTAATGCCCAAATCTACCTCATAGGCATGTTATAAGGATTAAGTGAGATACATTGGCATTCATAATAAATATTAACTTCTGTTGCTGTAAATACCCTCTTTTCCCTTGTTAGTATCTTTGTCATCCATATTTTGTGCTAACTGCAGTTGGATAGTGTGAAAGGATAAAGATGGGGAGTTTGACCTCAAAGAACTAGAATTCTAGAATCACATGATATTAGAGCTAGGAGGGATCTTCCATATTATCGAGTTTGATAAGCCCTAAAAAGTTGAGTAAATCATTGAGGATCACATAGCTAGCTGTTGGTGGCAAAGCCAGGCCAAAGTTCAGGCACCCTCACTATGAGTACTGTCCTATAGAATGACTGTTTTGCTGCTATGTCCAACTCTTTCCCCTTCCTTAAACCTTTGTCATTCTCAGTTTAGAGTCCTGGCCTGCATGTTTTTCAGTCCTCTGCCTTTTCAGTGCAAGCACTGGAGAATATGAGAGGCTTTCTGGACACATCAGATCTGAACATGTCCCTGGGTCCTCCCTCCTTCAGATTCCAAGGAAGACATTGTAGAGAAGTGGACAAATTATCTCTCTATGTGTTATCATAAATATGTTTTTACCTTCTTGTATCACAGCCCAGGAGTTAAAGTCACTGTTTGAAAAAAAATCCCTCAAAGAGAAACCTCCAAGTTCTGGAAAGCAGTCCATATTATCTGTCCGTCTGGAGCAGTGCCCTCTGCAGCTGAATAATCCCTTTAATGAGTATTCCAAATTCGATGGCAAGGTAAGTTTAAAAAATGAGACTATTCCTTTAAATACAACACTACAATTGAGTTGGTTCTTGTTAGACTTAGGATTTAAAAAGTGCCTCAGTAATTATAGAATGTCATATTTTCTAAGACTGTAGATATGAAAAAGTAAGAATTTGGGCCCAGTGTTGTTTGCACAATATATATTTGGGAGGATCAAAACAAAACAATCCTGAGATCTCTCTATATACTTGTAGATATTATATATTTTTAAGAGAGGGAGAACTACATATTTATTTGTTTTATCTCTTAAGTATACTTTAGAGTTTGGGCCAGTTGGGTTGTGATTAATCAAGGTCTAATTGTGTTGGGAAAACTTGAAAATGGTTCTAGGAGGCAGTTTGCGTCATTTTGTTTAATTATTATAACTGCAGAAATTGTTGAGGTTTAAACTTCCTTTTATATTTCATGGTGGTGGAGGGTCTTGTTTTGACAGTCACCATGTAAGATGACTTTATTTTTCTCTTGTTTGTTCTACTAATTTGTTATTATAAAATTATAGTACATTCATTTTCCTTTTAGAAAAATGGCCACTGTTTCAGGAGGAGCCTTGTTTCATATGCGGCTCCTCCTTCCTCCCCGTTCGCTGCTGTTCTGTCTCTGTGCTGAGATGAGTGGGGCCTTTTTCAGGAGACAGTAGCAGTTGATTTTTATATTTATTGCCATTATGTTTGCTGCCTGGCAGTGGTGTGTGGGTGCCTAAATGATCATTTGCTGCCTAGAGGGGTCCTGTACAATTTGTCTTATTTGAACACCATTGCAATTAACAAACACACAGCTCTTTGCTTATGTTTGCATTTTTCTTATTCGTGTGCTGGTTCTGTCAGTTGTCATCTTTAAGCAAAGAGACGTTTTCTCTTCTAAACATTTTACCTCATACAATTTAGCTTGCTTCCATAGGTTGAAGTAAACATATATGGTAAGGTTGATGTTTGTGGGGAAAGAGCAAGAACCAGAAGCAAATAGCATAGAAAACAAAGATCTTATGCTCAGAAATTTCCTCCAGAAAACATCTGAAAGCTTCTATATTATATTGCTCTGAAACTTCTCTTCAGCCTGCCTGTGCTGCCTACTCCTGTCCTTCTGTGGAATGAAGCAAGAGAAGGAAGGTTCCCCAAGAGGACTAGTCAGACTGCGGAGAATTAAAAAATATATGTTATAATTGATTCATTTGGATAGAAATTATTGTTGGGGTTAGGATACACTGCTGGAATTTCTTTGCTTTCATTGACTGATATCATCTCATTGCTTAAGGATGTAAATTACTAGAATAATAACGGTGTGGTAATGCTTTCATGCCAACAAAATAGCACAGCCTTTTTAAAATATTACATTCTAGAATTTTCCTTATCCATTAGATTTTATTATTAATTACTTGGATTTTGATTTGTCAGAAGATTGTGAACTCTGCTTTGTTCCTATATCTGACTTCTGTAGTGCCAGGGAGAAATTTTTTTTTAACAAATGTAAACCATTTCCTCAGAATTATTTTTGTTAGATGTGTTTACACAAAGACTCTCTGTGCTTTTGTCATAGCAAATCTTTTTGTAATCTGCCAGGGATGTAGACATAGAGCAGTCACCATTACACACTGATTAAGAAAAATTTATATATCGATAAGTCTATCTTATGATATGATGCAATTTTATTATGTTACATATTACATTTGTTAAAATACAGTTAAACTCTTGTTCTCATCTATTATTTAATATTGATGCATATGGCAGATATGTAATGAAAGTGGCTAATATTTGAAGGATATTGTACTCTACATATTTAATTAGTCTTTATCTTTGTGAAATGTATCAATATGATATTCAAAGACATCTCAATGATTAATAGAGAATTATACTTGAGTCAAGCCTTTTTGTAACCTAGAAATTAAAATGACTATTCAAATAACACCTCAAAATGATCAAATTAGCATTTTGTGATTGCATAATAATGGGATTGTAGTAGTTATAACGCACCATGGCTGCCTCTAGAGTTAAGATCATGTCAACCCCTTGATAATAAAGCCTTTTCCAGCAAGTCGACTTTAATAATTTCCAGATTGGTTCTTCCCATAAATCATCTGACATTCAGCACTAAATTTTTGTTACTGTTGTAACTTAAAATTATTTTATTTTTATTCTGCTCATATTTAAGAAATGAATTCCTGTTTTAATGATTTACCATCTTGTTGGTACTCCATGCTTTTTGCTTTAAATGTAAGGATTTTCCATGTAGTATTTTGATACACACACACACACACATTTTTAAAAAAAGATTTGTTGAAACCACTAAAATATATATATACATATTTACATATATATGTATATGCATATATATATTTTTTCCTTACAAATATTCACAGTGCTTTTCTTGGGAATAACACTTGCCTTATTTACATAATTAACTGAGTTGCTTAGGTCTCTTGGGCAAATTGGCACATAATTGGGGAGAGAAAGGGACAGGGAAGAGTTTGGGGTCTAATTAAATATGCTAAAAAACTACTTAATTATGTATTTCCTCAAGAGACTAGCTGCTGTGCAATCTTCTTTAAGATTAAACCAGAGTTCAGTTTGAGAAAAGGATTTTATTTTTGGTGTAGCTTTATAGTCGTTTTGCAGTTAAGCGTATCTAGGGTCCTTAGCAGTTTGTACAAACTGGATTATTTGTTCTAGTGAGTCTAAGCATAAGCATTACTTAGCTCTTGTGCTAAACTAAAGCAAATATTTTCAGCAATTTTTGGTTCAAGTAACTGGTTAATACATTGTAAAAAATTTGATTGTGGTTTGTTAATAAGTTTTTTAAGGCATGAAATTGAGAGAAAAATGCTAAATTGAGATTTGCACTTTGTTGTAGTTTTGACAGGTTTTTTGTTTTTTTGGTCAGGCTTATTATTACATTATTTCTTTGACAAACTGATGATGCTGTCTATAATTCGTCTTAGAGTCTCAGATTACTGTTTAGTGATCATTTGATAAAAGTTGAAGACAGGGTTACACGGTGGTATTAGGGGATGTTTTGATCAGAGGCGGCAAAACGAGGCTCAGCCATCTGCCTGAATTCTTTGACTTTGCTAAAAACAAAACCTCTGAATAGCCTCATTAAAAAAATAAAATATTCAGTCAGAAAATTTCTCGCGCCAGTCCTTCTGACTTGACTGTGTGGGGCGTGTTGGTTGTGTCCGGAGCTGCCTTGATGTGAAGGGGTAATGGGCTCTGCTGGTAGGCAGGAGGCACATGGGGCATTGTATAAAGTGTCCTGGAGTAGGTTGCCTGCCTATTTCTCCTCTTTTTTCAAATGAGATCATATTCTAAGAAGCGACTCTTAACTCTTGTTCTTTCATGCCTATCACTTACTTGAGAAGCTTTTGCTAGTATGTCATCACTATTCTAGTCAAACTGAGTTTGTATATATTATCATCATGATTAGAACATCAGAAGTCTAAGTACCTATTTCCTGCCAGTACACTTACTAAGAAACGGTACTGATTATAGTGTCATCTCAGTTTTTTTGCCAGCTCTCTGAACCTGTTTCTTTATCTCTGGAAAAAGATAGCATCACCAGGCCGATGACACCATCAAAAATAGTGCTAGAGCTGCCTGCCTCATAAGCGCAAGGTCCCAAGTTCGATCCCTGGTACCAAAAAAAAAAATAGTGCTAGAATAAAAAGCTCTGCATAATGAGAGGCAATATGGCGAATGAACTGTCCTATTCTATAGTAAGACCTCAGTTTATATCCTGATGACAACCCTTACGGCATGCTATCAGGCTAGTTATTTAAGCTCATGAAGCTTGAAGGGGAATCTGGTCATACTTCCCCAAAGTGTGGTACCATGGAGTAATGATTGTAAGCTGAAGAAATTGAGGAATAGCAGGAAGGATTCTCTGACTTTCCCCTGTTCAACTCCCCTGAAGCAGGCCACAAAGTCTTCATACCTGAGGGAAGGTAGAGGGACCGGAGAGGAATGTGAAAGAATGGGCCTTGCTAAATTTCCCCCAGTTGACTGTGCTTTCTTTTTATCCCCTTTCCCATCATATTTTCCAAATGCTTTCTACTCTGTGTTATGCATATAATAAAAACACTCAGGTTTAACTGTTTCCTGGAGTCTTTATTTCCTTAGGAAGGCTCTATGTCTTGTGAAATTTACATTAAATGAATTTGGATACTTTGCTCCTATTAATCTTTCTTGTTAATGAGACCCCAGCCAAGAATTTAGCAGAGTAGATGGAAAAGGTGGTTTTTTTTTCCCCTACAAGCTCTAGTCCTCCTGTGTGAAAGGAAGTGATGAGAGTGTCCTCCTTCTGAGAAGTAAATGAGGCGAGGCCCAGTTAGCAGGACACGTAGCACATAGGGAAGCACTCAGGAAATACCCCACTTCTGTCTCTGTCTAAAGGAGGGGCAGTGATGTCTGTTCTGAGCTTTATTAGGTTGTCAACAGGATTGAGTAAAGGAAAGTGCTCTTAAAACCAGGATTCTAGAATAGGGTCCTTAAATAGACAAGGTGTTAGGGTAGTCTTGGGGGCAACTGAGGAACCTAGTGGGATTTTGGCCCTCACTTCAAGTAGGAAGATTAAGACAAATAATTACTTTCTTTTATTTTAAATTTATTTTTATTTATTTATTTTGAGACAGGGTCTTGCTCTGTAGTTCACATTGGTCTTAAACTCACTATGTAGCCCAAGGTGGCCTTGAACTCGTGGTGATGTTCCTTCCTGTCTCAGCCTCCCGAGTGCTGGGCTTACAGTTGTGCACCACCATGCCTGGAGACTTTCTTTTATTTCTATATATTATTTTATTTATTTTTGGGCAGTGTCTTTTTTTAAAAACCAGTTGAGAAGGTAATTGGATATTAGTAGATGCTTGGCAATTTAATAAAATGTTAAGGGCCGGGGATTTATCTCAGTGGTGCTGCTGCCTGCCTGGCAAGCGCAAGGTCCTGAGTTCCATCTCTGGTAACAACAAAAAAAAAGTTAAATATTTTACCTACTTGACTTAGCTAAGTACTACGCTAAATAAAATGGTAATATTTGCCTTGACAAGTGCTTAAAAAGGAGAACCAGTCTGGTCGGTGTAGACAACTGTGACTTTGATTGTGTTAACTTGTTAGAAAGTAACCACTTCTCTGTTAGAAACTCTTTTTAACAGGGAAACTGCAGAGAGCATGGGGGAAGGGATAATTCATGAGTGCTAATTGCTTGGCTGTTAATTTTCATAAGTGTTGATAGAAGCAGTTCCTTAAATTAAACTTTGTTTAAAATGTATCAGGGGAAATATTCCACAATGTCGAGCCTGAAGTGAAAATTAATATGAATGCTGTGGCAATTAACACATACTGGTTAATAGCTTTTAGCAGCATTTTGGGATGATAGTCCTTAAATACATTTTTGCATGCTGCTCTTGTTTCAGCATTGTTCCAGTGTATATCTGGATAATTATGAACAATTGTTCTTTACAGTCATTGCAATTAAATACCTCTCTTCAAAGAAAGTCGCTTAAAACTTTGCAGAATAGCATGAAACCAACAAGAAGTGAGGCAAACTTAGAAAAGGTCAGCAAATTGAAATCATATTTTTTTTTAAAAATTGCCCTTAGAGCAAAATGCTTCTCATCTGAACTTGGAAAATTTGCTATTACCATGGGAATTTTCCCTCCTAATATGTTAAACTGTTTTAGCTTCAGGCTCTCTTTCCAAAAAATTGTAGCCTGGGCTTTTTGTGTGCATTCTCTTTCTTTCCAGCAGCTTTTGCTTATTTCTGCCTGAGTTGAGGCAGTGGCCTTGAGCCTCAGGGCCTTCTGGCTTTCCTTCTCCTCCACCTGCCCAAGCTGGCCTGCTGTCCCTCTCCCACCCCCAGAGAAGGTGCTTGACAGTGAAGTGGACTGCATAATACTCAGTCTCACTACCCTCCCCACCCCCACCCCGCCTCAATAAGAATTCTCCTTGGCTTCACAGTGAGTGCCCTATAAGGAGACAAATTCCCGGAGACTTTTGAATGAGGAACTGTCTCCCTCTTCCATCAACTTCATTTTACATACCTTTTTTTTTTTTTGTACCGGGGATCGAACTCGGATCCTTGCACTTGTGAGGCAGGCAGCGCAACCACTGAGCTAAATCCCCGGCCCTACATACCTTTTTAAATATAGAAGAATAAAGTACCAATGTTACTTTAGCAATTATTCTCCTGGCTACTTATCTCTGTGATTATATTTTGCTAGGCCTCCTTTTCAAAGACCAGTTTTTGTTAGTCTAGTCATATTCACTACATTTTTACACGTTATAGCGTACTAAAAGAAAGACTAAATTACCGCTGCGCAAGTGCAAAGACCCGAGTTCAATCCCTGGTACCAAAAAAAAAAAAGAAGAAAGACTAAATTCATTAAAGACATCTTTTAATGAAATAATTTTCCCTCTACCATTATCTACTCTCCTCTTCTGTAACTTGATATTATACTGAAAACTCCAAGGGGAGGGCCTTGGGATTTTTGTCTGAGTGGTATTCAGAATAACTTAAAGAGGGGCCAGAGCTTTAGCTCAGTGGTGCTGCACCTGCCTCGCAAGCACAGGGTCCTGAGTTCAATCCCCAATACCAAAACAAAAAAAAATTAAAAGAGGAATCTTAAAACAAACACTGTTTTAGCCTCCTGCTCTGAAGTTAAATACTCTATGCTGAATTCTTAAAACTCGATTGTTCCAAAAACAGAGCTGGTTTCTGACCTCACAAAGCTTCTTTCCTTGGTGGGAAAGTACATGTTATGTAAATAATCAGGCAAGTGTCAAATTTGAGTGACAGCCTGTACATCCACAGCTAATTAATCACCAGAAGCCAGGAACACATTATCATAGGGACTGTATCTGACCTAGTTTGGGGGAGTCCCTCAGAGATGTATCCCGGTGAAGGTGATACAGCTTGACCTGAGAGCTTGAGGATGAGGAAGAGTGCTAAGTGGAGTGCGAAGAGAAATGGTACAGAGGCTCTGAGGGGGCAGGCACTTTTGAGGAACCAAGAGAAACCTGTGTGACTAGAGCTTCAAGGGTGAGGTAGGTCATGGTGGACGGTGAAGCTCAAGGGGCAGACCAGGTATGGCTGGGAGAAGCATTCTCTTCAGCCTAGAAGTGCTGGGAAGCCTTGGACAAGTTCACAGAGAAAGGTGAGGTAATTATGAATGTGGGTGGGTAGGTTGGGTGCTGGACATCAAACTGAGGGCCTCACACATGTTGGGCAATGCTCTACTATTGAGCTCCATTCCCAACCATTCATTGTGCTTTGAAAAGAGGATTGGGGCTGTACTGAACAGAGTGTACAGTGGAATCCTCGTTTACGAACTCAGTTCTCTCCATGAATCTGTTTGCAAACCAAACTGGACTGGACGAGAACTGAATCAGATTTCCCCATAAGGTCAGCATTGAACCTAACCATTGAATTCGATTTGGATCTTGTCCACCTCAGTTTGCAACCAGAATCGTGGATAGAATCAAGTTCATGAACCAAGATACCACTGAATGTGAGAATTGTGTGTGAGGATAGAGACCAATCAAGACACTTTTTGCAGTGGTCTGAGTAAGAGAGTGGTAACTGGGGTTTACTTGGTGTTGGAAATCGTATGGGTGATTTCATGAGCTATTTAGTAGGCAAGAGTAGTTGGATTTGATGGTGAATTGTATGTAGGGAGATAGGAGCGAAGGCAGTTTCAAGGATACTTTCTTGGTTAGATTCTGGCCTGTGGAGCTGGATGGGTGATGAAGTGTATCCTGTACCTGCATTAGGAAGCGCTGAAAGAGGACCAAGGGTGAGGTAGATATTCCCATTGTGATTGGTGTGGGCCTGTTGACGGCAGACCATAGGCCGTTATCATGCCCATGAAGACTTAGGCATATTCTTGTTTAGGGAGAGGTGGGTGGCCTGCTTGTTTGATTTGTGTTTGGGGAATATAAGGTAGTGCTCTTGAAGATGAGAATGAGTTAAGGACTAGTAGCTTCTTTGGGACTGCCTAGGGAATCACGTCTAGAATCTTATTGGTCTGTCATGGTTTTGCCCCACCTCATGCCCACCTTGTAAATTTCTTTTGGGTCTTATAGTTTTGTCCCAGTTTGTACCCGCCTCATCACATAGCTTTGCTGTATAAAACATCTTTGAAAAGTGGGATGGGCGGGCAACCTCAATGTGCATCCGTTTTATCTATAAATGTCTCTAATTTCTCATTTTTTATGGCTGAGTAATACTCCATTTTATTAAAAAACCACATTTTCTTTATCCAGTCTCCAGTTGATGGGCATTTGGGCTGTTTCCAAGTTTGAGCTATTACTAAAGAAGTCAGTCCCTTCTCTGATAGCAGGGCTGTGCTCTCAGATTCCCAGCCCAACTTACCAAGTTGTTAAGAGGAGAAAATCAGAGAGTAATTTTATCCACATTGTTTTGATCTTTTCTTGAGAGAGTAATTTTAAATGAGGCAGATGTCAAGTGTCATTAAAGAAAATATATTGCTTCCATTTCTAGGAGGTTAGTGGTCTAAGAGCTAAAGCGTGGACATATTTTGTTATAACAAGATTACTGTTGTAGCACTGTCTTTTTAGCTAATTAATTACCAGGCTGGTGTTTGAAATGAATTTCAGGCACTAAGGTTGCAAGCAAGGCCTAGGAGACAGCCCTTGGGAGGGTGGGGTTGGGGGGGCTCAGGATGTTAGGAGTTTACACTGTGCCTCATTCTGGGTAATCTCACTCTGCATGATTTATAGTGAAGAGATTTTCTTGTCCCTCAAAGGACTAAGCCCCGATTTTACTATTTTGAAGACATTGATGCAGACAAATCAAATGACAGCCTAGGATCACCCAACTGGGCATAGAACTCAGGTGTTCTAATTCTCAGAGATTTCAGTTTTCTTTCTTAATATGCATGTTCACAAAATAAAAACTTGAGTTCCAAAAGTAGCAGGTCATGTGGTAGAAGCAACACAGAATCAGAAGATGTGAGGTTTAAGAATGGCTGTGCCATTCTTTCCCCGAACTGGGAACACCATTTCCCATCTATGAGCCTTGGTTTCTGCATATCTAGAATGAAGAATTTGGCTTAATTCCTTTTGTTTTAGGATTCTGTATTTTTATGGTCAAGGAGGTGATTGACATCAATAGCAAGTAGAAGGGTTATATATGGGAAAACTTGAACTTTTAAAGAGTTAATCTTCTACATGTATATTGAGACTTTTCTCTTTTAATTGTCATAGT
>NW_004624760.1:9658135-9717509 GCF_000247695.1 Heterocephalus glaber
AGACAAAGATAAGCCAGATTTTTAAAACAACGAAAGGGTTGTATTAAAAGTATATGGTATTCATATATGACATCTTAAACTGTTATATGAATTTTTCCCCAGATGTGACATTACCTACTCATTTGATTTCCTTTTTTTTTTTTTTTCCCCTCTCTTAGTCATAGAGTCAGAAAATTTTGAGTGGCTATTATGTCCAGAGCATAATACTAGGCACTAGGGGAAGGGGGAAAATGAGACTTCTGTCTTTAGGAATAACAGAGATAGTAGTGTCTTCTGTTCCATGAACACGTGCTATGTGCCAGGTAGCACACATTTAATCTAGACAACATGTAACTTACACTGTAATTCAATGATGTAAAACATTCTTATTCCTATGTTGGTACTGGATCTGGAGAGATTGAGCAACTTCCTCAAGGTCACATCCTGCTTTATGGTAGGGCCAGCTTTGAATCCACTTTATTGATTTTGGAGATCGTGCTATTTAAGAAGAACCACATGCATTGAAAGAAATATTTTTCAAATGCATATTATTTGCTTGTCAAATATGTTGAATGTTAGTAGGACATAAGAATCTCTAGTTTTCCTGATATATAACATAAGAAGAAATTAATAGTCCAAGCTTTTTCCAGTTTGGTTCTAGAAAAGTACTCAATTCCTGAGATCAGGGTTCTTTTACTTATTGTCATAGCTTTCTACGTGACTTTTCATGCATCATCTCACCCTTCAAGGCTGAAACCAGTCAGTAAAATGAGAATCAATTGATCATCAGAATTATTTAATCTTAGGATTAATATGAGACATTTAGAGACCCTTAAATATTTGGGTCCTTTAATGAATGTGGGAAGGGCAGATTATGCATTCATCAAACATTTATTGAAAGTATACCTTGCTTCTGGCAGAGATAGAATAAGAGGTCCCGGGGGTACATTATGAAAGGGTAGTCCCTGTCCTCAAAGAGCTGGCTCAGGGAGTCTGGTGAGATAAACAAAGAATGGATGATTTGGAAGAATAAAGGAGTTGAGCCTAGACTAAGGTCTAATAGGAGAAGTTAGTGAAGTCTTGAGCCCTGAGGAAGTTCTGGCTGTAATCTTTATGATTCAGTTTTTCAGTGACTGCCTCGAGGATTCCACCCCCACAGACTTGCCTGTGTTGTTTGTATTCCTCAGAAGAGGAATGAGCCTATGGCTGCCCTCTTCATCCACCTTCCAGGGAGCTGTCTATCTTTCCACAAAACGTAGACATTCTGACTCAGGCCTTGTGTATTAAAAAGCAGATGTCATATTCACTGCCATGTAAATTAAACTTCTTTCTTCTGGAAAATTCCTACTTGTCCTCTTAAAGAGCCAACTCAGATGTCACCTCTTCCATAACATTTCCTTGGCTCACCAGACAGTGGCTTCCTCTCTGTATTTCCATAGCACCTTTCCTGTATTTCTTAGGGTACAGATCTGGGGCCTGTGTCTCTCCCCACTTCTCTGTGTGCATAGTCCCCAGCGAACGGCTCAGCTGGCGTTGAGGGTGGGGGTTTAAACAATTCTAATGATAACAACAATAATAGCAGCTAGCATACATTGAGAATTTCTTATGTGCCAGGCATGATTCTGAGTGCTTTGCATGTATTGATTCATTTTCACAGCCCTGTGAGGAGGTGCTATAATCATCCCTAGGAAAGGTGAGGAAACTGAGGAACAGAGAGTCGTCATGTGAACCCTGGCACTACCGAGCTGGAGAGTGTTCTTACCCTGTGTGTTCTTACTTGATGTGTGGAGAGCTCCCAAAGGCCTGCCACTTATTATTGTGAGGTTAATTCTCAGCCAGTTCTTAAGTGGCTCCAACTCCCCAAAGGGCTCAGCCACAAAGGTGATGATCATTTCTTTTGCCCAGAGGTTTTCATAAAGTCTTTCTTGCCATTGGAGTATTTGTGGCTGACACTGTAGGAGACAGGTGCTGAGGGACAGAGTGCTGCTATTGTACTAATGATAATATTTTATGTGCTGCAGCCTTGAAGGGTACAGGCTCGGCCTTCTCAGGCCTGAGTGATTGAGGGACATGAATGAGAGTAAGCAGATTGCAGCCTCATCTTGGAAAGATTGGGATAATTTGTCCAGCCAGTATTTAGACTTGTATGACTAGAGGAAAGGATGTTGCCAGTAGAAAAAGCAGAAAAATATTTAAGTTGTTTTGTTTTGTTTTTGTAGTACTGAGATTGAACCTAGAGCCTTGCACATGCTCTGCTACTGAGCTACATCCCCAATCCTTTTTATTTTGTTTTTATCTTGAGACAGGGACTCAATAAGTTACCCAGCCTGGGCTCAAACTTACAATCCTCCTGCCTCAGCCTCCTGAGTAGCTGGGGTTATAGGTTTGTGCCACTGTCCCCAGTTTTAGAGTGTATTTTATATGTAAAACAAAGGCTCTTTCTATGAAATCAGTAATGTCCAGGTAATTATTCTGAAAAGAAGATTGTAAAGTGAATGAGAGTTAAGCTATGTAACTTTATTGGAATAGTTTCCTTTTTTATGCCTCTCGCAGTGTGTCCCTGATGTCAGCCACTGCTTCCTTCTCAGATTCTCCAGTCATTCCTTGATCCAGGACTTAAATGCCATTTATGTTAAAGAGGCAATTCCAGGTCGGTCTCCTGCCACTTGTGCTCTTACTCCACGTGTCCTGTGTAGTCCTGGCCAAATTAAACACCCCACTCCCCTCCCGAGGTGATGAAGCTAAACTTCACCCGACAGATCCCTTCACATTGGCACCCTTTGCCTGTGTCCTTTCCAGCTGTAATCTTACTATTGAGTTCAGCTCCGCCAGAATTTACCTACCCCCAACTTTCCAGCGGTGGGTAATCTACTTTAATAATCAATACATTGTTTCTCCTGTAAACTTCACTACAGCTCAGAGAGAGATTTTTATTCTTCATTCTAGATGAGGAAAACAAGAGACAGAGGAGAAGACACCACAACTGTAAACTGGCATGTTAGATGCACAATAATTCCCCCTTTCTCTGAAAATAAGACCTACCTGGAAAATAATCAGCCTCGAAAAACTAGAGATCAGAAATGCCAGCCCCAATCAGCCTATCTTTGCCTTTCCTGCCTTACAGAGTAGCCACCGGGCAAGAGAATAGTGATTATTTTCCACCTAGCTCTTATTTTCAGGGGAATGTGGTTATTGGTTGAGCAAGTGCTGAAAGCAGGCATTTAAGAAAGCTTGCACAGGGCTGGACCCTGCGTCATCTTGATTCCAAATCTGCATCTTGTCTCCCATTGTGGTCCCATTCTATTACCTGAAAGTTACGTTCCTGGACCACAGGTGATTTGTAGTCTTTTCACATTTCAGCCTTGGTATCTTTACCCTGTTTCCTCATTTTCCTCATAATTCAGAGCAAAATTCAACTTGAAAAGCATTTTGAAACTTGAACCACTTTTTATCTACGTCTTCCCTCTGTACCTTTGTATCATTTACATTATACTAGACACTGGTTTGTGATGTTTCTAATCAGATCAGGTATGTACATGTGTGTTTCTTAGTCAAACATGGGCCCCTTGGGCAAAGGATTAAGGATCAGATAGATTTGGGTCCTAGCTTTGCCACTCATCATAGGTAAATAAGAACTTAACTTCCTGTAGATTGGAAGTCTTTCTTTCTAGACTTGTTGGTAGTTGTGCAAATAATCTGAAGGATCATAGGTGAGAAAATGCTGCTGCAGACATTGGCACGTAAAAGGTGATCAGGGTGCATGCTGATTCATGTATCCTGGCCATTAATGCTTTTTTTTTTTAAGTTGTGGATGGCCTGGTGATAGTTACTAGATACAACTGTCCTGTGTTCAGTGTTTGGCTTAGGATTTTCACCTCAGGCATGATGAATCTTCTGGCACTATTCAATTGACTTTCCCAACCCTCCTGTTAGAGCATATGCAGTTAACTGGTATTACCCTTATAGAGTTCTTATGTGTATGTGAATTTTCAATGATCTTTGTTATTTAATTCACTTTTTATATCTTTGCCATAACTTCCCAATGTTTGTAATGATTTGTTTTGTTTTTTTTCTTTCTACTCACTTTAATATTTGTTCTCTACTGGACATCCCTTTCAAGATCTCTTCTGCCTACTCTATGCAGGAGACCTGCTATTGGACAGGTGTTTTCTGCCTTTGCTTGTTCCAGAGTTGTGTTTGTCTTTGAGCCGGTCCCTTTTTTCCCCGTTGTTCAGCAGCAGTTCCCTAGGGTTCCTTATGACACAAATTAGTGGAGAAGGAAGACTTGGGAGTAGGGATGGGGTCTCTGCCCGAGAGCTGTATGTCCTTTAGGGGAAGGCTCCTCAGAGCAGCAGCTGTTTCTACCACATGAGCCACAGCTGAGGTCCGCGGTCAGACATGGACTGGGCTGCTCTGCAGGGAGCCATATTAAAGTGGCTACAGACACGCCATCTAAGAACATTAGTTTAATTTGGTAAAAAACTTAGCAAGCCCCTACTTGCTAGGTGAAACAACTAGAAAGACATGAACAAACTCTCTCTGCTCTGAAGGAGCTTGCAAACTATAGGTACACAGACCACCATAAAGAAACATTGACAGTGCTTTGTATAAAGACTCAAAAATTTCATTTATCTCCTTTTGAGCAACAGATGCTAAATCATCTTTGCATCATTTAGCATAATTTAGTTATACTGTACGTGTAATTTTGCATTCTGCTTTTTCACCTTTGAATTTTTCTTATTTGTATTTAATTTGAGTAGTGATTAGATTACATTCCTTGGAGCAGTTATTCCACAGTTTAACTGCCCCTTTCATACTTAGGGCCGCCTCATAAACAGTCAGGGGAAGGCAATGGTAGGGAATGTAGCAGAGCAGTGATCTAAGTGCCAGTGCTGTGTAACAGCCAGTTCAGCCTGAGTGTACAGTGGAAGGCATCCTTTTTGGCTTTTCCATGGAGCTGCAGCTGGGGAACAAAGAAAAAGATGGTCTGGGAAATAGGAGAGCCCTGTGGTAGTTCATATCTAAGAGTTTTATTTAGTTTGAAAAGCACTGGGAAATTTAATTTTCTGAGAAAGGACTTGTTCCATTAATGATGTCTAAGGTGAGCTGGGGCCATTGTAAGCTTCTGGCTGTTGGTGTAAATAGACATTTAAGAACATCTGGTAAACCTGAGGGTAGAATTAGCAGATGTGAACTTCCTGGCTTTGTGGCAACAGTGGGCTTCATAGTAGGAAGGCTGGCATTTCCAGAGCATGCCACTGATTAAATGGAAAATGAGTAAGGATGAGGGTTGAGGAGAACGAATCCAACATTATTAGCTCTATATGTGGAATAATTAGAGACAGGATAACTATTCCATCCAGTTGACTGGGATGGAGTAAAGCAGAGGAGTAGCAGTCAAAAGATACGGATCTCAATCTCCAGTTCAGTCCTTTTGTTGCTGATAAATCTTTCTGATGAACCTGCTGAGAGGCTTGGTTTCCTCGCCTGAAAAAATGGGCATAGGAAGCTGTGCTCATTTTGAAGGTTAAATGGAAATGCCAGAGAAAGCTCTTTTAGAAACTACCTACTATTCCTCTACTGTATTGTTATAGAAGGCATTATCTTGTGAGACTTTGACTTTCTCTCCTCCTTCATCCAGCATGTCAGGATCATATTCCAGAGAGAAATTTAAACCATACCTAGCTTCACCAGTAATCCGTTTGCCCAAAGGAAATGGGCTGGTGGAGCTGTGTAGTATTCTTTTGCTAGTTAGGAAGTGAAATCATAATTGTTTCAGTGAGAATTTTCCCTCTTCCCCAACTTGTGAAAAGTGTATTCATATGTTTTATAAGACTCCCTTACAAGTCTAATTTGATGACAAGAATTGCCATCATTGCTAAATTTATTACATGTACACCTCTTTTCCCTGAGTGACTCATTATTGAGTCCTAGAAATGCAACTGTTTTTGTTTAGGAGGAGGTGGTGGTGAGGGAGAACTTGGGGATGATTTTTAAATAAGAGAACTTTGTATTATATTTATCTGTCTGGAGGCAATAAATCTGTTTCAGCAGATTAAATACAGACTTCTTTATAAAGCCCTGTTTTCTCAAACCTCTTATCAGCAGCACTTGGCAGTAATCACACCTACGGAAACTTGTAATTTTCCTCAAGGAGGTGACACTGACAGAATTAAAAATGAAGGAGCCCCCCTGAAAAGCAAGTTCATTACAAATTAACAGTGGTCTTAGCAAAGCAGTGGGCTAAGGCGTGTCAAATAGCGATATGGATAAAGAAACCCAGCATTTTAAACTGTCAGAGCTGGGAGCAGGGCTAGCCTGAGAACAAATTAATCACATATTGTCAAGGCAAAGTTGCATCAAATTAACACATCGGATTCCAGCATATTAATGTTAGAATGCTTTCACCTGATTATTACTGCAAACCATTGCCACTCTTTGAATGCAAAGATATAATTAAATTGCTAAATAGAAAGTGCATATAATATCTCCACATGCATTTAGGATGCAAGAGCTGAAAAGTGCACATCCTAGGAAGTGACAGATTCTATTTGTAGGGGGAAAACTTTACTTTTTTTCCCCTTTTATTTACTTGAGAGTACTAGAGTATGAAATTAGAAAAGTTAGTTATGTTATTCATATCCTATATAAGTTAGATGAAATACAGGTTTAATTTAACTGATTTGCTACACTGGCTATGAGTACATAATTACCTCTGCATTTTTCTGAAAGAGAAATGGGAAAATGTTGCACAATAGTCCTTTGCAACAAAATTGCCCATTACACATAATCCTGGCATGGATTCGTCATCAGGAAATGCTTTAGAGAAACTAGATTGGCTATTCTGACGACTGTCTTTTACATAAGGATTACTTTTCGGCTCTGCTTAACCTAGTATGTGTGTTTTATTATATTTTAAATGAGAAAAGCAGAAGCCCAGCTGTGATTGACCTTTTGATCAAGGAGACAGCCCAGCAGGACAAACCTGCTTTTTAGTAGTCTCTGCTTATCCCAGGTTATAGTTAGGCCAGGCCTGCTGACTTGCTTTCTTTATTATTCACATTCAGCCTTGCAGTCTCTTTTATTCACACTTAGGTTTGATTATTCTCCCTGTCCTCTACCAAGCTCTGTTGGTCCTGCAGGTTGTAATCTTCCATAAAACTCAGCCTCTTTCATGATGTCTCCTTCAGCAACCTACACATTCATAGACTTCCCTTTCCAGCTTTGGGAAAGAGCATTCTTGCATTTATAGATGCTCACATACCAGCTGAAGGGCTGGTGATCTTAAAAAGGAGAATGACTACTAGGAGCACCATGAGTTGCTTTAGAATTAAGCAGGGTAGAATAACCTTGTTTCTTTCTTGGATGGATTAGCTGGAGTACATTGGTTATGGTGTTCTGAATATCAGCAAACTGTCCAATTTTTTTTTTTTTGATACCGGGAATTGAACTCAGGGCCTTGCACTTGTGCAGCAGGCGGCGAAACCACTGAGCTAAATCCCCAGCCCTCGTCCAATTATTTTAGCAGAACCTTGCACAGAATTCTTATAGGCAAGTTGGAAAAATGTTTGAGACTACATTGTAGTTGAGTGGACTTGCACTTGGCTGAGTGACTAGGCACAGAGTGGTCATTAGTGCATTCATGTCCAGCTGGAGAGCTATCTGTTGTGCTAAACCGTAGGGCTCTGATGTTCATTGTTGTGTGGGACTTGAATGAGAACCTTGATAGGCTGGCCACATTTGTGGGAAGCACAAATCTGGGAAGAATAGCCTGCATGTAGCCAGAAGTGGTAGTACATGCCTGTAATTCCTGTATTCTGGGAGGCTGAGGCAGGAAGATTGCAAGTTTGTGGCCAGCCTGAGCAATGTGGTGAGACCCTGTCTGAAAATAAAAATGTAAGGGCTGGGGATTTAGCTCAGTGGTGCCCCCACCTGCCTCGGAAGTGCAAGGTCCTGAGTTCAATCCCTGATATCAAAATAAATAAATAAAAATTTAAAAATAAGGTGAAAGATTTATACAATCTGAAGAGAAACCAGAATATCAAACTAAAAAAATAAAAAGGGCTGGGGATGTAGCTCAGTGCAAACACCTTGAGTTCAACCCCTAGTAGTGTCAAAAAGGTGGGGAGGGTACTGTCATTTGTGTATGGGATAGTGGTAGAAAAAGAGAAAGGGAAAATAAAACTTAACCAGGTAGTAGATAAAAGAAAAAGTTTAGGATCATGTTTGGTTGTAAGCTTGGGGTGATTAAGCCCAGCCAGATAATTGGAAGAAAAATTCATTCATTTTTCAGATGCCCCTTTAGTGCTATATGTGCCATGAACCTGGCTAAATGCTGAGGATACAATGGGGAGTGAGCTAGGCATCTCCCTAATGTAGTGGGGTATGTAATCTTGGAGGAGATGGAGACTCATATAATACTGTGTAACAAATGCCATGAAAGGGAACATTTAGTAGGCTGAGTTCTTAGAAGAGGATGACTGGCCTGGACTGGGGACGTGAAGCGTCAGGGGAGACACTTTGATGAACCCTAAGCCAGGCCTTTAAAGATGGGAGGGGCTTGGTGAGGCAGGAGGTTTCCAGGCAGGGAAAACATTGATGCAAAAATGTGAAAAATGATGAAAAGAGAGAGATGGTGGTGAATTCTAGGGAAAAAAGTGGTGCAGTATGCCTAGAACACAGGATGAGGGTAGAAGATGCCAGAGAAAGGGCTTAATCCAAAAGTGTTTTGGCTTGCCCCTGGTAATTGTATTTGAAGACAGGAATTGACATCTTAAAATCTGAAAAAGCACACTGTAGCTGCAGTTAACAAATGGGAGGGGGCGAGCAGTGATACAGTCACATAGGGAATTCTTAGTCAAACTCTCTCAGAACTTTATTCCCATAACACTCACAAGGTCTACTCTCAAATAGGACAAAATCTCAAACTTTTATTTTGGTATAGGGTTAAGAAATTTGGTTTTGGGCCGAGGATGTAGCTCAGTGGTTCTGCCGCCTGCTTTGCCAAGCACAAGGTCCCGAGTTTGATCCCCAGTACCAAAAAACAAAAAACAAAAAAAAGAAATTTGGTTTTTAAGAGTCAGGTAAAGTGTGCTAGCTGAGCCTTACCAGTGTGTCCTGATTCTAGCAATTTTGTCCCTCTGTGCAAGTGAACTATCCCATCTCACTCCCTTCTGGTTTCACTGTTCCCATTTCTAAAATTGGGGAGATTAGATAGGGTCATCAATTTTTATGGTTCAGTATATGTATGTTTGAAGTGGGAAGGAATGTATTTTGAAAAAGCATATTAAATATTCTAATATGTTAGGAAACGAAAGATTAACTTTTACAGAAAAACTTCCAAAAAATAAAGCCTATAAAATTTGACAGGAACATGCAAAAAGGTATAAGGCATTTTAATAGCACACATCATCTTCAGGAGATGAAGTTTTATAGTCACCAGAAGGGGTCATGGGCTAAAGATGGTCATGAAACACTGCATTAGTTTCTGCTCCTATTCTAATTTTCTGTGTTTCTGTAATGATAAAAATTTCACAGAAGACTTCCATGGGATGAGCCTTACTTAATTTCTGTTTTTATATATGAATTAGACCTATCGTTTTTATTTGCTTTTGATTTTCTAAATTGAATCCTGACTCCACCACTTATAGCAACCATGGACAAATCACTTAATTTCTCTAAGGCTTTGTCTTCTTTTTTTTAAACCTGTAAAAGATATGTGATGATAATAGTACCTCCTTTATAATATTGTATCAAGAATTAGAAAAATTAAAATAAAGCTTTTGTATAGTGGCTGATAAATTATAAATGTTCTGTATGTGCTAGTTATTCTTCTTAGAAATTCAGAGATGAACATTAATCATGCATCTCCCTGATTTGACTTTGGTATGATGAGAGTTAGAGAAATCAGAAAATGAAATTAAACATATCCACTTCATTATTGGTAAATCAGGTTCAGATATATAGCCAAAATCAAGTTAGGATGTAGCCCTAATCAGACTTTCTTAATATTTTCTCCTTTTGAGTCCAGTCCAGCTTTGTCTGGTAGAACTTCCTATGAGGATAGAAGTGTTCTATATCCACATTGCCCAGTGTGATAGCCATTAGCCACATGTGTCAGTTAAGTACTTGAAGTGTAACTAATGCGACTATGGAATAGAGTTTTAAATATTATTTAAAGTGATTAAATTTAAATCATCAAATATGGCTGGCTTATGTCTACTATGTTGGATGTTGCAGGTCTAGGCATTGGCATGACTCACACAAGGAAAGATTGGATCAGCAGAGGAGACAGACTTACTAGAATTGCTTTCTCCTACCCTTTCCATGCCAGTAAAGAGATCAGAGAGCTAGAACCTCTCCAGACCTACTTCTAGAAGGCTGGTCAGGTCCTGATCCCAACAGGCTGAACACACAGAAATGGTTGATTAGCATGCACTTCTGAGAGAACAGGTTAGGCTAAAAAATAAGGGTGGGGACTACTCTTTCCAGTGTTCCTAGAAGGGTGGAAAGTCCTGTTTTATGACTAAAGGTAGGAAACCTGGGAATAGAAGAAATAGTTCATTTTACAATATAGTGAGTAAATGTGCATTCTTTTCAAAATCAAAATTAAACTTAGAATCATTAATAAGGACATATTTTACTTCATTCTAAACTTTAAATATGACCCCTTGTTCTTCTTGTGTACATTTGGATGATCCATGCATAGAGTATTTTTCAGACAGAACAAAAACAAAAACTTAAAACCTCAATTAAAATGTTTAGTGAGGGCCAGGGATTTAGCTCAGTGGTGCCGCCACCTGCCTCACAAGTGCAAGGTCCTGAGTTTGATCTCTGGTACCAAAAAAAAAAGTTTAGTGAGCCTCTGCCCAATCTTAATTCTTTTTTGAGATAATTCAGCCTTATCTTGTGGCCTTTGATAAGCTTATGGAAAGCTAGCTGTCTATATGCAGTTTTTTTCCCTCTTCATCTGCTTTTCATTGGTGTTAAATATGAGAATGAGTCCTAGGTGCGGTGTAGCTGTTTCTAGAAAGGGGAAAGTTGGTGTTTTGTTTGAAATTTTCCCAAAATAGCATATTGCTTATGGGTTAACAACGTGTACAGTGATTGGTATAGTTTCACAGTATGGGTTATCCTGTTGTATATGAGTAAGTAAATTACAAGTGACAGCATCTTGAAACCAAATCTTTCATTTTGAAATTTTCTTTAAAAAATTTTTTTTTAAATTACTACATGTTGGGCCAAGGATTTAGCTCAGTGGTTCTGCCACCTGCCTCTCAAGTGCAAGGGCCCAAGTTTGATCCCTGGCACTAAAAAAAAAAAATTACTACATGTTTGCAGTATGTAATGTTTATATTTCTTGTGTGGAGTTGGTACACATACATCACACATCTTAATTTCTTCTTTCATCTCTTTTTCCCTCCCCTTCCTCCCTGCTCCTTCCATTTCTTGATCCTCCTTCCCCTTTGAGAAAGATACATCTCTCTACTTCCTATTATCTTTTATTTTGCTCTTTATTTATACTTTGGGTTTCGAATCCATGCAATATTTAAGCTTGTATATATGGCTTATTTCACTTAACATTATTGTCTCAAGATGCATCCAATTTTCTACAGAGGACTCAGGTTTTTCTTTATAGCAGAGTAGTACTCCACTGTGTGTAAATACCACATTTTCTTTATCCATTCATCTGTTAATGGACATATAGGCTGTTTCTAAGATTTAGCTATTATGAATTGTTCTGCTATAAATGTGGATATGTATATATCATTATAATATGATGTCTTTAACTCTTTCAGGAAGAGACCTAGAAGGGGAATACTTGGGAATACTAAGTGGAATTTCTAGTTTCAGTGTTTTGAGGACTCCCCACACTAATTTCCACAGTGGTTGTACTGGTTTACATTCCCACCAACAATGTAGAAGAGTCCCTTCTTCTCCACTTCCTCACTAGCATTTGTTATTATTTGATTTCTTGATCATGGCTGCTCTTACTGGAATGAGATGGAATCTCAGTGTTGTTTTAATTTGCATTGCTCTAATGCCCAGTGATGCTGAGCATGTTTCCATGTATTTATTGACTGTACTTCTGAGAAGTGTGTATTCATTTCAGTTCCCCATTTTTTGATTGTATCTTTTATTTTGGGGGGATCTAATTTTTTTAGTTCTATATATATTCTAGATTATGAGTCCTCTGTCTGAGGAGTGACTGGCAAATTTTTTTTCTTATTCTGTAGGTTGTCTTTTCCACTCAGTTGTTTCTTTTGCTGTACACAAGTCATCGTCGTTGTCGTCCCCCACCCTTTACAGGGGATCTAACTCAGGACCTTGATTTTGCGAGGCAGGTATGGAGCCACTGACCTAAATCCCCTGTCCCAGAAGCTTTTTAATTTGATATGATCCCATTTATTGATTCTTGATACTATTTCCTATGCAAGTGGGGTTCTGTTCAGAGAGTCCTTGCGTACAACTGTGACTTCCACAGTTTTACCTGTTTTGTCTTCTAGCAGGTTGTTTCTGTATTAACATTTAGTTCTTTGATCCATTTTGATTTTAGTTCAGTATATGGAGAGAGAGATACGGGTCTAGGTTCAATCTTCTGCATGTGGATACCTTTTTATCCTAACACCATTTACTAAAGAGGCTATCTTTTCTCCAGTCATTTTGGAATTTTCTTTAAGTTACAGTCACATATACAGTCTTCTTCACTTTTAAAAATAAATAATACTTATACTTCGAAACTTTTCAGTTGATACACTTTTTTTTAATCAAGTATATTCAGACTTTTAGTGACCTTAAAACCCCAAGTGTAGTTATGGGGTGTGAGCATTTTTTTAACGGCTATGTAATTTATATAGTAAGGATGTAGCATATCTAAAGTAGACTTCAATTAATTAGAAAAGGCTGTTTAATTTACATGTATAAAAATTTCAATTAAAGTGTCTTTGCTAAAATTTTATCTTCATTGTTCAAGGCCAGCCTGGACTACATAGTGAGTTCAAGGCTAGCTTGAGTGACATAGTGAGACTGTCTCTAAAAACAAAACAAGGGCCAGGGATTTAGCTCAGTGGTTCCACCGCCTGCCTCGTAAGCGCAGGGTCCCAAGTTTGATCCCCAGAACCAAAAAAAAAGCCACAATAAAATTTTATCTTCATTATATTTTATTTGGTTCAGTTGATTGAAACATCCTTGAAAGCTTTCTTTTTGTTGTTGTTGTTGCTGTTGTTTTTGTACTGGGGAATGAGTCCATTTGTGGCCTTGTATGTGCTAGACAAGTACTGTACCATTGAGCTACGTCTCCAGCTCTTGAAAGTAGTTGTCTTGGAATGATAAAGCATTAAGTATTTACTGTGTGTCAGACATTGTGCTATTTTATATACATGATCTCATTTAATCTTGACAACAACCTGTGAGATAGGTAATATTACTGGCTTACAGATATAGAAACTTTCCTGGACTCAGTTTTCTCTGCTTTATATTGAGGTTTATATTACCCACTTTAGTGTGTTAATGAAGATTACATAAGATAATACATGCCCATCTTGAGTGAGCACACAATAAATGATAGTGCTATTGTTGTTCTTATTTTTTCATGTTTTAAATAAGTAATGTGTTTTTATAGTTCAAAAATATAAAAAAAAATTAAGCAGTTAAAAGTCTTTTGGTCTCTCCTGTCCTGTTTAGCCAGTCTTTACTCACATCCATTTCACTAGTTTGTGTGTCTTCAAGTGTTCGTATGAAAATATGAATATATATTGAATATACATATATTCTTATTTTCCTCCCCCTTGATACAAAATGTACATACCTTGGGGGCAGGTGCTGCTGAGGTTGAACTCAAGGTCTTGTGCTTGCAAATAAGCACATCCTCTACCACTGACCTACATCCCTAGCCCCAAGTAGCGTATTTGTAATGCTGTCCTAGAGTTTGCTTATTTTTACTTAACAAAGTGACTGGAAAGTCTATACATGTTGGTGCCCAGAAAATTTTTCATTTCTTCGCATAGCTGCATAGTATTCCATTGATAAGGAGCATTACAATTTATTTAACCAGGTCCCTATTAGTTAAGATGAGTTATTTATAATCTTTTGCTATTACAAGTAATGCTGTAGTGAGCAACTTTGTACATATGGCATTTTGCACATGTACAATTGTCGGATAAATTCCAAGAAGCAGAATTACTGGGTCAAAGGGAATATGCATTTATAATTTTTGTAAGTATTGCCATATTGCCCTCCATAGGGATTGTGATACTCCTCCCAGCAAAGTGTGAGAGTGCCTATTTCTCCACAGCTTTGCCATAGAATTTATCAAACTCTTGGATTTTTGCCAGTCTAATAGATGGAAAATGAATCTGTGTAGTTTTAATTTGCATTTCTCTTATGAATGATGTTGGCCTTCTTTACATTTAAGAACCTCTACAGTTTTTTGAACTGCCCAGATGTGTTGGATTCTTGATCTTTTTCTTACTTTCTAGGTGTTCTTTATATATTATGAAGCTTAGTCAAGTTTATCTATGCCTTGACTTTGAACATGGATTTATTTTTGTTTGATTATGTACTATTTTTTAATACAATAAAATTTATAATTTTTTTCTCTACAGCTTTTAGATTTTAAATACATTACTGTGGACAGGGTTTTTCAAGTATCCGTCATAGTTCTTAAGTTTATTCGTAGGTATTCATAGTTGTTGCTATTGTACTAGGGTCTTATGTTCTTTTATGTTTCTGACTGTACAGCATGAAGCCTGCTGATTTTGGTGTGTTAATTTTGTATTCCTTTATATTGCCAAATTATCTGCAGTAGTTTTTCATTTGTTCTTTGAAGATTTCCCATGTGGTCTAAAGAAATATTGTTAATATGGAGTAATGTATAGCATAAATCAGTGGCTTTTTTTGCATCTTTTATTTCCATTTTTAAACTGTCTACTTTTTTTTTGTCTAGTGTGTTGTTGGCTGTTGATGCTACTAACACTGTCATACTTGGCACTGAGCTGAAAGTTGGCATTAAGTAAATGTTAGTCTTCAAGCTACAAAATGTAAATATCTCTTAAATGTCAGAGACTATTAAGACAAATTTTAATGAGTATACTGAGGAAGGGCATAGATGAAAATGTTTGAATTCTTCTAAGTGACCCTTTTCTTTAGTGCTTCTGCAAGCTTGTATTAAATATTTGTTGTTGCTTTTGCCATCATTGAAAAATATCATTTCAGGTATGTATTTTGAGTGACTCGGGCTTTTCTGCCTTTGAAATCATTTTGTATCCTTTTCATTTACTCTGAAAAAATATTCATGCTTACAATACATCAAAAGATGGTATCTCTGTGTTCTGCCTGCAATAATCTTAAATTTTTGTTAAATGGAGACCAACATTTAAATTACCATCTGGCATCAGTTTAAGGTTTTCCAGAACTTCAACTAAACTTAGAAGGGGTTTTGGATTTTTCTTTTCCTCCCAACTTATTTTCCTTGATTCATATCAGTCCCATAATAGATTAGTTCTAACATCCAGCCTTTTGCCTTAAGACTGTTTTTGATTTGTAAACTAGAGAGGGCATGAAGAACTTGAAGGGAGAGAGAGAGTATAAAGAGAAATTGTTAAGGGTGTTGGTAGCACTTACTGCATTGCTCCCTCCTTAAGTCCTTATAGGACATGGTCAGTTGCTTGGGTGTAGTGGGGTATTTTTTTCCTCCCTGCAAAGTTGGAAGGGTTGTGAGGCTTCTCATTCATCACTCAAGTAAGGAAATGGGTTCACTTGTAAATATTTTTGTTTTAAATTTAAAAATTAAATATTGAGTATGCAGAGAAAAACATTAAAAATTATACACAAGGTATAAATAGTTACTCAGTAATCCCTTATGTACCCATCACTCACTCAGGGAGGAAGAACATTGCTTCTCCTTTTGCAGGCCACTCTTCTTCACAGAAGTGTCTTTAATTCCCCTGCTTCTTAGTTTTATGCCAAACATTTATATCCTTGCGCAAGGTCTCTTGACTTTTACCTAAAGGGAATTTTGATTTGAGTGAAAGAGTAATAAGATACACGCAGAGGGTCTACTGACCAGATATGTTCTTTCCTGCCTGCATTGCATAACAGGAGCCCTGTGTTCTGCTTACGAGAGTCCATCACTCTTGTCAGGAGAGTGATGTCTCCTCTTGTCTGATGTCCCTCAGCACAAAGAGCCTGGGGAGCAACCATAGTTTTAACATCTAGTGTTGCTCTTGCTGTGTGTCTTCTGCTGGAAGCATTCTTCCATTGAGAATCAGGGGTCTTGATTTGTAGGGATAGGAAGTATAAATTCCTCAAGTGGATCACTGTAAGTAATGGTGAATGGGGCTCTTCCTGCTTTTCCCTTTGGTTCCTAGAACTATGTTTTTAACCTGTTAGGGACTTGATACCATATAATCATTGTTAATTTTTAGTATACATATTATATACTGGGATGAAGATGACATCCCAGCCTTACAAGGTGTCGTTTCTGAGCTAGTGCTTCATCTTTACCTCGAACAGGTTATTCACTCATTCAGTGAATTCATCCTTTAGATAGAATGGTGTGTGATCTGACTAGAGGATCCTGTGATTATATCCTCCTCTCACACCTTTACAGTAAGGTGGTTCCTCAGAGTGGGGCAGTATTATGTAGGCCGCCACCTTGGTGGGTCAGACACTCTGAGACAGTAGCACTGACTGAAGCATCATTGGCAGAAAAGGTAAACCCATACTTGAATATATTGATCTCTGCCAAAATCCCCGTCGGGCAGGAAGGCCATCAACTTGCCTTTAGATGGCTGGTTGGTCTCCTTAAGGGATGATGCTGTATTAGAGGCTCAACATTGGCCTCTGTTGCTGGGAGGGTGGATATTTCACAGTGGAAAGTACAGTATTTGTCTTGGTAAGTGAGAGACCATGCTGTTGAGCCCATATGTAGCTTCCATCACTGTCACCATGGCTACTCCATTCATGTGCCCACATGTCATCATTATGGAGGCCAGTGAAGAGGTGAGCTGAAGTTAAATGAAATCTGTGTTGGGAGTCTCCAAGACTACCTTTTTTTTGGTACTGGGGATCAAACCCGGCACCTTGTGCTTGCGAGGCAGATGGCGGAACCACTGAGCTAAATCCCTGGCCCTCCAAGACTACCTTCTGTTTCACTGATTTGCTAAGAGGACTCAGCACACAGCAAATATCGTACTTAAGAGTCTGATTTATTACAACAAAGGAATGCAAACAAAGTCAACAAAGGGAAAAGGTACATAAAGTGAAGTACAGAGGAAACCAAACTAGTGGTAGTGGGAAGACAGGTAATCTTCCCCAGATGCTAGTCAGATTGAGATGCCTTAGTTTACTCTCACATAACTATATAGATCTTTGGGACTGGTCATTTGAGAGATGCAGATGAAAACAACACTGAGATTCCTCCTCATCCCAGAAAGAGTGGCTCCTATCAAGAAATCAACCAATTACAAATGTTGGCCGGGGGGTCTGGGGAGAAAGGAACCTTTCTCCATTGTTGGTGGGAGGGCAGACTGGTGCAACCAGTGTGGAAATCAGTATGGAGATACCTCAAAGAACTAGGACTGGAGGTCCCATTTGACCCAGCTATTCCCCTGCTGGGTATCTTCCCCAAAGAATTAAAAGAATCATACCACAGCGATATATGTGCACCCATGTTTATAGCGGCACAGTTTGTAATAGCTAAAGCTTGGAAACAGCCCAAGTGCCCATCAATTGGAAACTGGATAAAGAAGATGTGGCTTTTTTTATAAAATGGTGTACTACTCAGCCATAAAGAACGAGAAACTAGAGACATTTATAGCTAAATGGATGCATATTGAGGCCATACTCTTAAGTGTAATAAATAGGACACACGTGTAAATACCAAATAGTTTCTCTAGTGTGAGAAACTGAAAGTGTAAATAAGAGTTAAAATGATTAAAATGAATAATTGATAATTTGAAATAGGAAAAGGACCAAAGGTGTAGGAGAAGTGTGAGGGGAAGGGGAAAGGAAAGAAGGGAAAGGAAAAATTATGAGAAAAGAAAAAAAATGGAAACGAAATCTATATAAATAGGGAAGGGTGGAGGGGGTGAAGGGCACACAGGTAATGGGGAGAAAATAAGAACCAAGATACATCATGTATAGGTACAAGCACCCAATGATAAATGTAAATGTATTGTATACCTAAAATGTACCAATAAAAGAATAAAATATTTTTTAAAAATAAATCTTTAGGTATCTCAGCTTTAGTGTATATTGTAGATAGGCTGTCCAGGTATCCATCTGACAAAAATAACTACTGATGCCTAATACTACCTTGTTTGGCAGGTATCATGAGGGCAAAAAGTGTGTTTGGTTTTCCCTAGATTCCCCTTTTCACTTAATTTTCAGGCTTTTGTAACTTTCTTTAAAACTTATGACTATATTGAATCAGGTTAAGTCAGTACTTTTTAAATCAGTACTTTTATATTCTGTCAAAAAATTTGTAGTTATTTTCTTTTCCCTTTTGAGACAGAATCTTAAATTGTCCAGGTTGGGCTTGGACTCGTGATTCTCCTACCTCAGCCTCCCAGGTAGTTGGGATTACAAGCATGCACCACCATGCCTAGCTCAATGGAAAACATTTTTAATGTGTTGTTGTAAATGTTGTGGAAGAAAAAAGAGTTCATGCTTTAATGTATCATGGCTCTAGAGTTCATGAAAAATGTTCATTGAAAATATTAGTGTTTTTTAAATTAGAGCTTTTCCCTTTGAGAAACTTTTATAAGTATATTGGTTTTGAAAAGAAGTGTAATCAAGTTATGATTGTGACCAAATTTTGAGTCAGTCACACCCAGGTTTCTGTGTACATTCTCTTACTAGCTTTGTAATCAGCTTCCTCCCCGCTTTGGGTCTTGCACATGCTAGGCAGGCACTGTACCACTGAGCTGCACTCCCAGCTCTTTATCTTTAATTTCTTACCAGTATAGTTGCCTGTGAAAAGGAGTTTGTGAGGACTGCTTTGCAGATCTATGTACAGTATAGAAATAGGTTGTATGTAGGGTGCTTAGTCCAGTGCCTGACAGAGTAGATCATGGATATTTTCAGTTCTAGGCATCTTCTTTCCAGAAGTGTTTACGGTGCTAATACAAATTAATGTGAAACATCTCATGTTACACACCAAGTAATATAAAACTGAACATGAGTATATGGGAGAAACTATGAACAAGGGAAAAACTTCTTGTTTTTCAAAGCACTACGGGGTCAGAAGATAAGGAAAATACTATATAAAGTTTGGCCAGAGAGGGCTGTTTACCTACCTTCGGCTTTCTAAGAGTGGGCTTCTTAAGGTTCTTTGCAGTTCCACCATTTTTTGTGTTTTGTTCATTAGTTGAGGAACATATACATCTCTATCCCTTTAGTTTAAAGGGACTTTCCACTTTCTGTGGCCCAAGGGAGCTGCCTAGGGTACTTCTGAGGAAGAAAGCATCTTCCCTTCTGGTGGGACCTCAAGGATAGTTAGGAATTTTCATCCTCACCAGTTCAAAAAAAACTAACCATTTGGGATCCCCAGATGAGTGCTGGAAGTGAGTACTTTTTTAGAAAAGAGATTTAGTTACATTTTTAGACAAATTTCTAATCAACAGAAATCCAGATATACTTCACACCGTAGCATCAATGTTTATCCTGTAACGTGAAACATTCAGGTGTTTTCCCTCCTCCCCTTGATGTGACTCAATCTGATTCTCTGTAACTTTTTGGGTAGGCTTCACTGTAGAGCATCCTGTCTGAAAGAAGGAATTGTGTCACCCACCTCCACCTAACCCTTTGCTCTATATTTTTTGCCTGCACAAAGAGGAGAGGTACATCTTATTCATTGTCTTTGTGTTTTTCTCTTGGTACTACTATTGTCACTTTGGTTTTTTAGTGAAGGAAATTGACTTATTTGAAGCATTTGTCGTAAACCTCTATGGAAATATCAGTTTACAGGAAGGTTAAGGCCGCTCATTCAGCCTCCTCTCAGAGTCTCTGCTGCAATTGTCGCAGAGGAAACCCCAGGGAAGCCCCTGAGCAGGACTGCAGAAGAGCAGTGGCTGCGCAGAAGACCGTGCTCCCGCTGCTTCCTCAGGCGCTCTCTGGAGAGCACAGGGAACAGTGTGCAGGCAGAAGTGCTGCTGTCGCCACTTTCCCAACTCAGCACAGACACAGCCCAAGAAGTCTCACGTGCAAGTCTGATTACCTTTAGAATATTGGCTTTGAGGGATTTCCTTGATTTGATATCTCTCTGTCTCTCTCTCTCTCTCTCTCTCTTTTTCTGGGGATTGAACGTGGGGGTGCTCTACCACTGAACTACATCTCCACCCTTTTTATATTTTATTTTGAGAGAAGGTCTCACTAAGTTGTCCAGGCCAGACTTGAGTTTGCAGTCCTCTTGCCTCAGGCTCTCTTGGTGCTGGGACTGTAGGTGTGTGCCACCATGCCAAGTGGATGCATGATATCTGCTGCCTGTGCCATTCCCCTTTCTCTAATGGCTTGTTTGTTGTACACATCAGAGGATTCAGGAAGTAAAAGATATAAACACAGATAGATAAATGAAAAAATGAGCCAAGAAAAAGCTTTCCTATCTTTGTCCCATAGTGAAAAGGCTTGGCTATGCAGTAATGGGAATGCTGCAGCTATCTGGTTAAAACTTCAGAGTTTTTCCTGGAAACTTTGAAGTGTGTCTTATATTTTCCTCTTTTTTTGGTACCCGGGATCAAACTTGAGACCTTGCGCTTACAAGGCAGGTGCTGGAACCACTGAGCTAAATCCTTGACCCTCATTTTTAATAACACTATGACATGGGAGAACACTATGACAGTGATACCCTGGAGTGTCATGGTGGCAGTACAGCTTTTGGGTGCATCATCCTGCTCTCTGATGGTGCTGGTATAAAAGACCGTCCCTGGTGGTGCTTGCTGGCCCACTGGCATATCCAGCCTTTGGAAGGTCCAGATGTTGAGTTATAAATTATTTGCTATTTGTCTCCATGGACACAGTTTTCTCAACTGGAAATAAGTAGCTTTGTATTAGGGGAAGTGGTTTTAAGTGATGGACAGGAACTCAAGCTCTGAAGTTAGACAGCCTTAGGTTGGCACCCCAGCTTCACCAGATTTGTGACCTTGAGGAGATACTTTCATTTCTACAAGCTTCCTTGCAAAATGGGAACAGTGGTTGAGTCTACCCCATAGAGTTCTTTTGAGATTATATAAACTGATATTATAGATGTCAAATATGTGGGATAGTGTCTGACCTAAAGTAAGTCTTTAATAAATATCAGCTGCTAACATTATTGGAATTAAGAGCCCATCTTTAAAAACACCTATTATATTTTGGTTTGCTTCCTTTGATAGGAGTGGAATTCATTCTGTTTTTGAGAATTTTTCATCATTTCTCTAGCTTATAATGTGTATTGTCTTGGTCATATAATATTACCACATGAGGCTGGTTGTGGTGGCACATGTCTGTAATCCTAGCACTTGGGAGGCTAAGGCAGGAGGATTGCTGCGAGTTCAAGGCCAGCCTGAACTGCAAAGCAAGACCCTGTCTCAAAAAAGTATTCCCATATGAAATTACAAGTTTTGTAGGTTATAATGATTGAATACCAGCAGCTTCATGTGATTCGACTTAATAGAAGTTGTTTGAATGTCGACTGTATGCTAGAGCATCTATTATGCTATTTTATTCATTCTTCCCAGCTTCCTTATAAAGTAGTTATCATAACCCCCTTTGGGGACTGGGAAACTGAAACTTAGAAAGTTGAACAGACTTGCCTGAGGTCACACAACTAGTAAATAGAAAAGCTGGAATTCAAACTGTGGTCTGTTGAATCCAGAGCCCATTCTTTCCCCCTCCTCCCCCCATTCTACCATGTGCTGAGTCTCAGAAACACCCTTCCCCAGCTCTACATAGAGCTAAAGAAACTACAGTTTCTTCTTGGTTGCAGACGATTTGGGCTTTCCCAATACTCCAAACTCAGATGTTTTGCTCTGTGTTCATGTACCTGATGTGCTTTCATCTATTCCTATTTGGAACATAGCATCAGTAGTGTTGGCTACAGTGTCCTTGACTTTTGAAAAAGCACTACGGACAGTGAAAACAGAGCCTAGGCTCTGTTTTCAACCCAGTTTTCATAACCAATGCACTTTCTCTTAGCACCATTTTTGAGCACTTCCTCTGTGTAAGCAGTGTACTAGGACAGCATCTTAGTTTCTCTATAATTACTGTGGGAAGGTACAGTCCTTTAAAGGGGAGGAAACTGAAGCCAATAGATTATGTGATTTAGCTAAAGGCACAAGACCCTTCAAAGCTTATCTTGCTTCAGGGTCTAGGTCTTTTCTCCTGTACCCCATTTCTTCCTTTTATTCTTAGAAATGTTCTTAAAGATGGAAAATGAAGACAGCTCTTTCCACATAATCTGTAGTATATTTTGGTGTGCGATCCCTACTGAATTTTCCCATTTCCTTTACATCCTCCCTTTTCCTTCCCCTTTTCCTTTATCCCTTTCGTTTTATTTTCCTCCTTCTGTTTCCCTCTCTTCTATTCCCCCTTTCCTTCCCTCTCCTTCCTTCTTCCCTCCCTCTCTCCTTTCCTTCCTTCCTACTTTCCTTCCTTCCTTCCTAATGAAATTTAAAAAGGAAACCACACAATTTTTTTTCAAGGAAATTGGGTTCTTGAGATATTCTCCTTTGATTGTTTTTCCTGGTACTAAAAATTATTTCTCAGCTTAATTTGCTTTCAGAAGAATTATCTTTTTTTTTTTTTTGTACCGGGGATCGAACTTGGGACCTTGCGCTTGCAAGACAGGCGGCAGAACCACTGAGCTAAATCCCCAGCCCTAGAATTGTCACCTTTTAAAGTATGCTACTAAAACAAGTTACGTTGAATTTCTATTAATTTCAAAAAGAGTGACTGTCTCAGTCTTTGAATGGAATCCTTTAAATAATAGGATTTGGAAATAATTGCTTGGTATCTGAATTCAAGATAATGTCATAACTTGTTTTGAGTTCTGTGAACAGCCTCTTTGACCTCTTACTGTACTTATCTCTAAATCAACAAACTTCCTTATTCACTCCATGATCTGTGTTGGTGAAGCCTCTTGTGTTTGCAGCTGAAGGTTGTGCTTCATTCCTTTGTTGTTTCATTGTTTCCTTTAGGGGGAGAGAGAATAATTAAGGAGAACATCTTTTCTGCACAGCTGGAGCCACATTCCAGCTGACTACAACACCTGCAAGGATGGCACCTCTGCCTCTGGGTGGCAGGGTGGGATGCCAGCCATGGAGCCACAACAATGGGCTCCAAAGTGAAGGGACGAGGCAGCGCTGCACCACTCCTGCCCTTCTGTGAGCTTCAGATGGCAGTAATACCAGTGAATGCAATGTGTCTGTTTTAGACTAATTAGAGGGATGATTTGTGAAATGGTGGCTATTTATTTAATTAATCACCAGCACAAAGCCATAAAACCCATATTTTAAAAATCCCTGTTAGTTTGCCATGTGGTTAATAGATTGAGGCACATTAAAAAGTGACACAGTGATGTATTAAAAATGTTCCACCTAAGGTTCCTTCAGGAAGGAACGGAAGCTGTCTGCTTTCAGATGCTGAAGTATAACCTGCCAGGATTTGACCTGTCTGAGGTTTTAATATTTGTAAAAGCATTTATCTTTTGAATGGGATCTTCATTAGGACATCTCTTGGAATAGTCTACAAAATTTTTGGAGAATAATTAAAAATTATGATTAACTTAATTGTATTACAGTTTCTCTTTAATGACGAGGAACTACCATTTCCCATTAAATTATACTGTGTTTACCAAGCATAGCAGTATCTCTTATAATATAGGTTATTCTTTTCTATTTGTGAATAACTAACTAAATAATAAATGCAATAGGATTTTTGTTGCAGCTGTCAAAATTGCATTTTGTTCTGCTCTGGTATTATTTTTCTATCGAATAGAAACAGGAATAATTGCTACTTAGTCTCAGCACAGGTGAGTTGTCATTTTTGGCTAGTAGAAATAAAAATTAAAATTGACTTGTTCAAGAGATGACACTGCCATTAAAAATGAGAAAAAAGTGGTTTAGATTGTAACAGATGATGGTTGTTTTACACACACAAAGTTCTAGTTGATTTTCAATATACATAAGCAAGTGTATACACAGTCCATCTTATACTTTCAGGAGTATTTGAAGCTATCTTTGGTATGCTTGTGCTGTGACTCACTCTTTAGAACCAAAAATTTACCGAAATGGTCAGTTTTCCTGCCAAGCAAGTTTATATAATGAAATATTTTCCAGAAAATTTTAAGATCATGTATGAAAATGTGTTGCTCAGGTGGATGCTTGTAAGGAAATTGTCCAGCTCTTAGGCTTATGTTTCTTTGCTGTGTTGCATAATTACCTGCTCTGTTAAGAAGGGGAGCTGGAATAAAACATGAGTATGTTAATGCAGCCTGGAGCTGATGTGGTAGTGATGATTACAATGCAGAGGAAGCATTTCTCATAACTGCCTTTGCCTACTGGAGCCTTTGAAACATCTGGACCTTTAATTGAAAAATAGTGTGGTGCTGTGCAAGGCAGACACGCTAAGTGAAGTCACTAATTTAGAATACAAAAATATAATTGATAAAGTGTTTTATTTACATTGTATTAAGTATTCATACTTTGTTATGCTTTGTATAACAGGGAATTACTGGGTTAAATTTTCATGAACATAGTCTAAATGAGATAAATTAAGTGAAAATGTTAATAGAATTTTACACTGAAACCAGAGAACAGCTTGCTCCAGGAGGGTGTGCACTTTTCACATCTATTGGGGCCCTTTAGGGTAGCAAATGGGTTGGCTGTTATTCTTTGGGTTTGTGTTTTAGGAGGACTCACTATCAGTTGGTAGCATCATTACATTTCTTTCTTGTTTTTGCAATCATATCTTGTTATTCAGTTAAAAAAAAATAAAATGTTTCCTGGCTTAATGGTAAATGGCTCTAATGGCAACATTATTGCCCAATAAACCAAAGCCTTGCCCACCTCTCGGGGCAGGTTATCAGAGCCAGCCCAGGAGAGCAGAGGAGCTGGTGGAGGGCGTGCAATTAACCTTTGTCCTGCGTTCGCAGCAGGGGAACTGACCTAGCAGCCTTCCGAGGAAATCCAATTTAATTTAAAATGAATTTGAAAAGACAAATTAGCCATATCTATTTTAATAAGATAAAATCCCGACTCTCCCTGTGTCTGGTTTAGTTAGGACCTCAGAGGAGATCAGACTAAGACTCAGGATGAACATAAGGAAAATAACGCCAGGGGTTGAGGAGACACCCGGGAGACCTGGCACCTGAGTGACTTGTCAGTTTCTGCAAGTGAACAGGTCTCGTGCTGCCCGTTTCAGCAGAGAATTGCAACCCAAGATGGACCTTTGTCTCATCAGACCTCTGCTTATGTTGGAGCTTGATGCTGTGTTGATGTCATACACCGCTTGCCCATCTCTCCAAGGACCAAACTGTTATTTTCCTTCTTTGTCATTATCAAAGCACATTTGGGTACTGCCACCTGGGTAGCCAGATTTAGTAACAGATACACCTCACAATTATGGATGAGCCTCTTCACTCACGAATAAGGGTTATCTGTGGCCTATGAGTTGACATTTAACCATTGTTTTTTGATATCTGAATCAGAGGGTTCTGCCCACTGTTTAATGAGCTGGAGTTCCTCTGTGTTTTTATGCCTGAAACATACTCAGTGAGGATTTATTGAGCTCCACAGCAAGGGAATCTGAAACAGTGCCTGCCCCTGTGTGTACACCAGAAGTGTTGACTGCTGGAAGGCAACTGCCACCTACCTCTCCAGTAGCAGTGGTCACTGCAGAGCCATCAGCATGGTGTGACATGTGAGGCTATGGGAGCAGCAGCTCAGACCTTCCTTGTGGGTCTCAGCCAAAGGATGCCCCCCCACACACACCAGGAACCCTGCTCTGACGTTTTGGCTGCAGCATGGACCAGTCTCCTTTGCAGCCTTTCCTAGACACTCAGGCCAGTCCAAGAGTTCACCCAGGGCATGGGGATTCACTTAGAGAGCAGGGACTTAGAGTTGAACAGACCTGGGTTAGAATCCGGATGCATACAATCCCTAAGCCCCTAGCTGAGGGATTTGGAGCAGCTGGAACTAGAAACTACCCATTCCTCAGCCCTGAGAGATATCAGAGATCCTCGTAGGGCTGGTGGGCTCACTAGATGAGATGGTGTGCCTGAACCTGGTAGGTACCTGGTGACTGGCACTCAGCAGCTATGACCTGCCAGTGGCAGTGAGAGCCAAGGTGGGAGACAGAGAGTCACATACAAAAGGATGTGCTCTGCCTGGCTTTAGGGCCCAGCTCATGGCTGGCTCATTGTGTTTTGTGTTGCCACGCTGATTACCTCATTGAGAAATGTGACAGGCAGAGAGCTCTGTATTGTTTTAAACTATGCAGTACTGATGGGTTTTCTATCTCGTTGGCCATGCTGTCCCCTCAGTTTTAAATTTGTTTTCTACCACTCACTCATGTCCTCTGATTCCATCTAGGAGATGCATGGTATAAGGTCCTGATAGACTTTTTGGACTGCTTCTCAATTGTAAATTGTGTGTATAGGTGTACATGAATGTTTCCAACAGAAAGTGTTGTTCCAGATAAATAATAATTCCACTTCTCTCTTATTTCCTGCTGTTTATATTTCAATGTGCATTTGTAAACTGTGTTAAACAAAAACTTTTTCAGCTTGCTTCTTTGTGTTTGTACTTTTTTGTAGTAATGTAAAAAGCCCAAAGGTTTTGTTTGTTTGGTTGGTTTTTTTTTTTTTTTTTGCTGTAGATGAGCATTGTTCTCTGTCCCCAGAGTTGCAGGTTCTTTGTGTGACCTTTTCCAAAACAGGACAGCACCTATCCCAGTTATTTCACATGTGCATTTTGCAGATGAAAGTGAATGTTGTAATTGGAGAAATGTATGGCTATTTATTTCCATTTTGTCTGATGTTTCTATATTGTTTGTTAGGTGGTGCATCCGGTACTTGAATTAATTATAATTACTGAAAAGACATACATTGATTGAGCAAATAAAGTAGTAAGCCCATTTATGCCATAGCCATCTAATTAAATTCTAACTTTGGATAAGCTGGATGTGTATGAAAGATTAATTTTAAGAGGTTTTTATGACTTACTAAATAATGATTCAGTGAAATTTTTGAGTTATATCATTAAGGAACATTGCATCTTAAAGTGATAAAAGACTTAGTCCTACTCCTACCACAATATAGAAATTTATGGGTTTAAAAACTATTTAAATTAAGGAAACAATATAATTTTAAGGTGAATATTGACATTTAATAATTTTGTAATGTTTAATCAACTGAAACTTGTCAAGAAATATATATGTGCTTGGATTTTTTTTTCGGTATTTTTACAATTTTACATTCTCAGAATACTTAACTGTCTCTGGAATTAAATTGTCCTTGGAGTAGTTGGAGGGTTATACCAAAATTTTCATATAATTTAGGAGGATGATTATGGCTTTACTGTAACCTTTTCTAGAGATACATCATCTAGTAATGGAGCCAAATACACATTCTCCATTGAGTTTTAATTTTAAAAGTTGATATTAAATCTTAAAGACTCATTATATTATGATAATTGATAGAGTTTAAAACATGTAACTCTTTTTTATGGTTTTTAAAAACCTACTTTAACTTTTAAAGCATATTGATTTTATTATATAAATGATTTAATAATGAAGAGGTCTCTAAACTTATGCTAGGTGATGGGGCTTAGTTCATGCAAATTACCTTTCCCTGATATTATTGTCATTATGGAAGCCATTGTTTGTATAATTAAATGCAAAGTGCTGTGTAACATTAATGTTCTAAAGAATCCCACAATGGCTATGAAAATTCAAAATGGATACTTTACATGCTGTAAAGATGACTTTAAGATGGCTAGATTGTACCTGTGTGAGAACACATTCTGTTACACACTATAGCCCTCCCAGGCTGGATAAGAGAATGTTCTGGTTTTTCTTTCAAAATGGCTGGGGGTGGGGGTGGCACTGTGGTGCATGTCTATAATCCCAGCACTCTGGGAGGCTCAGACAGAAGGATCACAAGTTCTAGCCCAGCCTCAGCAGTTTAGCAATCTAGCGAGACCTTGTCTCAAAAAAAGGGCTAGAGTTACATAGCTCAGCGCAGAAGCTCTGGGTTCAATCCCTACCCCTGGGTGGTGGGGTGATAGTGGAGAGCTTTTCTTTTCCTTTTTTTTTTGGTACCGGAGATCAAACTCAGGACCTTGCGCTTGAGAGGCAGGCACCGGAACCACTGAGCTAGATCCCAGAGAGCTTTTCTTACTGCCTCTGCTTTCCAACATCATGTTTGTTTGAAGGGACATTTGGTCCAAAATCTGCTCAGTCTGAGCAACAATTTAAGCAACAATAATAAGAAATAATGACATTTGTATAACAGTTTGCAATTCACCGAGCTTTTTAAGTGTGTGTGTAGGGGCTGGGTGTTGCCGGGGATTGAGTCCAGGGCCATGTGTATATGCTAAGCATACATTCTGTCACTGAGTCACACCCCAGCTCCTCAAAGCATTTGAACATATTTTACTTTTACTTTATACTCTACTCTGTACCATTCTTTTGATGTAGATGATCTCATTTGTATTTTATAGTGGAGAAAACTGACTTTCAGAGAGATCAAGGGCTCATCCATGGTTGCACAGCTGAAAGCTGAGAAGGGCCAGAGTCCAGGCCAATTCTATTGACTCTGGAAAGAGGGCCTAGCATCATAGGTATGTCTTAACCTATGATGGTAAAAACTGAGGATATCAGGAATTGCTTTCTAAATTTGAGATTGAAAAAATGATGGGTAGGCTTTTTTTAACCCCTTAATACTTGAGTTCTCCGTGTTTTATGAAATGTGTTACCTATATTTGGATCATATTTATTTATTTTTGGTACCAGGGATTGAACTCTGGTCCTTGGGCTTGCGAGGCAGGCAGCAGAATCACTGAGCTAAATCTCCAGCCCTTTTTCTTTTTTTGGTACCAGAGATCGAACTTGGGACCTTGAGCTTTTGAGGCAGGCGACAGAACCACTGAGCTAAATCCCCGGCCCTGCTACCTATATTTCAGTTAGTACCTTGAAACAAAAGAATTAAGTTCATTACTGAAACTTCATTTCATAGCTCAGATTTTTTAAAACTAATAGTGTTAAGCATTTTATCTTTTTCAAAAGTGTCAGAACATCAAAATAGGGAGAACTTATTTTAAATAGAGAAAACCTTTCCTGAGAGCGGCAACCTTCTTTCCTATTTTGAATCTCAGGACTATAGATTCTCATCTTCTATAGATATTATAGAAGGACAAGTTACAAAAATCATTATCTAAAGGAAAACTGATAAAAATGATATATCTAGGCTCTTTAAAGCATATAGTCGGGCTTACTGTGCAGTGCTTATTAGCTGAATTTTTTCTTTTGTTTAAGGCCCTAGGTATATGAAGGGTTGGCTGTGGAAACTGCACTTGTTCAGATTTCTTTGGAGCTAGAACTAAGATCAGTGGGTAAAATCTACAGGAAGGGTACATCTCAATTTAAAAAAAAAAGTATTAGCTGTCAAAACTGTTTGGCCAACTGAACTGAACAAATACTTCTCTAAAGAATTAACATGGCCTATAATTATGAAAAAATCCTCATCATCATTAGCCATCAGAGAAATGCAAATAAAGCTATATTGAGATTACATCTTACCCCAGTTGACTAGAAGTCTATCATTGAGAATATAAAAAATAATGATAATTGCTTGCACAGAAGTGAGGTAAAAGGAACTCTTCCTTATACACTGTTGGGGGAGTATTAATTAGAACCACCATAGAAATCAGTGTGGAAGTTCCCCATAAAACAAAAAATAAAATACCATATGATTCAGCTATACCACCTTTTGGCATATACCCAAAAGAAAGTCAACATACTACAGAAAATATCTGAATCTGTGTGTTTATTGTGGCACGATTCACAATAGCCAAGTTATAGAATCATCCTAGGTACCTTTCAACAGATGAATGGATAATACAAATGTGGTGTGTATACACAATGGAGTACTATTCAGCCATAAAGAATGAAATTGTGTTATTTGCAGAAAAATAATGGAGCTGTAGATCATGTTAACTGAAATAAGCCAGACTCAGAAAGGTAAGTATTACATGTTTGCCCTACTATGTGGAATTAGAGGGGGAAACATGGCATGAAAGTAGAAGGGAGACCATTAGCCAAGAGGAAGGGGATCAGGTTGGGGAGTATGGGTCAGATAGATGTGATCAAAATCAGTTACATGCATGTATGAAGATGACACAGTGAAACTGAAAACACAAAACAAATAGTAACAAAACTGTTTGTCCAAGGACTGAGGCAAAGGGGTTTGCTTTAGAAGTGGTGGGGCCCTCCTCAGTGAAGGGAGTTGGGGAGAAGTTGTGAGAACCCCATTTGCTGAAAGTGTCTTAAAAGTATGATTCTTAGGATTCCTTGTAGTTTCAGAAGTCTGTGAATGGCAATAAAGTTGTTGTGTTTTTTTTTAAGTCTGTGAATGTAAAAGTAGGAAAAAGGGTACGATAATGGACAACCAGCCTTTCATGCGCATTTACTGTGGACTAGACACAGGGATAAATGCTTTATGTGTAGTCTCATGAAATCATGTCTACAACTCCATGAGGAAGTAATGAGCTCTCTCTCAGAATACCAACTGGAAGTACTGTTATTATCTGCATTTGCTAGAAGAGGAAATAGTGACTCAGAGTTTAACTTGTCCAAGGTCACACAGTAATGGTGGCATTGCTGGGAATTGAGCTCAGGCCTGTCTGACGCTACAACTCATGTTTTAACCGCTATGCTGTACTCCTTGTCTGGCTTCTATTAATCTGGCAAGGATCCTGAAGGTACCCAGATCAGAACTTGACCTTGTTAAAGAAAGAGTGACAGCTGATGTTCTTGATAATAAAAGCTTAATGGAAGCAAGGTTGGTGATTCACAGGAAATTAATGAAATTTTGTCAACTTTATTTTAAATGTAACTTGTCAGAAAATACAGTGTCCAGTGACAAACTGTAGAAATGTTTTTGACAAATTAACTCAACTATAGGTGCCAGATCAGGGAAATCTTAATTTAATAGCCTTTAAGCATTCCAGATTTATTGAGTGTTAAGATAGCACTACAAAGCCAACCCCATAGCTCTGAATGGATTTGTCATAAAATATTATACAAAATCTCCTCATATTCATTGCTATTATTTTAAAAGTAAAAAAAAAATTTAAACCCATAAAGCTGGGGTGTTTAGAAGTTTTTTTCCTTCCTATGAAGACTTCATTGCTCATAGGCCCATAATCCTGGCTTAGACCAGATTTTTATTTGAAAACATTATTTTTGATGAAGTGAATTTGTTTAAATATCATCAGAGAGATGATCATTTGAGACTCCTAAACCACACCTGCATACTGTGTTATAACTACCAAGCCACTGGTAGAACACAGTACCCTTTGGCTTTGTTGAGGACGTTGGGGAGGAAGGTACTGGTAGAATAGAACTACAGCCCTTCCTTTAAGATAGCTTTACCTTTTAAGGCTAAAAATAACCCTTCTATCAATTTGCATCATTACACTGTCTGGATACACTGATGTATTTATTTCTGCATTAAGATTACGTATAATGATCTGCTTGTGCAGTTGTGACTAATGGAATAATGTTGCCTGCTTTTTGTCTCTTTAATTGCAGAAGCCAAGCTGCCTAATCCTTTGTCAGTTTCTTTCCTTTGGCAGGGAAATTGAACACTTAGCAACAGCTTTGAGATCTGATATTCAATTTATTATTGGCAAATCTTGATGTTAAGTAGCACAGCTAACTGAACCTTATGTCCATAAGACTTAATTCAGCTACCTCAGTTGATAATGGATAGTTCTTAATACAAGATTATCATCTATTATTCTTCCTGCTTCCTGTTTTAGAAACATATGTAATTTTGAAAGGCAAATATGATAGGCAGCAAATATATGTTATTTATATTAATGGAATCAGATAGAAAAATATCTGATATAGATGTACCTATTCTCATTCTGTGTTAGAAGTTATTTTAAATTTTATGCTTTTTACATTTTATGAGCTAATTATTAATTAGATGACAGTTAATAATGATATTTAATGATTGGCATAAAGTCAATTTTCAGAAGAGTTTTTATAATATGTATCACAATCTATAAAACATTTATATCCTTTAACCCAGTAATCAACATCTAGGAATATGTTCATGGAATTTGATATAAAAGAATGTTATTTCTAATAGAACAGTGGAAACAATGTCCAATTCTGTTTTTTGTGGGGGGGGCGGGTACCCGGCATCAAATTCGGGACCTTGTGCTTGTGAGGCAGGCAGCAGAACCACTGAGCTAAATCCCTGGTCCCCAACAACTTCCAATTCTAACAGTGGCAAAATGGGTTGATGGTAGTTCCATATGGTATAATATACTGCAAGTGTTTAAAATCATGTATTTATGAATATTAACTATTCATTCCATTCCATCAATATGTGAAAGTAACTTCTTTATGTCAGGACCTGTTAGGTGCTCGGGACATTTCAGAAGAGAGGGTGTTCCTAAAATAGAAGAGGTGCATGCAGCCAGTTTGCCTGGGATAGGAAAAGTGGTAGATCTGGGGGGTCTATTTTGAAAGTCAGGCCAAGGGGTCCTTTCAGTTCAGAAAATGAACCCCAAACCTCTGGCATGTTCTAGGCTAGTAATGCCGAACCTTTTAGCTGCGGCACATGTGCCATACATTCGCCACTTCTGTTCTAGGCCCTAGTAGAATACAAAATGGATGAGACAGTCTTTCCCTTTATGTAGTTCAGTGGTGAGGGTAGGTGCAGAAAAAAAAAAGTGAAACTGTAAGGCTGTGCAAATCAAGTTGCTAGGGAGCAGAGAAAAGGGAATTATTTTGTTCTTCCACCTTCTTGGAAGAGAAGACATTTGAATTGAAGGGCAAAAAAAGACACATTTCCTGCTCAGTGATGGTATGCCAGGCATTTTATATATACCTTTTATTTGCCTTTCCAAGTGAGTAAATGGAGGTTCTGAGAGGTGAAGTTATTCTCCCAAAGTCAAAGGTCTAGCAGCTGAGGAAGTGGCAGAGAGCTAGGATTCAAACCTGGACCTAGCTGACTTGGGAGTCTGTGCTCTGAATTATTTTTCAGTATACTTTCTCAATGGGTCTTTGGGACCGGATTGTGAATTCTATTAACTGAGTTGGAATGCTAGCCCTGGGAGCAGAGGATCTGTCATATGTTGGTGACCGGCATGGTCTGTGACTTGACAAAAAGCATATGGTTGGCAATGAGGAGATAAAGTTGTGGAGAGAGGAGGGAATTTAGAAAAAAAGAGATAGTTGGGAGACTGTTGCAGAGGTGTCACTGAGAGATGGTGAAACCTGAACTGCAGCAGTGAGGTTAGGAAAGAGAAATATTTGAGAGACCTTTCAGGGGCATTTGGATACAGAGGATGAGACAGGAAAAGGAGATTGGGCTCCTAGCTTGGGTGGCAGAGTAGATGATGCAAGCCTTAACTAAGAACGAACATAGAATGAGGCAAGGTGAAGAAGGAATCTAGTCCTGGATCCCTTGCATTTGAGATTCAGGCTGCATTTGCAGAGCCATCAAGTCATGGAGGGGCCATGGGACCTGATCTCTAGAGTCTGCTTGGTCCTCATGAAGTGCACTTGTTCTGAAGAAGTACTTTGCTTTTTGTTCCAAACCCACACGGGGGGCTTTCCCTCATTTAGGGGCTGCTCTGGAAAGCGTTGTTCAACTTCAAGATTTTCAGTGCATTATAGAATTATTAAGTTTTTATTTTTCTTTGACAAAAATTACCCTGTCATAGGAAGGTATCTGAATTATATCTTCAACTTGTTATTGCAACAGCCTGTCATAGCACCTGGCACACACTTTTTTTTTTTTTTTGTAGTACTACTAGGGATGGAACCCAGGACCTCATCCATGCTAAGCAAGCTACATCCTCAGCCCAAATAGTATATTCTTAATGTTAGTTTTTTGTTTTGTTTTGTTACCAGGGATCAAACTTGGGACCTTGCACTTTCAAGGCAGTCGGTGGAACCACTGAGCTAAATCCCCGGCCCCTCTTAGTGTTTGTTGATATCTTAACATAGGCTACATTTTCAATATTGAACTTTCCTCCTATCTAAAAGTCTTAAGCTTTGAATGGTAGTTACTCTTATTCTTTTACCTCCTTTTGTGTTTGTAATTACAGCATTTACTATCTTGTTTCTTACTGTAAAAGTAATACATATTCATTATAGAAAATGCAGACAAATATAAAGCAGAGAATTAAAATCATTCACAGTCCCATGTCTCAGAAGGAATTCCTGCCCACCCCTTGGTATACTGGTGCAATAGGGAAATATATTAGATGTATTCCTTAGACAAATGGTTCTGTCAGATGGAAGGGTAAATTTTTGCATTAAGAGGCCTTTGCCAATTCCCTTTGATTGTGTGATTGTTTCTTGGCTCTCATGATAGCCTGTACTTTAAGGCTTTTATCACACTGTACTGTGTAGACCTTTAGCAGCCCAGGAGTTTGGTGAGGGTTGGTCTGCATTGTGTCTCACTGGGCTTTGTCTTCAGATGTGGTGATTCAGCGGATATGTGTTGAATACACGTGTGACCTTGAAAGATAAAGCTGGGTCAATTTCCCTTATCTCTGTCTGCCCCCTCCCTTGTGCTCTAATTATGCCTTCATTTCCCCAATCCCATATTGGGGAACACATAAATTGCCGTGCAGTAAAACTGTATGACGTGATCTTTGTTTATTGCTAGTTGCTTTTTAATAGTTAGATGTTAGGAATATTGCTTGCCTTGATGTGTGATGAATACTTTTAATCCTTTGGTCACCTTATTTTTTTATAAGTTAATTACTTTCTATTATGTTGATGGATTGTTTTATGTTTTAGATGATTCCCTCTAAATATTACAACACTGGGACTATTAGATCGAGCTGACTGCCACCACCTTGAGCTTTTTCAGAGGAGGCTCCTTATTAAAAAATATATAATTTCAGGGTTTGTGCAAGGCACTTTTCTTTGTCATCACTGCCTCAAGATGGAATTAGAAGATTAAAAAGATAAAGCACTTCATTCATTTAATAAGTATCCGCCATATTTATTCTGATAGTTCCCCACACTTGCCATTTTCCTGTGAATAGAGGAGGACAAAGGGATCCATACTGTTAACTTGCTGCCTTCTTGCCTGAGAATCAGTGACTGCCCTGCAGCCAGCGACAGTGCACAGCTCCTCAGGGCTCATTCCTAACTCCTCCTGGAGCAGCAGCTCCCATCTCTGCTTCCTGTGGGAGGCTGCTCTAGACAGACCTTTGGCTGTTAGTGTGGAAAGAAGAGAAGAGGGGAGAATGTGGATTAATTACATTCAGAACAACTTTAGGGAAAGGAGGTGTAAAGTAGCAGCTTTGGAGTCATCCTCACGCCCGGTTGAGTACTGGCTCTTCTACCTTGACTATGGGATGTGGAACAGGCGACTGTAGCCTCAGAAGCCTTGGTTTTTCTCAGCTGTAACGTAAAGGTAATGGTAGAGCTCCTCTCTTGAAGTTATGGTAAGAATTACAGGAGATAATGCAGCCACATGTTTAGCTGAGTTTATTTAACAGTTCTAAGTGCCGGCTCTTGTTACAATAATCAATATTATTTTTAGGGCCCCTGTGGCACCTGTTTTTGGGCCTTGTGTGACTCTGTAAGAGGCGTGAGTAATAGGAATGGGTCTGATTTCAAAACTTACACCCTTTCTAGCATACAGCACCGCACTTCTGACACACTGTGCAGTCCATAAAGCAGATTTCCATTCGTCATCCCATTGAGTCTCCATGTCTTGAGATATTATATCCCTGAGGCCTCTCAACTCTACTTCTTCAGAAGGAAGAGAATGAAACAGAAATAAAAAGGGGGGAGCAGTGACAAGCAACTGGTCTGGGTATAAAAAAGAGACTCCCACTGTTTTAATTTGAACTCTCTACTTGCCTGACAGGGTCAAAACATTTGCTGTTTGGAAAAACTATAGCCAGTCATTGGAAGTACTGTTTCCAAGTAGAAGAGCTTGCATGGATGAGGAGAGAGAAAGAGAGAAAATGTTACATGGGAGAATTACTTCATTATTTTGCTGAGAGGAAGTATTGAGTTGATCTAATGTTAGGTGCTGGGTTATATGAGAAGTGAAACTCTTGTAAAAATATTTTTAAACTGACTATATATTTCCTTATCCTAGCTCTGACCTTTTTCATCGTAGAATGATAGAATTATTGAATGTGGAAGATGGAACCAGTGATTGCTCAGGTCCCTCCATTTCCTTCTGTGAGCAGCAAACAGGGCTGTAAGGAAGGGCAAGATGGGTGGAGAAAGAGGCAAGAGGTGTCCTGGTAGTCACTTGGAGCACTCATACATTCATTTTTTAATTTAGTAACCTTTTTTGTTGCTGGTTTAGTTGGTTTTTGTTTTTGAGATTGGGTCTTGTTATATGCTGTCCGGGCTGGTCTCAAATCCTTGAGCTCAAAGATACTCCTGCCTCAGCCTCTTGAGTTGGTGGGAGTATAGATGGACACACACCACATCTGGTTTAGCAGATTTTTTTTTTTTGGAGAGTCTTCAATGTGCCAGACACAGTATTACCTATCATATGTGATACATTAAACAAACACATAATCCCTGCCGTCGTGGAAGTTCAGAGGCTCGTGGGGAAGGCATACATTGAAGATGAACAGAAATTTATAATCTTAAATTGTTGAGCACTGTGAAGGAAATGAACAGAATGTGTGTGAGAGAATAACTGTGAGAGGGGCCTTTCCCATAGCATTTTCAGTGATGGTTTCTCTGAGTAGGAGTCATATGAGCTGAACCTAGAATAATCATAGTAAACAGGAACCTTTACCAGGAGTCTTATGGATTTAGTAACCTGCCCAGGACTGCACACAGAGGATGGTCAGGCCTGCAGAGTTAGGGAAGAGCCTTCCAGACATGCTGAGGAGCACCTAGTAAGACCTTGAAGGTGGGAGAGGCAAGCAAGGGCACACACACACACACACACACACACACACACACACACACACACACACACACACACACACACACACACCCCGGTGCATTTGGAGTAGGTGATGATGGGGAGGTGAGCAGGGCCAATTGTACAGTGCCTGCAGGTGAAACCTGATGATATTTTGGTGGCAGTGGAGATGCAGAGAACTGGGATGATTTTGAAATATGTATTTTTCTACTCTTCATTGAGATATAGCACTAACATTCACCATTTCAACCATTTTAAGTACACAATTCTATGGTTTTTAATATATTCACAATATTATAAAACTATTGCCATTATCCAGTCCCAGAACATTTCTATCATCCCTAAATGAAGCCCCATATCTCCCAACTCCCCACTCGCCCTGGCTACTAACATTACTCTGCTGGCATTCTCTGTGGATTTGCCTGTTCTGGATATTTCCTATACATGGTTCATACCGTAGCTGGACTTTTACATCTGGTTTCTCTTTCTTAGCGTAGTGTTTCCAAGGTTCATCCATGTTGCAGCATGTATCAGTTCATTCCTTTTTATGGCTAATATTTCATTATGTGGACTTTTGTTTATCCACTCATCAGTTAATGGACATTTGAGTTGTTTTCATTCTTTGGCTATTATAAATAATGCCACTATGGGTCAGCTGTAGGGGCATGTGCTTGTAATCCTAGCACTTAGGGGAGGCTGAGGTAGGAGGGTCACAAATTTGAGTCCTGCCTGGGCAACTTAGTGAGGCCTTGTCTTAAAAGGGGTGGCATTATAGCTCAGTGGAAGAGCATCCCTGAATTTGATCTCGAGTACTGTACTCCCCCCCCCCAAAAAGCTGCTATCAGCAAGTTTTTACGTGAATGTATGTTTTCCCTTTTTTTGAAGATATACACTAGAGTAGAATTGCTGTCATGTGGTAACTATGTTTAATGTTTTGAGAAACCAACAAACTGTTGTACACAATTGATGCACCACTTCAGGCATCTTTGTTGTGTTGTGTGGGGGTATTTTTAATTACAGTGTTGCTATCCTGGTATGTATGAAGTGGTATCTCATGATTTTAATTTGCATTATGATTAACGATATTGAATGCCCTTTCATGTGTTTATTGGCTATTTGTATATTTTTTTTCTGGAGAAATGTCAGCTCAGATTCTTTGCCGGTGTTTTAATGAGATTGTCTTTTTATGTTGAGTTGTGAGAGTGCTTAATATTCTAGACAGTAACCCCTTATCAGATACATGATTTGCAGATATGTCCTGCCATTCTGCGAGTTATCTTTTCACTTTCTTGATGGTGTCCTTTAGTCAAAAAAGTGTTTCATTTTGATGAAGTTTAATATATTCATTTTATTGTTTATGCTTTGAGTGTCATTTTAAAGGTATCGTTGCTTAATCCAAAGTCACAAGCATTTACATTGGTGCATTTTGAAATAATATTTATATATGATGTGAGGTTTGTGTGGGGCTGTTTGTTGTCCCAGCATCATTTGGTCAAAAGACTCTTCTTCCCATGTCCAAGTATCTTTTGGAAGTAGACACACTAGAACTTACTAGTGGAAGTAGACAGGCGGTATGAGTTAAAAAGGAGGGGAGGGGGGTAGTGGGGATGGAACTCAGGGCCTTTGCACTGAGCTACATCCCAGCCCTTCTTATTTTGAGACAAGGCCTCGCTAAATCTCTAAGTTGCCTAGGTAGGGCTTGCACTTGTGCTCCTCCTGCCTCAGCCTCCCAGAGTGGTGAAATTATAGGCCTGCAGCAGTAGGTCCAGCAAGTCAACATTATTTACTCAAGCAGCTGGTGTAATGGTGAAAGGACTGGAATGAGGGAGCTATTGTAACTTGAGGTGGGGGGTTGAGGGACAGTGAAATGCTCCAATTTGACCTTGTGGCCTTTGACACTTTTCCACATACTGCATGGTGGGCATATTTGAGGGTGGGAAAGAAGACTGAGAAGCAAGAAGACTAAGCTCATGTCTTCAGTGAAGGACAGGAATGGCCAAAAGTTTGGTGCATAACAGAAACAGAAAGGTGGAGGAAGAGGTTAGTGTAGGTGCATGTTTTAGGCCTCAAAGAAACAGCAATTTTCATAAGAAAGGGGAAGTTACAGTTTGAAAGTGTTAGTAGGGACATGAATACCCACTTCACCTCCTGGCCCTGGAGATTTGGGTTTATAAAAAGAGAAAAAGGAGATCTGGCTATGGTGGCATACCTGTAACTCCAGCTACTTCGAAGGCTGAGGGAAGAGGATTGCAAATTTGAGGCTAGCCTTGCAACATAACACATCTTTAAAACATAACACATCTTTAAAAAAAAAAAAAAGAAAAAGGGTCATCCTTTGAGAGAGCAGCAGAGAAAGTAGTATTCTCAACAAACAGCAGGATTTGACTAAGGCACAAAGTTGGAGGGAATTGTTTTTAGAAGCAGCTTTAGATTTATGGACATTTGCTGACTAGTGCAGGAGTTTCAGAGGGCAGAGGGAAGGTATGGCAGGGGAGAAGCAGGGATGTGTGGAGCAGTGTGGGGATGGGCAAGGATAGAGGACAAAGGACCCATGTGTGGTCCTGAAGTCAGCAGCTGTACTGCAAAATGGACCTAGCCCCAGCAATCTCTGCAAAGGCAGGCACCCAGTTCCAGTGCAAATGCTTTCCTTCCCCAGAGACTATGGCACCCTCAGGCAGCTGTCTCAGCCCCTCAAGGCAGGATCCGGGCATTTCCAGTGAGGGCAGGTCTCATGGTGACATCTGCAAGGTCTCACTGAGTTAGGAGCAAAGCTTGACACCGAGCATCAACTGTGCTCACCACTCTTACTTGTCCATCTTAGATGTAATGCTCATTTACCTTCCTACTGGCAGAGCTGGGTCCATTGGTCCATGGACTCACTTTGGAACCATTCTAGACTCAGAGCAGGTCTGTGCAGAACGGATGAGCACTGGCTGTGCGCTCCCCAGCCGGGAGAGCAGGGACTGGGCCCAGTGGGGCAGCGTGACTGCGCTGTGTGCTTTGCTCTCATGCGTGTGCTCTGTCCACAGGGTCATGTAGGCACAACTGCAACTAAGAAGATCGATGTCTACCTCCCCTTGCACTCGAGCCAGGACAGACTGCTGCCAATGACCGTGGTGACAATGGCCAGCGCCAGGGTGCAGGACCTCATTGGGCTCATCTGTTGGCAGTATACAAGCGAAGGACGGGAGCCGAAGCTCAAGTAATCCTTTCTCTTATTGGCTACTCTAGTTTCTGTTGGCCTCCTGGCCACCAGAGCTGCATTCTTGGCCAAGTCAGTCTTTCTAAGAGGCCTTGGCCTGGGAACCAGACCTCTGCACTGAGCCAGCTAAGGGTGCTCACCCGATCACGGACCTGTGTAGCTCAGGCTCACCTCACAGGATCTGCCTGCAGAGTGAACTTACAAGGTTAGAAATCGAGACGTGACGTGAGAAAATGAATTTTAATGATTTCCAAGCCCTTTTGTGATACCTACTGATAAAGCACCATGGGATGTAACGGGAAGGAACTGATGTTTGTTGAGGACCAGCTGTCACTAGGCTGGGCACTTCATACCTGGTGTCTGGTTTGATTCTCCCAGCTCCCTGTAAGATGTGTGTTGTGATCCTCTGTCTGTAGAGGGGACCACTCAGGGTCAGAGGGTTGTTACTTGCTGAAGGTTTCTCCAAGGGGAGATGGCCGAGGTGGGATTGGAATCCAGATCTGTCTGACACCAAGTTTGTTGCATTATTTCCTTTTGCTGTCTATAGCATTTTGGTCTAGATTTTAGTTGTTGTTGTTTTTTTTCCTGGGTTAAGGATGATTTATTATTTTTATGTACAGAAAACTCAAGAGTATACTTAGCCAGTTTAGTGGCAAGTTCTTTAGCCTTTGCCTTTTCCAGCTTGGTGATGTGAGCCACTGATTTGGGATCCAGGACATTGCCTCCCCCGTGAAGCTAGAGCTCATCATATCTGTCATTTGTAGTTGGTCCTGATTGCTTCCACCAGCTTAGCCAGAACGCCTTTGTCTTCCAAGTTGACTTGTGTGAAGGCAACAGTGGTGCACATCTTTCTGTGAATTAGATGCCCCAGCCTGACCTTCCCCTTGATGATATAGTAAGGGACCCCCATCTTGCAACATAGGGCAGGCAGGGGCCGGGGATTTAGCTCAGTGGTTCTGGCGCCTGCCTTGCAAGCACAAGGTCCCGAGTTCGATCCCCAGTACAAAAACAAAAAAACAAGACATAGGGCAGGCAGGAACACAGCTAGCTCAATGGGGTCCACGTCGTGTGTGATCGCCACTAGCTGAGCCTTCTTGTTGTCTACCAGAGTAGTCACAGTTTTAACACCTGCTCTGAGGACTGGTGGTCTCTTAGTGGGGACATCCCCTTTGCCAGAAGCTTTCTTCTCAGCCCGGGCCAACAGCTTCAGTTTCTTCTCTTGCTTCGTCTCTGGTCTGTACTTATGGGCGAGCTTAAGCAGCTGGATAGCTGTTTGGTGGTCCAAGGTGTGGGTGAACTGGTTAATCACAGGAGGTACCTTCAGCCGCTTATACAGGATAGCCCTCTGCCACTGTAGCCGGATGTAGCAGGGCCATTTGACAAAGCGGGTGAGGTCTCTCTTGGGCTGGATGTCCTGTCCAATGCCAACATTCTTTGGCCTCTTTTCAAACAGGATTTACCAACTTCGTGGCCTCCTGCTTCTTCACCACAGCAGGAGCTGGGGCCACCTTCTTCCCCTTGGCCTTCTTCCCTTTCGGCATCTTGAGTGGCTGACAGAAAGAGCTGGATTTTAGTTTTATTATCTGTCAGTAACTAAAGTTTTCTCTCAGTCACTAGGCTCTATTCCTCATTAGACAGTTTTATTAAGAATGTTGTTTGAGGGGCCAGGGATTTAGCTCAGTGGTTTCGCCGCCTGCTGCACAAGTGCAAGGACCCGAGTTCGATCCCCAGTACCAAAAAAAAAAAAAAAAAAAGAATGTTGTTTGAAAGCAGAATCTCTGCCTACACATTCCAACTTGAACGTTGACATGTTCACAAAGGGGCCATAGTTCCTATGTCTTGCAGCTCTGATTTGAACATGTTACATTCCCGACAGCTTGAACCACTGATGGTATATGCATGACTGTCCCATTACCCAACTTTTTACTAATTTTATTAATAAAAAGACTGTTAAAAGTGATTGGATCCATTTGTACCACCAATGGTACAAGCCGCCCAATGGGACAGTCATGCAGGTACCACAGTGGTTTAAGTCTGGGAACATGCTGAAGTGCTTTGTTGCACTGGCTCTTCCCTACTAGAATTTCTTCCCTGACAGGCATCCTCTTCTAGTTTTCCACACTGTTTCCAGCCGTACGGTTTGGAATCTATGCGGAAGATGAATTCTCAGTGAAACTTACTCTTGGCCTCTTCTATTTTCAGAGTTAGCATGAGTCAGTTAGCTTTAGTTTATCTTTTTCTTTAGGTACATTAAATTTGCACAAAAAATTATCCCTTCAAGTTCTTACTGACATTGTGCTCCATTTTGCCTGAATAAATGTGCACGTACAGATCATCTGTATTGCTGTGGTGGCAACAGAAAGCCTTTCCGACCAAGTCACCACCTAGGCTCAGACTAGGGTAGACTCAACCGCTCTCCTCAAGGCTGAGCTGTGATGTTGACCCTTTTCAGCATGAAGTGGGAACCAGGAAACAGAAAAGGGAGCCATGGTACTAATAACTTTATAATTTGATTTAATTCTTAAAATGTTGCTTAGTGCAGGCATGGAAACTTAGAAGTAAAGGAACTTGCCCAGGGTTACCCAGCTACTAAAGTAATAGAGACAGGAGCTGAACTGTGACTATATTTTACAGCTGAGGAAACTAAACTTAGGCTAAATCACTATCTTCAACCACATAGCAAGTAGTGGAATTAGCATTTAAACCCAGTAAACTCTGACTCCAGAACCCCAGTTCTTCACTGGTATACTTCCTACCTAGGACTTTGATACTGAAATGTTTATTGAGTTCCCCCTTATGATAGCACTGTCTTAGATCTGAAAATATAGAAGTGAAAAGGGCAGATCAGGCCATCAAGGACCATACCATCCAAGGTAAACAGCAGTAACAGTACAGCACAATTAACGTACAAGTCAGGTGCTTTGAAAAGATCTAGCCCCATATTTGGAGGTGAACACAAAGACCTGGAAAGCTCCCTTGATCAGAAGACATCTAAACTGAAACCTGAAGGAGAAGTAAGAAAGGTCATGCAGAGAGGTTGAAAGGAGGGTTTTTAAACAGAAATAAGCATGGACCTCTAGTTAAATGGTCTTTTAGGTTCACACTTTAAATTCCATGTTCTGCTGTAGTATGTAGTAACAGCAAATGAAATATGTTATAGACATATACATGTTAAGTACCAGGGGATAGGATTTCAGGAACACAATTCAACCTTGTAACACCACTTTTACCTAGTTGATAAACCCTTCTTACTACATTTTCTCCACTCACATTACTAGTGTGATAATAGTGAAAACTGGAAGCAGCCCAGTCGTCCTCCACCAGGTGAATGATGAAACACTGTGGTCATCTAGCCGTACAATGCAGGGTGCTCAGCAGTAAAATAGGATTAGATGCTGATACATGTAGCAACTCAGATGGGTTCTCTTGGGGAAAAAGACAATCTGAGAAGTATGCATACCATATGATTTCACTTATGTCACAACCCCAAAATGACAAAAGTACAGAGACAGAGAATGTTGCATAATTGCAGGGGACGAGGAACAGTGCTGGAGAAGAGAGCAACTATGAAATGGTAGTAAAAAGGTGTTCAAGGGCCAAGGATTTAGCTCAGTGGTTTCGCTGCCTGCTGCACAGGCGCAAAGACCCAAGTTCCGTCCCCAGTACCAAAAAAAAGGTGTTCTGTTGTGCTGAAACAGTGCAGTAGTCTGGTGATGGTTACAGAAATCTATACATCCAGTTGAATGTATAGAGCTACACACACAAGTGAGTGCATGTACAAACTGGTGAAAACAGAGCTATAGTCTTGTTAACAGTATTGTGCCAATGCCAGTTTCCCTGATCTTGATATCAGACTATAATAATTATGAGATAGTTCATTCTCTCTCTCCCCCCCTCCCCCCTCCCCCCCTTCTCTCTTCTCTCCTCTCTCCTCTTCCCTTTCTCTCCTCTCTCTCCTCTCCCTCTCTTGTTCAGACTGGCCTTGAACTCACTGTGAAGCCCTGGCTGGCCTTGAATTCACAGTGATCTTCCTTCCTCAGCCTTCCCTGAGTGCTATGATTACAGGCATGTGCCTCTATGCCCTGCTTCATTCTCTTAACAGCGGTTTTGTAAAAAGTTTTAAATGTCAGTAAACTTCAATTCATCGATGTTTTCTTTCATGAATTGTGCTTTTGGAGTTTTATCTAAAAAGTCATCACCAAATCAAGTCATCTATGTTATCTTCTAGAATTTTTATGATTTTTATGCTTACATTTAGATCTATGAGCCTGGCTGGGGAGAAGGACCAGTGAGTGGTATAACCCTTGCCTAGCATGTCCCAGCAACAAATCCCTGGGTGGGTTTAATCCCTCCCACCATAAAATCAATTAATCTCTGCTCCAATTTAAGTTAATTTTTAGGGAGGTGTCAAGTCTGTGTCTAGATTCCGTAGAGTTGAATGTCAACATCTGGTTTCTCCAGCAACATTTGTTAAAAGTTTGTCTTTTTTCCGTTGAATTGCCTTTGCTCCTGTGTCTTAAGATGAGTAGACTTCTTTTTTGTGGATCTATTTCTGGCATATAAGATTCTTAAAAACATTCTTTAATTTATATTTCTCCATTAGATTCCAAAATGAAACAATATCTTTTAAGTAACACCCATTTGTGAGAGAAAAATAAAATTCAGTGAGGTTTTATCCTGTCATGAATTTGAGATATACACCTGCTCTTTACACAAAACCACATTTACTCTGCTTCATAGATAATTTAAAGGATTTTCAAGTGTAATTTTGACTATTCCCATTTTTTATGGGAGACTTGAGTCATATATTATGACTGTCTTGTATACTAGAATGGCCCTTCCTTGCCTTCTTCCTTTCAGTTGTCCCTCAGGCATTTAGCATAATTTCACTAGTCTCTAATTTACTTAGCTATTTATCAGGCTACTGATAGGTGAGCCACTAAAAGCCTGAAGAGTTTGCTGTGGTCCAGAGCAGGAGTAGTAGTGTGCCTTGGAGATTATTGCTATGCTCAGAGAGTGGAAGTTTCAGGCTATAGAGCAGTGCTGTCCAAAAGAAATACTGTATAATGCAAGCTGCAAATGTTAGCACATTTTGCAATTTTTAAATTTCTAGTAATTGAAGTTTTAAAAATTAATAAAGGGTGAAATTAATTTTTCTAATATATTTTATTATAGCCAAGCTATGTCATTTCAGTGTGTAGTCAATATGCAGTTATTGATGAAATATGTAATGTTCTTGTTTTGATCGTAAGTCTTACTATCTGGTGTTTATCTACAATTGACAGCACAGCTCCGTTCACAGTATGGCCACCTGTAGTGTGTGGCCACCATATTGGGCTGGGTAGTATACACCAGGGCTTGGCGTAACCATGCCATGGCAATCACCATTCTGTGGCGCATTCACTTCTTACTAATGTAGCCATGGCTGTCAAGAGCCCTTGGGAAACGTCAGTGGAGTTTGTGGGTAGTTTATGTCATTAAGTATCAAACTTCATTTTAATATTTTCATAGAAGCTCTCTAAATATGTGAACATGTTTGCTGCGTTTTGTTTGTTTGTTTGTTTGTTTGTTTGTTTGTTTTTTGAGATGGAGTCTTGCTGTGTTGCCCAAGCTGACCTCAGACTCAGTCTGCCTGCCTCAGCCTCCTGAGTAGCTGGGATCTCACGTGTACCACCATACCCAGATTTTTGTCTGTCTCTTTAGCAGAGTACAACACATCCATTAAAAGTGTGAGCTACAATACCATAGTTTCTGTTTTAAATCTGATGTTAAGACTTACAAGCAAGATGATCTTGGATGAACTACTTAAGCCCCATGTGATATGGTTTTCTCGTGTGTAAAATGAGGTGGAAACTATCTGAGTAGTTATGAAAATGAAATGAGTAAATACATGGCAGATCCTCACTAAATGTTCCTTTCTCCTGCTGCTAAATATTATAACTACAGCCCACTTCTACTATAATTAATACTAGTATTATTTCAGCAATAGTAGGGTAAGTTGTCCTTTCTAGATGATTTGAATAATTGCCCAATCCTGTGATGCTCTGATGCCCTGCAGGCTTACAACAGTTTTAGGAATGTTTGACTTTACATTATGTTTCCAGACAACTTTGCTGTTTGCATTTTTTGTATGTTCTTCATGGCTCCCTTTTGCATTGTCTGCATGTACACCTGTATCTACTCTTCTCCCATTTCTACGTTACTGCTTCTGCTTTATGTTCCTTAGCATCATCACTGAGAATCATTTGCCTAAATAATAACAGCTTAAGCGTCCCTTCCCCTTCTGCTGGCTCCCAGCCGAGCTATGCGTCTGTGTTGTAAGGCTTCACATTCTTTAACTGGCAGTGATAGCCTATCTGCTTTTTTTTTTTCCCCAGTTAGAAATACCTTTCTTCTTCTCTTGATTTCCTGCTTAATCTATCTGTTCATCCCTCCTCCCTCACCCCTTGCAACTGCTAACCTTTTATTGTCTCAATAGTTTTACATTTCTTCATTCAGAAAATATCTTTGGAGTCCTAGGCCCTAAGAATTGAGAATAAAATAGAGAACAAGAGAAATGTCATTGCTTTGCTCAAAAAATTTATAGTGTGTTGGGAAAGAAGAAATTATCAAGTGTAATAGCACTTTGTGACTGGCTCATTTCACTTATCATTTGTATTCATTCATGCATGCTACAAATATTTATTGAGTGTTTGCTGTATCCCAGGCATTTCACTGGATGTATGGTAACGAGTGGAACCAGACATGGTCTCTCTTTCGTGAATTCCACAGTCTAGTGAGGAAAGTGGGCAAATAACTAAAATTAATTCAAATAATGTTTGGGTAAAAATGGAGTTAAGTGTTCTGATGGAAAGGAGCACCATTTAAGAGCACCTCGCCTAGAAGACAGGGAGAAATTCCCTGGGAAAGACACAGCAGAGGCCTTGTAAATGCTGTCCCAGCAAATCGAAGAGCACGGTAGTGACCCCGTGGCAGGAGAAATCATGCTGTGTTCAGGGGACAGAGAAGGCCAGTGTAGCTGCAGCATAGAGGAGGGTTGAGAGAAAGGAGGGGAATGAGACTGCTGAGCCTGAGAGAAGTGGACAGGTTCTGGAAGTATTTGAGAGGTAATATTCTCAGGACTTGAGAACGAATTGCATCTGGGGAGTATGGGAAGGAACGATGTCAAAGGTGACTCCCAGAATTTCAGGCTCGCACACTTGGTATGTTGTAGTGCCCTTTATTGAATAGGGACTATCCGGAACATTGGAAGAGTGGGGTTTTCGATTTTGGTGAGTGAAGAGGAGTGGTAAGGGTAGTGTGAGTCTGGTCTTCTGCCTGTTATTCTGAGCTCTCAGAGTTTAAAGAATCATTTGTTTTGTTTTGTTTTTGGTACTGGGGATTGTACTCAGGACCTCGTGCTTGCTTGCGAGGCAGGCGGCAGAACCACTGAGCTAAATCCCCGGCCCTAGAATTACTTGTTTTTGTTTGTCTAGTGTTCAGAGGAGAGAGAGGTGACCTGAAAATGTGAATTTGGGAGTCATCTACACAGACATATTAACTCTAGCCTCCAGCATGGATGCATGAAAAGAGAGATGGGTCTGTAGTGGATGTTGAAGAACTGTGTGAATGTGCTGTTGAAAGCAGAATCCTAGACAATAAATAGGTTCTGAGTGGAGAGAGTGAAGAATTTAGTTTTAAATGTAATGAAGGCTGAGATTACTTGAGAGACAGCCAAGAGAAGTCTTGTAAGTAGTAGCACAGTTTGAAGTCTGGACCGACCATGTCTGTTTTATGGGCTTGTATTTCCCAGCGCATAATACAGCGTTTAACACATAGCAAATGCTCAGTAAGTAATTTGTGGAGTGAATGAGATCTGGACTGCAACTCTCTGCCCTTGCCCTGTCAAGGAGGCCCTTCTCCAAGTGTCTGCTGTATTAGTCAGTTTTGCTACCAGGACAGAATACCTAGTACCTGACACCTAAAGGAGGAGAAATTGATTTTTGGCTCAGTTTCAGTGGTTTAGTCCATGGTCAGCTGTCTTTAAGGCAGAAACTTCATGGGGGAAGTGCATGCAGGAAGAAAGGTGCTCAGTTCATGGTATACAGAAAGCAGAGCGTCACAGATCAAGAGGTCAGGAGGAAGGGGCCAGATAGAGTCCCCAAGGACATGCACCTCGTGACCCACTTCCTCCACCTAGGCCCCACCTCCTAATAGCCCATTCAGCTATGAACTCATCAAGGGATTAGCCCATTGATAAGATTATAGTGTCCTTATAGTCCGGTCACTTCTTAATCTAGTCAGCTTGACAATCAAGATTAACTGGCACATCTGCTGAGACAAGCTACTGATTGTATTTTGACCTTCATTCAATAAAAATCACAAAGTTAGATGTTCTCAGCCTAGTGATGTATTTATTTAAATGGTACATGTGGAGTTATGACAAACATGTCATTCATTGAGCTGGATGGAAAGAAAGCCCAGTATCACCACTTTACAGTTGCTTTAGTAGAGAAGAAGCAGTCGATTGCCTACTGTGTGCCACATTGTGTGCTGAGCACTTTAAATGTATTATCTTCTTCCTCACAGCAGCTTTGTAAGTCACAAGTAAGAATGTTTATGGTCAGAGAGAAACTGAGGACCAGGAAGTTAAGCAACTACCCAGGATTGTATATGTCCTTACCAAGTGACATAGGAATGAAAGAGAGAGATGGGAAAAAAATTCCAGCAAGGGCCAGGCATGATGGCTCATACCTGTAATCTCAGCACACAGGAGGCTGAGGCAGGAAGATCACTGTGAGTTCAATGCCAGCCTGAACTACATAGCAGGACCCTGTCTCAAAAAACCAAAAAAAGAAAAAAACAAACCCTCCAGCAAATAGCAGAGTCAGTATTTGAACCTAGATTTGTCTCCAATTTCCCTTGCTCTTGACAGTTACGCTGTACAAAGAAATGAGGCTCTTCTGGTGAAAAGCACCAGAGACATAGCCATTTAAGAGATCCCTTCCTTTCCTTCCTCTTTGTTCCCTCTCTCCCTCCCTTTCCCCAGGCATTAACATGTTCTCTTTGTTGTCCCAGACACTTGGCCAGGCACTAGGGATGAAGGGAGTCATGATGTATAGTTTCTGGCCTCGAGTTTCAGGCTGGTGGTTGAGACAAACACCAGATCACAAATCTTCTGCTCCAGTGTCCTGGAGACTTCTCTAACAGTGGATGTTGAGAATGCTGTAGGGGCACTGAGAAGGGTTTTTCTAGTTCTGTCGGGAGATGGAAGCTGGGGTTGAGTGGGCTGGGGGAGGTCAGGGGAGCCTTCCCCGTGGCACTGATGCTTGCACTAAACCTCAAGGATGGCTTTATGACAGGGACAGAGAGCTTCCAGACTAATAGGAGTAGAGCTGGTATGTGACTTGGTGAGGAAGCTGTAAGCAGCAGGTTTGGCTGGAGCCTAAGGTGTGCTCTTCGGTGTCTGGAGATCGGTTGGAAGGCAGAGCAAAGTACAATGGAAGGAGTCATAGAGGCCAGGTGCTTTTAAGGCTCTTTTGACTTCATTCTAAAGATAATGAACAGCACTAAGCAAGGAGGTAACAGTGTCAGATAGATGTTTCTGAAGGACCCCTCTGGTAGTGGAATTGAAAGTAGTTGTTTGTGGAGTGCATTTGTAGTAGACTTCATAAGTTCCTGAAATTCTTAATTCTGCTAAGTGGATTTTCAGGAAGATGTCTCTAATTCTGAACAATACAAAGGAGGTGTTATTACTGGGACACAGTACCCGACACCCATAAGGAGAGGTTTATTTTGGCTCACAGTTTGTACAGGTTTCAGTCCATAGTCAGCTGGCTCCAAAGCAGGATGGCATGGCAGAGAGGCATGGAAGAGGAGAAACAGCTCATGGCATGAGTCCACAGTGACCCACTTCTCTACCACATCACATCCAACTATGAATGCATCAGTGTACTGATCCAGTATCACACACCCATGTGCCAGTCACCTCTCAAAAGCCCCACCTGTGAGCACATGAGACATTGTGGGGGGCATATAAACCATAACAGAGGACTTCCCAGAAATACCAAAAATGATAGAACTAGCAACTAAGAATGTTAAAACAACTATTATAAACATGTTCCACGTGTTCAAGATGACAGAGCTCTGTATATGAACATGACAAAAATATAAATACAAAGTATTTTTTTACAAACCCAAGTGGTACCCCACTGGTAATTCCAGTGATGAAAAGTATAATATCTAAGGTGAAAACTACACTAGATGAGATTAGAAAAGAACAGTGAGGGCTGGGGATTTAGCTCAGTGGTTCTGCTGCCTGCCTCCCAAGTACAAGGTCCCGAGTTCAATCCCTGGGACCGAAAAAAAAAAAAAAAAGAACGGTGAATCTGAAGCCATTACAATAGAAATTATCCAAAAGGAGATCAGATAGAGCAGTGTGAAGATTGCTTCTACATAGAAATTAGTGGACGTTTTGTCTTTAGGATTTCTGTACCAGAAAATTTAGACCTAACTATTCCAGAATGAGGTTGCTGTGGCTTGACAAACCTTATAGTGTTATTTATTAATTTTTACTTTCCATTTCATGGGAGTTTTGGGAAAAGGAAAATCTTGGCACTCTTTTTTTTTTTAACTTTAGAGAGACCCACTTTGAGCTACACCCCTTTGGACCTTTCTTTTTCTTGCTAATGCCTGATACATCCTTAATTGTGTCATCACAACAAACACCAAAGCCCAAGTAATGAGCATTCTGGATATTTTAGAATCATGTGCCCTTTCATTTTTCATTAAAAACAAAGCAATGACTGTTCATCTGCCTGGTCATACATAAATATATTTTGCATTTTCCAAAGATGAGTGAATTTTTTATGTATGTAAATTAAACGTGCCAGATCACACTTGGTGAATTCTGAGTTGCTTCCTGGAATGCTCCTGAATTTTCATATATGAATTAAATGCCATCTATATATGGGCTACAGGCTTCTGTCACTTCATAAAAGCCATACCAGCCTTTGAATATAAAATGAATATTGGTGAACAATTCAATGAAATAAATTTTTCTAATAAAACCTCATTTGATGAGACAAAAATAGGTGAAATTTAGCTATTATTAAAGATTTGGTTCCACATCTCCACTACGTTAACCAAGAATCTCTTTTTGGCAACAGGCTCCATTGTGTATCCATTCATTGTCTCCTGGTCCCAGAGAGGAACTGCTCCTTCCATGCCAACCCAAGCCTAAACTTAAATTTCTTCTTATTAGTCTTTTAATCATTCTTCTCCCCGGTAGTGAATCAAAAACCAAAGTTTTCAGTTTCTCTACCTCATGCTATTCACCATGCTTCAGTGTAATCAGAAACTTAAGACTGGTAGAAGAAATCTTAGCAAAATAAGAATCTTTTCATGCCAGACACTGTGCAGCGCATTAAATCATTTAACCCGTATGAAACTCTTATGCAGCAGGTGTGGTTATTTCCTCTGTAATTCTAGAATCTGGTAGAGACAGTGAACACTTAGAAATCTAGGCATGTGGCTGAGGCAGGAGCATAGCTCAGGTCTGTAGGGCCAGTGATTCTGTGTGATGGGCTGAGAGATTTTCCTCCATTCCTTGTATTGCTCCATTTCTAAGCTGTGTATATTCCACATGTGTTAACCCTTATTGGGAATAAATATTTGATAAATAAAAAGAATATTTTCTTATAAATATTTTAAAAAGAAAATGAAAGTTACACATACTCAGGACATTTGGAAAATATAGAATATTAGAAAGAAAAAAGTGCACATGACTTAAATGCAGTTATAACCCTGTAAACATTTTGGTACTTCTATTGCTAATCTTTTTATATGTATATAATAGAAAAACTTTACCTAGTTATAATCATTTTTTACTTTCCAGGTTTGAGGCTAGCATGGGCAACATAGCTAGATCGTACCTCAAAATAAAATTTTTTAAAAGGGCTGGTGATGTAGTTCAGCACTCCCTAGGTTCAATCCCCAGTAATGCCAAAAGTGAGGAGGGGAGTGCCAGTACTCATATCTTGATGGACTGTAAAAATTCCCTTTTATCCTCTCCTTTTCCTGTGCTGCCCTCTCTCCTTTCTTGAACTACAATCTTTGACTCATATGTACTGCCCAGAAAACTCCCTTTGGTTAAGGTATCAGTGTGACAAGCAGGAAAAGAAAAAGAAAGCTTATTACTTCCCCTCTTCTCGTTAACACACACCTCATTAATAATAACCTTTATGTTTTTTCCATAGTGCTTCAGGCTACACAGTTATATATTCATTCATTTCACAAATATTTGTTAAGTACTTTGTAAATGCCAGCCGTTTTACTCTGCAGAAGCATGAGGACACAATAGAAGAATCCCTGTTCTTTAGGAGAATGTAGATGCATGCGTAAGTAGGAGAAAGAGCCAGGTGACAGTTGATCTGTAGAAATAGTGACCTTGTGCTATAAAATCAGAAAGGAGACAGACACACTTCCGTTCTCAGAGATCCAAGTGATTCTCTGATAAGAAAATGGATCTCAAAGAGATTTGGTTCCTCGTTGGTTGGAGGTTGAGTCAGCAGTAAAACCAGATGTGACTATGAAAATCCTGTTCTTTCCACCCAACAATGTCATAAGATGTGTCCAGGTGCCTGTATTGGGGAATTCCTAGGGTGGGGACCAGAGCTCCCCCTTTTTTCCTCCAACTTCAAAATGGCACTAATTCCTGTTTGAAATAAGAATTGTGGGACAAAAGTAAGGGAAGCTTAAGTTCTCTAGACTGTCTTTCTCTCTGTTTAATTGGGTAATCATCAATTTGTTACTGCTCTTTTCTAGGTCTCTCTCTATACTCCATCTGTTTAAAAAATGTGTTTTAGATAAATCTTTGTAGGCCCCTATTTTTATAAGAAATATGTCCTGATTTCCTCTTGCTCATCAAATGCCAAATGTGGCATTTCCAGGAGTGCGAGTCCCCAGGCACCTTGGGAAGTCTTGACACCCCATAACTTCAGCAGAGGGATACTCAGCTCTGTCTCTTATGTGCCATCTAATCTTGAATGAGCCACTACTAATCCCATTGAACCTCAGTTTTCTAATTCATAAGATAGAAATACAAATAACTGACTCACAGAATTGATGTAAAGAGTAAGTGAGCTGATGTATCTAAACCTCTTTGCACAGTATCTGGCATGTAATGCTCCATAAATATAGGCAGTGATACTATAGTGTTGTATGAGTACTAATTTGGAGTCCTGAACAATTTTACAAGTCAAAATACAACGGTTGCTTTTTCTACTAATGACTCCTTTATAAAGGCATGAAGGAACCAGAAGGTCCACACAATAAATACAGAATGTTAGTCATTATCTCCTCAGATTTTCAATTAAAGGGTTGGAACACTGTTTGCTGATAAACTTTACTGATGACCCAGAAAGGATTTCCATTATTCTGTGTAACATAGCAGGAAATCTTTCTTTTCCTTGCTGAGTTCCCAGTGCTCAGGACAGGCTGCAGCACAGGGTAGGCGCTTTGCAGAGGTTTTTGAACGAATGATTTCACACTTTGTATTTAAGAACTAGAGAGAATAATAGCACTTGACGATGAACCCTTTCTTTGCTCTCAGGTGTGAGCTTGTGACATTAGTTGAATTTGTTTTGAGGGGATTTGAGATCAGAGCAGAATTCTTCTGATATCAGTGTTTGGCTTTCTGTTTTGATCAATAGACTTATTATTTGGCCTTGAACCTCTGTGGTGCTGGAGAATCACAGACATTTCTCAGGTTGATTTACATGGCAACAAATAATCTGTGCTGTCTATTGCTTGTCCCATCAATGTCTTTCCTCTCCATAAACCCTAGAGGCTTAGCAGCCCCAAGGCTGGAGCATGGTGCATGTGTTAACTCCAGTTACAGATGTGTGTTTCTGATGAGCTGCTTGGTTTCATTGTTGTTTTGTTGCTCTAATATGCATCAGAATTTAGGTATTGTAACAGTTTCTATTAATGTTATTTTACTTTTTATGTCTGTTACAGTCTTAGCACTACATGTATTATCTCATGTAATCTTTACAACTCCTGAATTAGGTAATTATACCCTTTTTGTAGACATGGAAACTGAAAGTGAAGCATAGTCTCTGAAATCACATTGCCCATGAGCCATTGGTACTGAGATTTGAACTCAAGTCTTTCTGATCACAAAGGTTTTAGTACTATACCATGACATTTTCATCATTTGAAGTACTTTCTTCTGCTTTTGGAATTATTTTGTGGTCAATTTGGTACCCTGCTGCAAAGATCCAGAAGTTTCCCATAACATTCAGAGATGAATTTTAAATTTCTTAACAGCATTGCAAATACACAAAATTTATAGTGATGAACATAGCCGGATTACTTTCTTGTTACCCACTCATTTAGCAGATTTACAGTTTCCATTAATTTTAATCTGTCCCTGTTACCTGTTTTCTATAATAAATATCTCCTAGTCATGACAGACTCACTGAGTATAGATCACCTGAAGTAGGCTCTCTCTCAATAAGCAGAGTTGCAGCTAAAGATTTGTGAATTAATTGGGAAAATTGCAAATCAGGTAGTCAGTGAAATAATTCATTGTCACATCCAATCAATAAACTTTGTAAATCAACTCATTTAATTCAAAAAATGATCTATATAGATCAAGCAACCAATTAAACAATTAGCATACATTTTGTAATTAATTAATTTAAGCATCAATCATGTAATTAAAACTCTTAAGTTTAAGCTACAGAATTTAGAAGTCTACTGTCTTCTGAACTATTAGATTACGCTCCTTAAGCAAGTATGCTTCTGAATGCTAGCAGATTTGCAGTTTCACAATTCAGCTTTGGACCAAGGTATCTTAATGTGCTTAAGTTGATTTCAGTTTTAAATTGTCTGTATGCTGGGATAGCCTCCCACTCTGTTTTAACAGATCACCTTTTTATTTCCCCAAAGGAGAGAGAAGGAGGTGTGTGTTGATTCTAAACTGGTGAAGGCTGGGAGCTGGGAGTACTTACTCGGCATTCTGGGGAAGTGGGAATTGTCCAAAAGTGGTCAAGAGGCCCAGCTATCTGCATCAGGATAATCAGGCCATCAGACCATTTGCTTTTTCGTTTTGGTACCGGGGATCGAACTCGGGACCTTGCACTTGCAAGGGGCGGAATCACTGAGCTAAATCCCCGGTCCAGGCCATTTGCTTTTATTCTGCTAAGGATCCATTGTATTTGAAATCGGATCCTGCCATGTGAGTTAGTTGCCCTTATAGAAAGGAGAACTGATGGATAGTCCTGGTTGTCTTGCGTAGTTCTCCTGAAAGATAGTGTCTTAATCCTTCTCATTAATCAAAGGCCCCTGGCTCCCCCTAAATAGTTTTTTCCTATATTTATAGTTTTATTGTATCTGATTATAGTGTAGTGTTTACTTTTCTTCCCCTACTGCACTGTTTCTATGCCTTTAGGGATGTTACTAAATCTCAATTTTGATCTCTGAGATTATGTTCTGCATCCTGTCCACAATAGGTGCTCGGTAAATTTTAGAAGAAGATCTCTATGATCAATATCACTTGATTCAAAAAATAATCTATATAAAGCTGGACTTGGTGGTGCACCACCAAGCATTCAGAAAGGCTGAGGCAGGAGAATCACAAGCTCAAGTCCAGCCTAGGCAACTTAGTGACTTAGTAAGAACCTGACTCAAAATAAAAAAGGGCTGGAAAGCAACTCAGTGGAAAGAATCTGGGTTCAACCTCAGTACCACAAAAACAACTCAGTACCACCACAACAACTATCAAGCAACCAATGAAACAATTACCATACTTCATTTCAATTGTTTTTCCTTCTTTGCTCTGCCATTGCTTTCTCCCTATTAGGTGAAGTAGGATTTGGAGGTTCTAACTATCACAGGCTTGGGGTGCAGATCAGTAGTGCTCGTAGTTTGCTTGCTGTACACCATACCTTCTGTTCTTCTTGTGCCCTCCCTACCTTGACATTTACTCACCTTTTTGGTTTTCCTTTCAGTGACAATGTCAGTGCCTACTGCCTGCATATTGCTGAGGATGATGGGGAAGTGGACACTGATTTCCCCCCACTGGATTCCAATGAGCCCATTCATAAGTTTGGCTTCAGTACTTTGGCTTTGGTTGAAAAGTATTCATCTCCTGGTCTGACATCCAAAGAGTCGCTCTTTGTTCGAATGTGAGTACTGACTCTGTTATTTAATCTCAGTATCTTGTCCCTACCTTTTAGCATTTCAGATCTGATCTTGTTTGTTCATCAAATGAATGTACTTGCTCTCCGGAGAGTCCACATATAATGATTACTTCCAGAGAGATGTTGGGGACAACATTTGCATTGTTATTTCATGCCTTTGTGCCTGCACTACAAACAGCCTGCTTTGCAACAGCAAATTGATAAGGTAGATCTTTGAATGTCATGTCTACAAATAGGCCTCTGGAAACACTGGTATACTTGGAGCCTGGAAAGCAAAACTTGTAGATTTCTCTCCTTTAAGGAATTCAAGCTAAATGAAAATGTTCGTTGTGGCCACTTTTCTCTTGTGACTTAAAATACCTTTCTCTACAACTGTGTTCAGATCAAATTTGATTTTTCCTCTCAATTGCCTGCCTTCAGACTGAGGAGATGTTCTTAACCTTTTCTATGCCTTTGCCAGTCTGGTAAAGCCTATAAAAGCCCTTCTCAGAAAAGTGTGTTAAAGTGCATAAAATAAAATTTACTGGAATATAAAACAATTCTGTTATATTTCAAGTCATCACATTATTAAATGTGATGTAATACGTGTGGCTTTATGAGTAGAGTAAATAACAAGACCAAGCTGCAGTTCTAGCCATAACTCTGGGAGACTGTTTTTTTGAGATTGTGGTGAATATAAATGGTATTTGAGAAATGTGTACCAACTGTAATGTGCTGTGCTGTTAGCTAGGATTTCTGTTCATGACAGTCACTGACAGTGCTAATATATACTACTGTGATTTCTTCCCTCTGTTTATAATTCAAGGAAAGACACTCAAACTTAGTGAGGTAGAAATATAATTTTTGGCTCTTGAGGTCTGTGGAAATACTGAGTCCCATGGCTGAGGGAAAACTTGCATAACCTGCATAAGTCTGCATAGGCTTCACACTAACCAAAGTGTGTCTAACCTAGGCCTCTGCTGCCCCTCTCCTCTAGCTCTTGGGTACACTAGCGATCCCTTTGGCACCCCCTGCTGTTAGGAATCAGCACATTCACTGTCCTAAAGGATTGCTTGGAGGACTTTTCCCCTGTCTTTGAAACATACAGCCTTTGAGATTTTTTTTTAACTGAAAATGAATTATACTACATATGATATATATAAGTAATTTGGATTGTTCTACTCTTTTTTGGGGGGGTGGGGTGGACCGAGGATCGAACTCAGAACCTTATGCTTGTGAGGCAGGCAGCAGAACCACTGAGCTAAATCCCCGGCCCTGGATCTTTCTACTCTGAAGCAAAGAACGAGCACATAGTGTCTGGGATGAAATGGGGAGCCCCTGAAGCTTTCACAGTGGCCATTTCATCCCTATTCTGAGATCAAGTTTGGTGTATATAACAGCAAATTTTCCCCACTTCTTCATTTCCAATATACCAAACAACTTCACAGAATATGTAAAATAATTTAGAAATTATCCAGTGATCCTGTAGTCCAGTAGTGATGTACCTATGGCACATGTGCCACAGCAGGCACACAGAGCCCTCTCTGTCAGCACTTGAGCCAAGTTGCCCCAGCAGCAGGGCATCAGATAACAGTTGTTTTTTCTAAACTAAAACCTCAGTATTCAGTGTTATCACTGTGTTGCCACTGTGTGATAGATAGGTAAGTGGGTTTTGGGTTGCAGTTTGGTCACTGTGTCTCTAAAAGGTTCACCATCACTGCTCTAGTCAGTCATACTCGTTTTCAGTTTTGTATAACATTTCCACAAGAATATAGACTATACTCTGATTCCTAGTATGCACATATTTTATATTATTTTTACTTAACATTGCAAATATTTCAATATTTGTTCTTAATTCCTACAGTCTGTTATATACCAGAGATATAGACAGAGATAACTCTTCATTCATGGGGGATTACTATCCATGGGAGAGAGCTGTTGAACAAATCATTAAAATGCAATAAGCAGTATAAAACAAAGTACATAGGATCCAGTGGAAGAATATCACAGAATATTTAGATTATTTGTTTGGGTTTTAATAGTTAATTCTATAATGAGAGCCATTATCTATATCCCTTTCATTTCTGTTGAACAATTTCCCTAGGATCATTTCCTTTAAGTAGAATTACTAGTCAGAGACTAGAAACTTCTGTGGACTCTCCCCGACCCCTGAAGTGTTAGGGAATCAACCCAAGCCTCATGCATGTTAGGTAAACACTACCACTGAGCTACATCCCCAGCCCAACAAGACTGTCACATTTTATTGACAAATAAGATGTACCAGCTGGGTGAGGTAGTACACACCTGTAATCCCAGCACTCAGGATGCTGAGGCAGGGGATCAGTGTGAGTTCGAGGCCAGCCTGAACTACGTAGTGAGACTCTTGCTCCCCTCCAAAAAAGATGTACCAATTTAAAATTCTATCAGCAGAATTCATAAAACCATTTCAATCTTACCATCACAAGGTATTGCGTAAGAATTTACTTTAAAAGATGTATATAAGCCAGGGATAGTGGTACATACCTATAATCTCAGCACTTGGGAAGCTGAGGCAAATAGATCGCTGTAGTTTGAGGCCAGCCCAGGTTACATAGTGAGTTCAAGGCCAATCTGGACTAAGTAGCCAGACCCTGTCTCAAAAAAAAAAAAAAAAAAAAAAAATTAAAAAAACCTTACAAAAAGAGTTGTGTAGCAGGGCTGGGGATGTAGCTAAGGATAGAGTGCTTGCCTAGTTATGTGCAAGGCCCTGGGTTTGTTCCCCCACCACTGTAAAACAAAGAAAAAGGAATGCATATAATAGTACTTTAATAGTTTTTACTTGCATTTTATTAATTATTAACAAGTAATTAGAAGAATATTAACATATGACTGCTGCAGTCTTTTGAACTT
>NW_004624760.1:9719869-9767548 GCF_000247695.1 Heterocephalus glaber
CTATATCAATAGAGCCAAGGACAAAAACCATATGATTATCTCCATAGATGCAGAAAAAGCATTTGACAAAATCCAACATGCATTTTATGATAAAAACCCTACCAAAAATTGGAATAGATGGTCTCTACCTCAATCTGATAAAAACCATCTATGAAAAACCAACAGCCAATATCATACTAAATGGGCAAAAACTGAAATCCTTTGCACTAAAATCAGGAACAAGACAAGGATATCCACTGTCACCACTCCTGTTCAGTATAGTTTTGGAAACATTAGCCATGGCAATTAGACAAGAGAAAGAAATAAAAGGAATAAAGATAGGAACTGAACTTCTTTTTTAAGGCAAGAGCCTTTGAGGCAGTGATTTTTGTTAGAGTGGGCTTGGGGCTGGAACAGATACACCTTCCCAGGAGCAGCATCTGAGGCTTGTGTCTTGCTGAGAATTCTGAATTCTGGGCTGTGGGTGTAGAGACAAGAAAAGGGAGGGGCGAGAGCAGCAGTTGCTTTAAAGTCAGTACTTTTTCTTTTCTCCTCAATTATCCCACCGCCACACTTCCACCTCCAACATACGCTCCAGTCAATCTTTTTTTATTTTAAAGTTTAAGAGAGTTTGACATGTCTGGAATGTTTCTAAAAACATAAGGTGAAGTGAAATCTTTATATGTGAGCATTTAGAACAAAAGTGTCAATAAATTTTCTGTTTCTTCTCTTTCTCAGTTGTCTGTTGAAATAGTACAGATTACTAACCATCTGCCCTATGTGTATTTTCTTAGTTCAGCAACTTCTCATCCACCTTTCGGGTCTGTGTTGTAAACTGGAAAAGTTTCTGCAGATGCAGGACAGAGAGACTTTTGGGAGTCTCCAGGGATGTGCCCAGTATTTCAGAGAAGAGATCCAGCAAGGTTGAATCCATGGTTCCCTCTCCTCTTCATGTCCCCCTTTCCTCCTTGCCTCTCTTTACCTGTAGACAAGGGGCAGGAAGTAGTGGGAAAACACTGAGCTGAAGCACAAAGATGGAATTTACAACAAGTGAACAAATACTTACTGAAGGTCAATTAAGCATATCATGTCATTTAATCTGAGTAGCCTAATTTTTATTATGACCAATTTAGAAATGTGTAAGCTGAAGCTGAGCAATACTGTTCTCAGGCCTAAAGCTGACCCCATGCCTGATATTAAAAGCTCATGCCCATTCCAACACACCTATGAGAAGTGATTTAGTTGGTCAGGCGAATCTCCCTGTCTGAAAGCTGACATTCAGCCACTACTAGAGCACAGTAGGTAAGACCATGGTTGCCTTTGGAGCCAGGTTGCTTGCTGATCCTGCCTTGCCTTTACTAGTGGGTGTAATCCTGTTTCTATGACTCAGCTATTTGATTTGATAATAATAATACCTCACAGATCAGTTGTGAGGACTGAGTGTAGAGCACTTAGAACATTTTCTTAAGTGTTAGGTGCTGTTAATTGTTTTTCTTCATAAGATAACTCTTTGAGTGCAAGAACTGAATCATCTGTACCCCGTGACACCCAATATAGCTTCATTACTATTGCGAGTGTGCCATGGATGTTTCTTGAATGGGCAACTGATTAGACCTCTTTGCTACTTCTACTGTTTTCTACCTCTCCTACTTACTGTTTTATTGCAGAGAAAGGACAGAATTTGGGTGGGTGTTGCTCAGCTGGACTGAGAAAGCTAAATTAGAATAACTTTCACTGAATGTGGGCAGGTATGGTAGACATTGGGGATCTATAGACATTCAAATTAGTCCTCTTCTGAACAGACATCTCAAAGATGGAAGCAAGACCATAACTCTTTGAAGACTGGGAAGACACAGTTAAACAAATCTCTGTATCCTTAGCACCCAGCATGGGCTTTGTGGAGAAGGATTTAGTGAATTGTCAGGTATCTGTGGGCTGCCAGGAGGACCCTGGGCCAAAGCACTGTCTCACCTTGCTTTCTGACTTCTCCTAACTTCCTCTTTGTCTTCTGAATACCAGGGAACCCTAGGTTGCCTTCTGGCTTTGACCTTCACAGCATCCACCCCTGAGGCTCCAGTATATCATCACTCCTTCCAAGTGAGGCAGCACTTTGAACTCTGAAGTTAGGCAAAGCTGGGTTTAAATCTCAGTTTCACTACTAACTTGCTACATGACTGTAGGTAACTTTTCTTACCTTTGTGAGGCTTAGTTTCTTCCTCTCTAAAGTGCAGATAATAGGCATTTTTTTTTTAAGTGTAAGTAATGTACAATACTCTCTTAAAGGAAAATAAATTCTTCTGAATTTAGCTTCAACATTAAGCCTCTGTTTCCTCAAATTAGTTTTTTATAATGCTGGTTGAATACATACAAATGTAAAGTTTGAGCTATAAAGTCTTATAATGTTCTAGCTATAAGTCCACGTTTTTATACAACCTGAACAAAATTAAAAATTAAATACAAGTGAAACTATAATAAAGTGCAGATTCATTTTAATACTGATATTTTGTTGAAATTGATGATGCTGGGTTTCACGAGTGTTATATATTTTACTTGTCAACTTAAATCTTGATTTTCATATGAAACATGAATACCAAATTATTTGTCCTTTGAAACAATTAATGAATTTTTAATTCCCAGTACATTATTTTAATGGACCAACTGATTTATACTGTATCTTCCCCAAACCTTAAGCCTTATATACTAGAAAAGTCACCTTTGCATTTGTCCCACCATAATTTCTACTAGCATGACCAAATTGTGTCATTTTGCCCAGGAGTTTGCTTGTTAGACTTAGATACAAAAGTCCTGTATGTAGAGATCACCCTGGTCCCATCCTCAGTTAACTGAGGAAGGTTGTCACCTTACTTTGTGCTGCTGTTGGTTTGTCTGTACATCGGTGAGCTGTCCACCTGATTGATAGCTGTACACACTTGATTGATAGCTGTACACAGTGTGAGGTGTGTACCAGAGAGCGCAAATTCTTCAGAGATCAGAAAGCCTGTTCTAGTATAGAACCTTGGGCTCATTGAGTTCTCCCACCATTTTTCTCTATTCAATAAACTATTTTTGCATACAGCTTGCAATGGTACCATTTGACCTTTACTAAGTCTATTAGTGATGTCAAATAACACTAGCTGCTGAAACACACAACCCTCCAACTCTCACCAGCTTATCCCAGGGGTTAGCAAAGGGCCAAATAATAAATATTTTGGCCTTGTGTGTCATATAGTTTATGTAACTCAACTCTGCCATGGTAGTATAAAAGTAGCCATAGAAAATGCAGAGGCAAAAGGCATGGGCTACATTTGTTAACCTCTGGCAATTCCAGTAAGTTTATTTCTCATTCACATCTGTCTGAAGAGGGCCAGGTGGCTCTCCTGGGTATTTCTTCTCTAAGCAATGACTTATGGTTCCCCTATCTAGGTTGAGAAAAGGAAACGTGTAAGATTGGACTGCATCTCTACCTATATATTTCGCATATGTACTCTGTGGGTGTGTGTGGTGATATATATAAAGTATTTGGTGATAGACAAATAATTTTGTGTTTAGTTCAGTGATAATCATAGGAGTTGTGATCACAAAATACAGTGAATGTTTAATTTTTAAAATTTAATATAATTAGAGACACATTGGTATTAATCCCCCTCCAAATACTCCTCCTTGCTTCAAGCACACTTAACTTTCTTGTCACTTTCTGAAGCAATTCTGAAAGTCCTCTTTCCTGAGTATCTTTAGTTGTACTATCGTAGCTGCCTCAGTGTCCTAAATTGATCCAAAATGTTTACCTTTTATGGTCATTTTGACTTTGGGGAAGAGCCAGAAGTTCCAGACACTAAGGTGGATGAGGACACAGTAATATTTTTAGGAGCTCGTCTTCCTGTTGGATGGCAGTGGGCAGCAGCATTCACTGTATTTTTTATCACATCTTGTAAAGACTCTTGACAAATGTAAACCTCCAGAACTATGTCAGAAAATGTCAAGAACAATGGGATAAGTGTGCTCAAAGGGAAGCGGGGTGTTTTGAGGGAGATTCATGGCAATGTGTCATAAATAATAATTTTTTTACCTAAACACCATAGTTTTGATCAGCCCACATTAAAAATATCATATATAGATGTCCATATATGTTTGATTTTCAGTGAACTAAAATCAAATTTTTAATTCTGAAACTTCTCTGGTGAATTTATCTTTTGATGGGGGAGGGGTGTCTGTGAACCTCAGGAAATACTGCTGTGAGGATTGATATTGGCTCAGACCCTGTATGTAGGAAGTGTTACATACTTGCTATTCCTCTTGATGTTGTCAGAGATTTGTCAGTCTGAATACTTCATGCCAAGATACAAATGGGACTTAACCTTCCTTTGGGTTTTTTAAATTATGCAATTAATATGTACGACTACAGAAACATTAGGAAACAGATCTATTTTTTTCATACAAAATTTTTAAAAGTTTCTCTCTATCCCATCTTACAGAGGTAATGAATTACTATGTTTTATAATTATTCGCATTTTAAAAGAATAACTAGTTAACTTCAATGAATCTCTATTGGGGAAATGTTCTGTGGAATGAAACATGGAGTTGAATGTCTTCTTATGTTCTGTCAAGCCTAGATCCAGCCTTCCTCTTGGAAGCCCCGGGGCTCCAGGAAACCCTTGGAGATAGAGTTATTTGAGGAAAGAGAATGGATTACTCTAACAACTTGCCAGTTAGGAGCCTGCTCATGGAAACTGCTTGCTTACCAAATCTGCAAGTGGGTTTCTAAACTGTCTGTGGTTCTTGATTAATTTTGGACAGCAAATGTGTACATAAGCAGAAACATCTAACTTGCTGACTGCTAACTGCTTTGAGCCTAAGCGCTAAAGCTGGTTGGATATCAGGAGTGTGGGATGGGAGAGGTAGGAGCTGGGAGGAATAGGAGGGGTTTTGCCTGGCCCCTTAAAGCCAGATAAAATGCTGAATGTCAGATGGTGCCAAACATCTGGAGAAGCAGTCCTTGCCAGCAGTGACCAAGCTAAGACCTCCTGGCCCTCTAAACAGGTAGGACAAGGGAGGGACCTTCTTTGTCCAACTCCCACATCTCAGCACAGAGTTAATTGAGTCAGAATTTGGGGGTTGACAGCAGTGACAAACGCAGCTGTGATGATTTCATTACATTACATGTGTGTTAGATGAACTTGAGGGAAGGACAGTTCTAAACATGAACTGCAAGCAGATGGAATCCAGTTAGGGTTCTGCTCTGTGGGTAAAGAGCCATGGGGTAGAGGGTGGAAGGTCTTGCACTAGACGCTGGGCTGCCCTGGGCATCATGGCCCAGAAGGCTCCCAGTGACTGCCTGGGCCTTCCTGGTTCCACATAAAGAGAAAAAGGGGGAGCTGCATTGAGAGGCATGCCCCAGATTCATTGTTCTTTCCTGCATGAACTTTTTTTTTGAAAGGGACTGTAGTTTTACTTACCTTCTTAATATGTCTCCAAAGCACATTCCAAGTGAGCAGACCTTTTTAAAAAAAGGTGTCAAGCCGGGGATTTAGCTCAGTGGTTTCGCCGCCTGCTGTGCAAGCGCAAGGACCCGAGTTCAATCTCCGGTACCAAAAAAAAAAAAGGTGTCATTAGCTCAAACCCTGTCCTGTTCTCATATGTGTTCTCATATGCCTTGTGGTCCAGAAAAGGGAGAAAAAAACAAAGAAAAGAAAAGAGCATTTTTGAACACTCAGCTACATTCCCCTAGCAGATACCATCTCATTTATTCCTTATTAGCAACTTATTTTTATAGCATGTAACTGTGGGTCAGAGGGAGATCATTATCCACGCTCACATAGTTTAGTAAGGATGAGGCCAAAATAGAGTAAGGAATAAAAGATGGGTGTATTCTATGTAACCAGAGCTGATGATAGGGGTATAAATTATCCTAGTTATTTATTGTTTGACTGAGTCATAGAGGGCCAACTGTGTGTTGTTTCTTTTCATTCTGTTGTATTAGCAAACATTTTCATTGTCCAGATTGTCCTTGTGTGGAAATGTAACATATGCAGTCTGTTTAATTTTGTATTTGAAAATCTGACTTGATTTCCTTTTTGGCAACAGCTACTGTCTAGAGAAAAGAAAAGATTTTTCTTTGTGTCCGTTTAAAATGACAGAAATATTGGAACAAGTAATAAAGATGGAAAGCATTAATTACATACTTCTAAGAATGTAAAGGTCAGACAAGCTAAATATTTATGTTTTGCTCACTAGAATGTCTGTTGAAATTGTGCCAGAATATGCTTTGTTCCTATAATAAAGCGTATATCTTAGATAGCCATCAGTTTACTTTGGCGTCCCAGAATCACACTAGATTGTTACTTTAGTTGCCACATCTCTTGGAAGTTTAGGACTCACATTTCTGATATTAATGTGAGCTGTTTCATGAGACACCACCTTTGGCCGTGTTTAGTTACTATGTCTTATTTTGATTTCTTCTGTTCTCCTCTCAGCTTATGTTGGAGTCTGTCAGCTGCTGCTATGTACATGTCAGGCTAGTGACTTGTAATGTTTATTAATACAATGTCAGTCTTGCTATTGAAAAAAATGTGATGCTTCTCAGAAGGTTGCAATAGAACCAAGTGTTTGATTTCCAGATCCTGTCTGCACTGCATGGTGAATACATTCTCAGATGTTATGCAGTTCACTGACCTGACAGTTATGGAACCCCGCTTGGGACCCCATTTCAGCAGGACATATTTGAACAGAAACAGTTTGCAAAACTTTACACATTTAAACTCCTGCCAAGGCAAACTGTTAGCCACTTGAGTTTGTTATAAATACCCAGTGGCAGTGGTTGGAGGTAGCCCACGGTGTGTTTTATATTCTGAACTGAATGTGAATGTCTTTGCGGTTATATAGAGTAGTAAATAATTGAGTTTGATTAGGGAGAGGGACCTCATTATCCCCCACCTGTGCCCAGCTGGAAGGGGAGGGTCGAAATGAAGCCATTAGCTGTCTCTCTTACTGGCATCTCAAAGAGCTCAAATACATCTGTGTCTTATTTTCTTTTCTGGCACAATCAGTCGAGCAAGCTAAGCAGGCATGACCGGATTTGGCAAGTCCCAAGGACTCTGGCAAAGCTACACAAGGAGAAGGCGGAGGGCAGTCATTTTGGCTTCTCACTGCCCATTAGTCTAGTGAGTTATGTTTTTGGAAAATGTCTGTTTTGAAAAAGACTACTTTGTCCAATGTCAAACATCATGTGCTCATGCAGTGCGCTTTGATCTTCTAAAAAAAATTTTGATCAGGGCAAGGGGAAACAAACTGTGATATTCATACTAGTATAACTCTCTTTATGGAGAAAGTAATACGCAAAGGACTTACTTTAAAGCAAGCATGTTGCAATTATTACAAGACTTTCTTTTATATATTTTCATTTTCTAGCTTGAGGTGCTAAAGAATGAACAAGCACAGAAGTGGGACCAGAGCAGGTTGGGAACCAGAGTGTGTCCTCATCACTATTGTGATCTGGTCAGGACTGGAGACCCAAGCACTGCTCATGGCAATTTTTTCCCACCCCTGGAAACTGAAGTGTGGCTCATGAAACCTTGACATTCTTCAGAGTCTTTTTTTAGAAGAATCTTATAGGCCATATGGTTAGTCTGAGAGTCAAGACATTTTTAATCAAATTGAATTTGCTATTCTGGGAATTCAGCCTTTTTCCACAGATTGGTCAGGGGTTGCAATCTGGAGGATGTGCTCTCTGAAAGTTTCTTCTTTCCCAGAATCCCTCAGTCTCCCTTCTGAGCTATCGAGGAGTTAAAAACACAGGCTTTGGGGCTGGATATTTAGCTCAGTGGTGCCGCCACCTGCCCTGCAAGCACAAGGACCTGAGTTTGATCCCCAGTACCAAAAAAACCAACAAAAAACCACAGGCTTTGGAGGCTCACCATCTAATTCAATTTCATGCCCCTCCAGTGTAATTTACTAACATCTCATAACTCCAGGCAAGGTTCTTAACCTGGCCAAACCTCAATTTCTGGCTATAAAATAGGTCCTATCTTTTGGTGAATGACTATGTAAATAAAGATGGGCTCAGTAAATGTTGACTGTTATCCTTGTCTCCCCATTATATATCATTTCTCTGTATATATGAAGAAAGTTATTAGTTATTGGTTATTAAGTATTTACAATGGAGTTATGCTAAACACTTTGGAAGTACAATTTTACGGTCTAAGAATAATTATCATTCCCATTTTGTCCATGAGGAAATGAAGTCAGAGTGATAATGACTTTTACCCAGTGAAAGCAGAGCTTTATTCTGGCGCTTGCTGTGCTCTGCTACTCTCTGGTGTTGCCAGTGTCTTTCATGTCATGGTGTAGAGCTAAACCACCCTAGAAAGCTTTCTGAGCCCTGGGTCTCAGCAGCACTGTTAGCTTGGCTCCCTCTTTGTGCTTACCAAGAAGTAAGAACTCTGATTTTAGTTTCTTGGGTTCTTTTTCTCTCCCACTGGACTGTGCTACATAATTTAAGAACCATATTGTTGATTTCTGAATCCCAAATAGGATCTTTAATAGATGAGTGACCTCAGGTAAATTCCCTGATGTCTCAAGCCTTAGTTTCTGTAAAATGGTATAATGACAATACCTGTTACAGAATTAAATGAGTTCAATATAATTTTTTAAAGAAAAGGTTAAAACAGCACTGGGCACATAGTAAGTGTTCAATAAGTAGTAGTTACAGCTATTATTTTTATAATTGTTAATCAGTGAGCAGTATACTATGCAAATCAAAAAGCTCTTAGTAAATCTCATTGAATTTCTCTGCATAAGCACCATGATTTTTGATTTCCACTGTCTCCAGCCAGAGGTAATGAATTAAGTCAAGGTAGAACATATCTCTTCTGTAGGTTACTCCCTCGAAGAGGAGAGCTCTGAAAACTGAGTCCAGATTGCTGTCCCTTGAGCCTCAGGGAGGTTTTAGATGCTGATACCTGAGGCTATTTGCTGATACTTTCCCTGAATGCTGCCACTAAGCCTGGCAAACACATATTTTAATGCCCTTGTGTTAACAGTTACATGCAGTGAGTGTTAAGATCCATTCTTCCTAATAAGCAATGTACATAGAACCTGGGTGGTGGGTGTGATGGGCCCTCTTCTCCCAGGATGATGACATGGGTCAAGGGAACATAAATAACATTCAGAAGCTCCTTTGCTGAGGTCCTTAGGGCAACATTTTGCTTAGCTGTGGAACCAGGATTTCTATCAAAGGATATTTAATTCCTAGCCCATGTGCTTTCCTCTCCAATATCCTGTCTTCCAACTTGGGTTCTGGTTCCAGCTCTGTCCCTATACAGAGAATCGGAGCTGTCCAGATGAAGACCTGTGCCCATTTCTTGTCTCCTGTTATCGCTCTTACTACTTAGTAGAGGAACCTTCATTGTGTCCGGTTAATGCTGGTATCAGAACTTCTTTTTGGTAACTGAGTGTCTTTGCACAGACACAGTGCTGAATTCTTCAAGTGAGTAATCTCTTTTTTAAATGCCCGTACGTTTTTCAGTGGTTACAAACTTGACAGGGCCTAGCTCTGAATTGACTGAAGCACTCCTGGCAGCATTTAGTCAGCTCCCTGAAGTGGAGCTTCATCCTGCACCAGCACAGGCAGCCCTCAGCCTCGGGAAGGCAGCTACCTCTTCTTGCACCCCCAGAGGGCCCTGCCTGGGAGAAGCAAGCTGCCTGTTCACAAGGGGAGCAGTTTCAGAGAGCAGAGCAGTGTCTGTGTGAGACCCGCCTGTGTATTGGGCTGGTCACCCCTATGCAGATCAGAGCCTAGAGAAGGGAGGCAGGACTAGTAGCACAAATTACCCTCAAGATCGTTGTCTTCTCAGTCTCAGACTCAGTGCCCTCCAATGACACAGTGGCTTTAAAAGATGTATTTGAATAGACTTTTTAGAAAGCCCATAAAAAACCCTGGATGTAAAGAAATGAGGCATAAAACCCAGAATGTTTGGAAGTCAAGCTGAAAATTGTGGTAGCAAGTCTCCATTTCCATTTATTAAATGGAAGCATAACTTAACAGTTACACCTAGATGGATACTGAGAATCACTTAACAGTCCTACTCATTCATCTTAGAAGCGGATATGAGTATCACTCAGAAGCCAAGACATTGCCCATTCCACCCTTCTGCAGTGCTCTAGACACGGAACAAGATCCAAAGTTTGCACTGGTCTGGAGGGGGAAGAGTGGTGAAGTGTGGGACGGACCTGAGGAAACTTTCATTAGGTCTGGTTGAGTGTGCAGGATAGGAGCAGAGCCTTTTTCTTTCAGAGTGCATGTTTTTATAAAAATGGAGCCCTGGAGTAAGATCTTGCACCCCCGTGAAGGCCCATTCTGAGTGCCGCATGTGCCCCTTCCCTTCACTGTTGTTTTCATTTTCCTCTCATGAACCTTGCTACCCTGGCTTCAGCACAGAGGCTGTAAAGGAAGATGGAGAGCCGAGTTACCTCAGAATGATCACTATCGTTAACATTCACGGGTGGTTCACTTATCATTCCTGACTGCACAGACATGGCAGCCGCTCGGAAGCGTCCGCAGGTGTAGCATGGTGATACATATTACATTGTGCCACAATGGATTTATGTATTCTGTAACAAAAGAAAAGTGTAATGAAAAAATACAGAAGGTAATCCTTTATTCCTCCACCACACAATTTATCAGTAATGCCTGTGGATGATAAGTGCCAGGGATTTCCTCTGCTTGCTTTAACCTTGTCACCTAAGTACATTTTGGTGAAATGACAGAAAAATACACACTGCGGATTTTTCTATGTTCAAAAATCTTTTAAAAGGACACTTTTAATTTATGGAAGTTAGTCCAAACACAAGGCTTCTTTCTGAGCTGTTAGTCTGCTTTTGCTGAAAAAAGTAAATGTGTTGGGCCAAAGTAATGCTATCAGCCAGCAGCAGATCAGAAGAGAATGTAAGCAATTTATGAGTCAGCTTAAATCTACAGTAGTTCAAGTAGAACCAGGTGGATGGGAGTTCATGAGGTTTAGGCCAGAACTAGTTTTTGAGAACCTAAGAACTTGTGTTCCCTTTTGGCCCCGCTCATCCATCGCCCAACATATTGTCACAGATGGAGCACATACTGACGTCTGAGGAGAAAGCAGGGGAAGGCAGATCTGAATGTGGCTGATTGGCATTTGTTCCAAACACACACTGGCCTAGCGCCAAAGCAAATACCCCAAGTTTTTAAATGCACAAGGCACTTTACATTTCAGTACTCCTGCCAAAGTATCACTGCATCACTCCCTAAATATAGTTTTTTTTTTAAAAAAGAGCTATTTCTTATTTTGCTTTGATCAGTAAAATAAACTTTTAAAGATTGTTCTAGGATGGGGTCCAGCTTGTGAGGTAAAGAATGGCTGAAGCTCAGGCATGATTCAGTAACAGTGTTCAGTAAAATTAGCTTGACAGTTCTCAGGCCTGCTGTTCAATAGCAAGAACTTGACCAAGTTAAAATGGATGATTGTGCTGGCCAGACCAGCATTGGCATTTGCTTTTTAACAAATGGAATGTCAAGGATTAAATAGCAAGCCGTATGGAGAGGAGGACTGTAGAGATGTCTCTGTATTAGGGAAGCAAATTGGGTTCTCAGTTTTGAGACCACTCTGAAGCCCTGTGGTGAGCCAGCCACCTGGTTGGGTTCAGCCTAGGCTTCAGGCCCCTTCCCAGGCTGTCTTGGGGAGCTTTTCCAGGGCTTAGCTTGGGGCTTGGCTTTTCTTTCAGATTTCTTGTCAGTATGAAGTTCTGCCATGTTTTTTGGCCACGTTCCCCTTGAAATTCTTATGGGGAAATGGGAATGCAACCAAATTCCTTGTGGCAATTCCCATGTTCCATACTTGGAAACTTGGGTCCTGTTTGTTACATGAGCTACTTGGAATTGGCCTGTTTTGTTCCAGTGCCCAAACGTAGTGGGTAGTATTTGTGATACTTGCTATTGCAATTAAGTGTCTTAGTGGTTATACCTCACCTAGGAGATAGGTTGCTGTTTTTAGAGTACTTGTTCATTAACTACTTTACCTAGCTAGATGAAGCCTTCCCCCACCCAATTTGATCAGAAGCTTACAAGAAGTTTCAGTGTCTTCTCTCAAAATTATTTATACTTCATTTAATGTTTCGTTGACTTGCTAAGGACTAAGTAGATGAAACCATTCCTACTGTAGTGTATATAAGATATATATATGAGAGAGATTTTACTAAATGCTTTAGGATATCTTTTCTCCTGCCCGCCTCCTCCAGGTTTTTCCTGTGGGGCATCATGAGCTTATTATGATGGTGGTAGTATCTCCCTGCAGTGACGTCTGCTGACACAAGCCAGTTTTATCAGTTGTCAATCCTAGCTGCAGGGAACCCATGGTGCAACTGACCCACACAGACCAGTTCGGTTCAATTTGAGATAAATGAGATAAACTTCCCTAACTATGACCTCTCTTTCAAGTGAAATTGCTTATACTAGAATGCATCACTCCCCTAGCCTAGCATTAGAAGAGTTATTCAACCCATTTTTGAACAATTGATACATTGACCTATATTTACTTTAAAACGCAGTGAAGATTTTAATAATATCTCTGGATGAATGCTGGAGATGATTTAATACTTGTCTTTTCCTACAGAAATGCTGCTCATGGATTCTCCCTTATTCAGGTGGACAACACAAAGGTCACCATGAAGGAAATCTTGCTAAAGGCAGTGAAGCGAAGAAAAGGATCCCAGAAAATTTCAGGTGAGTTAATTAAAACCATACCCTGGCAATGGAACCTTAACCCTTAGTTAAAAGAGCCTAAGGGCCTGGGGATTTAGCTCAGTGGTTCTTCCACCTGCCTCTCAAGCATAAGGTCCCAAGTTTGATCCCTGGTACCAAAAAAAAAAAAAAACAAAGAGCCTCAGATATGAGAGAGCGTGTGTGTGTGTGTGTGTGTGTGTGTGTGTGTGTTTGTGTGTATATGTGTTCTGACAGCTGCCTAAATTGTTTCAGATATGATTGCTAGAAGATTTGGTTAGCCAGTCTACAGCAAAAACAAAACAAAGGGTGATTTGTTTTTTTCTTTTTTAGCTTCCTCTGGGCCTCAGAAAGGGGTTGGGTCAGTGGCATATGTGAGAAGAATGTGTTTACATCATTTATGGACATTCTGTCATTAATAATGTGGGTAAATTAAGACAGAGCTATTTGTGCTAACCATTAGTTGATGTAAGACTGTCTTAAAAACAGAATCAATCCTGAGCTGGAATCACTGCTTTAATTTCATGTTTTCACATAATTTTCAATGGGAGAACTTTTAGTTACTAGTGTTTTGGAAATGGAAAAAAGAAAAATTTCTGTTTGTTTTTACCAGATGAGGAAAACTTAAAATTTTTTGAAAAAGGTAAGTCACTTGATGTGCACAAATACCTGTTAATCTGACTCTTCGTTACCCAAGTTTATGTACAAAATAGTCTAAAGGTATTAGCTATAAAATTAAAGCATCAAGGAAAAAAACGTTACCAGTATTGAGAATTATTTTGAGAAATAGCTTAAAGATTTGTTATACCACAGTCACCTTTACAGTAAATCAGCCTATATATGACATGTCAAATATCTTAGCTTTGTAAATAAAGAGACTTCTTATAAACCTTTGATTTCACCTTTTGGAAAGGAGGAAAAAAGAACTGCACAGGTTGAAGAAAATAGTTTTGTGCTCTTTTTAAGGGGAGGCATATAATCTGTTCCAGATTTAATTAGCTATCTTCAGATGAAAGCTGAAGTTTTAATAAAAGTTAGAAGAGATAACACAGTGAAGGACACGGATGAGCTGTCTCAAGGCCATATTCCAGGGGAACGATAAGAGCTGTAAAAAATGGCAGAGGAGAGCAATTGAATGGAGCAATGAAAATCTGATTCTCATAAAAAAGAGAGAGAGAGAGATGCTGGTAGGGGCAGTTGTAGATGAGACCTGCTAGCGTCTGCAAGCAATTTGGATGCTTGCCAGGAGTCATTGTTCACCCTCGGCTGTGGCGGCTCCGTCCAGATGTGCCAACTGCACGTTTCGGCTTTTGCCAGCTGACTGCGCCGTTTGATAACCAGCTCTCTGGATGCCCATCACTGGCCGCAGAGATAGAATTAAATGATGATGATCTTCCCACAAGTTGGGAGAGGAAACAATGCATATAAATCTTGATTTCATCTCAGCATGAGAAGTCTTTATCCATCATCACTCATAATGAACAAGTCGTTAGCTGGGATGAATGGTGTTCTGGTTTTTCCAAACACCTCTTTTGTTCATTTTTTTGGTGACTTTTATCTATTGCATGGGAGTCAAACTTCTTTGCATTTAGGGGATGATTGAAGAGGCATAGCTTCTTCCAGGGGAAAGTAGATGTTTTGGGGTTCCAGGAACTAATCTAATAGCTTTTAAAGAGCTTCAGATACTCACAGATATTTAATAAGTACTCATCCTCCTTTAGAATTTGGGGTTTTTTACCTTGTTTTGTCTCTAGTTTTTTAACATAACTGTATTTTGTGATATACTTCTTTATATTCAAGAATGCATTATTATGAATTATCCAAGAATGAGACAGAATTTTTTAAACTTTCATTATAAAAATTCTGCTGTCACAGATTTTTTTTAGACCATAAAACCCCTATGAACTTATTGAGATACAGCTGAGCCAGTGTCTTCCTTCTGTCGCCAGCCATCCCTGTCCAATCTTATACCTGTTTATCTGTGTTTTTACCCAACATCCACATTTATCATGCATGCATTTATTTATGTTCACCTTTGTGAACACATCCCTGCCATTTCCATCAGCATCTTTGCCATATCCTTGGCAAAGACTTAGGACTCGTTATCTGGGAAACATTGATCTGCATTATTTATTCCTTTTCTTATTCGAGAAGCCAATTGAGATTAATACATTTACCTAAATTGTACTGTCCATTTTCTTAATCCCCAAAGCTTTTTAAAATAAATTTTTTCAATTGCTTTATTAAATCTGGCCTCATGAAGTAAAAGAATCTTCAGTTTGGCCAAGACACTTGTTTAAGGTTAACATGGTGAAGGTGGCACTGTTTTGAACTTTATATTTGTGGAGTAGATTTTTTTTCAGAGGGTGATTAATGAAAAGAGGAAAATCTTCTTGTCCTAGAGGGAAACACAGATACATTTACCTAAAATATCTGTTGCTGCTCACAGTTGGCTGTGAAACATTTGCCCATTGTGATACGTGAACTTAGTCATGAACTTGTTGGGAAGAGGTGCCACGTCAGAGCCGGGCATGCTGCACTTCCTAAGCTCCTACCACAGTGACTGCTCAGTCTTTGCAAGAAGGTGCCTGTTGTGTCCCATATCCAGGACAGAATTAGAGTGCCAGCACTCTCAGCACACAGCTTTCACCTGACCGAGTACATAACCCCACGTCTCTGTGCTGCTGTTACTCGAGTGAGAAGAGGGGAAATACTACTTGAAATTAGAGGACTCATGTGCACCATGTGGAGCCGGTAGTTCTCACATTGCTTATTTACTAGAGAGACTGGTTACACTAGAACAAGAGTTCAAATAGGCTAGCAGTGCGCCTCTGTCCTGACCTACAAGCCTTTAATTTCTCTTAGCCTTTTACCAGACTGATTGTGTTGCTCTTCACTTAATAATAACAATAAACTTAGAATTTAAACTATTTCATTGCTAAATCAAGATGAAGGCTTAGCTGGAAACAGTGGCATGCAATTGTAATTCCAAGAGACTGAGGTGGAAAGATCACAAGTTTGAGGCCACTGGAAACTTAGTGAGACCCTGTCTGAAAACAAAAATGAAGAAAGGCTGGGTGTTTAACTCAGTGGTAGAATTTCCCTAGCGTATGCTGCAAGGCTCTGGGTTCATCCCTAGCACTGCCAAAAAACAAAACAAGATGTGGGCTTTATAAATCACAGTCCTAATATTTAAATTCTGTTACTCTTCCTTCTGGCAGTCAGTTCCCAGTTTTCATTTGTAAAAAATCCAGAAAGTAGTAGATATTTGAGCAGAAATTCTTTGTGAGGTAAATAGCTTTTTCAGTGGAAACTTTCAGGGTTTTAGAACAGTTTTGCTTTGTAAGATAGAATATCATTATAAACACTTGTAACTAATCTAAAATTTTGACTTACATTATTTGTAATTATTTCATCAAGTCATAACTATTTATGAACACAGCAGGGTTTTTTCCTGTTAATATTCATGTATTTAACTATAGTAGTCTTTTCACAGTGTGTTCCAGTCAGTTATCTAAGGCCCATTTTTAAAGCCTATTTTTAAACATCTCCTTCAAAGTTTCTGTCTTTTCATTTTATTACTGACCTACTTGACATTTGAAATCTACTTATATTGACAGAAAGTCCCCACTGTTGAAAAAATAATAAACGGAGAATCCTTTTAGAAGAGTAAGATGAAACCTTTTTATTAATTTTAGCAGTTGGGTGAGTGTGTTTTTGACACAGTGAAGATGGCCTGTCAGGTCCCTAGATTTAGCCAGTAAAATATACTAACCTGTTATTTAGGTATAAAGGCCTTATTTCATTACTGTCTCTCCTGTCGAGGTCATGTCATGATTGGTGACCTTCTAAGTTTTGTGGTATTTTGGCTGTTGTTATTGTTGTTTAAAAATGCTGCTACTCACCAGCCTGTACCAGTATCCTACAACATGATGTTGGGTATGACAGAGATGCTGTTGAGAAACAGAGGCAGATCAATTTCAATTTTAACACCAACATAGAAATATAGGTTCTTCCTGATCTACAAATAGAGAAAGTTTCAAAGTGGGTTTTACCAAGCAAAATAGATTTCTACATAGCTCTGATTCAATATTTGTTCTCATTATGAAATGCAGGTGTTTTTTGTATTACCAGTTAAAAGATCGATTATATTTTTTCTAACCTCCTATCCATTCTTGCCTTTTCATATGAAAGATGAATGTTCATTAGTTTGGAGATTTTTCTAAAGTTCTTATAATATTGTTCATACATCTTGTGACATTCATTCCTACTTCTCTCTTATAAAATTTCACCTACAACTTGAAAGTGTTGGGTTGGTCAAGCTGTACAGACCTTACATCCCTGTAATGTCTGTGTTTAGTAGAGTCTCAGAACACCTTATTGCTTGCTAGTGTACTGTTTGCACAAGACCCCTAGATGTAACCCAGGACTTCTCAAACAGTATTCCCTCAGGTACTGCTGAAAGCAGGGGGGGATCCATGAACATCTACCACAGGGTGTGGGGTTATGGTCTGAGGGACAGCTAACAGTGGCATCAATGGAGTCTTTTAAGTTAGTCTTAAACTTTGTGTAAAATCTACATCTTGATCCATAATGCATTTGTAGCTATGTTGCACATTTGCTGATCACATACCTTATTTGTTAGACCTGTGCTGGGTGCAAGGAGACAGTGATGAAGACCAAAGTGAAGGCCCTTGCTGAGGGGCATTTTATATTTTAGAGCAATGATAGCAAGCCCTTTAGAGCTTTCAGTAATACAAAAACAGCCCACTGTGGCATACATACTGTAGGTTTGCCATCACTGGTCTAGTGGGAGAGTGAACATGAGAGGCTAAGAGGGATGACTAGTGTGCTGGGGAGCTCACAGCATTGTCCAAGGAGTTCAGGAGACTCCTCCCTTAGAAACTAACATTTGAACAATGACCTTCACGTTTAGGCTGTGAAAAGTTAATGAGTGGGGAGAGCCAGTAGCTTACCATATTTTAACATACAAAGAATATTTCAGATTACTTTGCAATCTACTTAATTCCTTCCATCCTAAAATTGTAGTAAAATTGACTCTTAAGAGACATTAACAGATGGCTAGCACAGTAAATGGTATCATCATCTACCCAATCACTGAGCAACATATCCTTTCTTCTGTCTTGAAGTTTTCCCTACACTATCTCCCTGTGTCACAGTTGTTATTAAGAGGCATCAGTTTTACCTCTAGAATATATCCTGAGTCTTTTCCATCTCCACTGGCTGAGTCCAAGTAAGTCACTGGCTTTTTATTTAGACTGTAGAAATAGCAGCCTAGCTGTTTTCTTGCTTCTGCTCTTAGCTCCTCTGGTCCATTATGTTCCCAGCAACCAGAAAGATCTTCTCAAATACCAGCCAGATATCTGCTCCAAACCCTTCAGTGAGTCCAGTCATTGGAGTCATTGACTCACTGAGAATAAAATCCAGGCTTCTAACCACTGTGAAATGCTCTGCGGCTCAGAGAGGGGAGGGACATACAGAGAATGTGACCCCAAAGAAAGAAAAGAACTAGAAAGAAATGGGGAAAGAAGTGCAGAGCTGATGGTTGTAGTGAGGTGGGTAGAGATGAGGCAGAGTCGTGGACATGCAAGAGGGGAAGAATTTCGAACCTGTGACCTAATGTGGACCTGGTGGAGCAAGCTGACTGTAGTACCCTTACTTTTATGCCAGACAGACATAGACACTTGTATACAAATGAATTAACTATTTGTCAGGAGTGTTTTAAAGGGGACTCGTGTCAGGAAAGGAATTAGTCTTTCCAAAACCAAGATCTTTTCCAAGGGGATGATGAGAGTTGATATATTGAATGCCTTTGTGTATTTAACAACATGCCTGGAAAGGAGATTTTTATTATGCCTGTTTTACAGATGAGACTTCAGACTGTTAAAAAGTGAAAGGAAAAATAAAGGTTCATTTCAGAATGGAGGAACTATGCTGTGTGTAATCAGGTACTTCTCTGAGCCTCCCTTTCCCCAGCTCTGAGAGTAGTTAGTTACTCAAATTTCCACAGCAAGTAAATGGTGAATCTAAATTGTAGCCCAGGCTTTTTTGACCTCAAAGCCTGTACTCTCTTTATTTGTACCATGTTGCTTATTAGAACCCTAATGGGAGAACAAATTTAAAATTCTGTAAACAGAAATGTTCATTGATTGTGAGATCTAAATGCACTGGGGAAGAGCAGCATTTAAAGGAACCCTGTGGTGAATCTGGATATAAAGCCAGGAATTCTTTTTGTAATTGCACAGTTTGTCTGAATTGGTGTCAGTTTTAATGTTTTATGTCTAGCTTTCTTAAAGCAACATACACCTGGCCTCAGCTGCCCTATTAAAAAGGGAAACCCATCTATGTGTAGATAGAATTGGGTTTTTAACACTCTTTAGGCCTGAAATATTCTCCACAGGCTCAAGTAAACTAAAGAATTTTCTGGCTATGGAGTTGAACAGAGAGTCTTGTTGCTTCATGTGTGGTTGTAGAGGCAGAAAATCCAGCACCTTTTTGTCTATGGAAATAGAGTTTGTAATCCAGGGACATAGGCTGTGATATCCTTAGGCTACCGCAAGTAATCTTAAAAAGAAAAAAAGAGGAAGAAGGAGAAGGGAAGGCAGAGGAGGGGGGAGGGAGAAGAAAAAGAACGAGTAAATAGGACTGTTTAAATTTTTTTTTTCCAAAAAGGCAGTAATTTCTGCAGACAACAGTTCCTCATGAAAGAATAAATGATCATGCTGATGCCACTCATGCATGGGAGCTGAGTAGGAAATAAAGACCTGATACTCAGTATCCAGTGACCCAGTGGGAAAATGATATAGTAAATTAAGGCTGCTAAGGTGTTTAAATGTATAACTCAGAAGTGCCCCAGGCAGGAGCTCCAAGTTAAATATTCCTCCTCGTTCCTCTCTCTGCCTCTTTATCTTGTTGTTTCATCTCACCTGAGCCTCCCTCTGTCTCGGGCTCTCTGAGGCGCCTGATGGATATTCTCCAGTATAGAGCAGAGCACGTTAAAGATGGCATTGCAGTCAACTATTTTATCCAGAAAGCCTGGAAATTTAGAGAATTTATGTCAGGCAAAAATCTTTTGGAACCACTTTAGAGACCCAATTATTTTAGAAGGGTGTTATGAGCTCTCGCAACTGCCACATCAGAAAAACTTGAAATATATCATTCGCCAAAACTACATTTGACCAGCATTTACTCTTCCTACTAGTCGCTAATCTTTCAGAAGTTCCTTTTCCATTACAAAATCTATTCATTCACTTCATCTGGGGAAGTCACAAGCACGGATTAGATTAATGAAAAAGCAGAATGAAAGGAAGAGCAAAGACACTCCCAGAGGCTGTATGGTGGTAGGGGAGGCACACACAGCTTGCAGGCAGAGGGTCTTTCCCTCAGTCCCCTGGGGACTAACTCTGGAGCACTACTAATTTAAAATAGCCTCTCAGGAAACACTATGTTAAATACACATATTGACTATAAGCTGTATCCTGTCTTTAAAACTGTTTTAAAAAGTGAAAAAAAAAATGTCTTAGAATTAAGGAAATGTGGTGACTGTGTGATCATGTACCTGACCTCTGTGGGCCTCACTTGGCTCAGCTCTAACACAGGAGGGGCCAGCTGAAGGTTCACCAAGGCACTGAGAACAGGCTAAGTGTGCTCTTAAACTCTGTGTGGCTATAGTTCGCTCTAAGGTACTGCACAGTTCACCGTCATCATCGAATGCTGCCTGCTCTATACCAGTGCTGTACTAGAAATCAGGGGGAAACCCAATGAGAACACAGAAACGGAGCCGCTCAAATATGCAGATCCATCAGCTGAAACGTCGAAGCTCCTAGAGCAGCACAGGTAAAGAAGCACAGTATTTAAAACTACTGTGTGGGGCAGGTGGCTGAGAAAAGATACCCTGGAGTGATTTATTTGATGGCATTTTGAAGACTAGTCAAGACTTTGCTAGACGACTAAATGGGAAGAACCATCCAGGCAGAGGAGCCATCTTTTGAGATGTGGTCACAGCACAGAGAAGTTCCAAATTCCTGGAGCAGGAAGGAGGCAGAGGGAAAGTCACAGAAGCTAAGCAGAAGCCAGATCTTGCAGGCCAGACCTGAACAGTAGGCACGAGGGGTTTTATAGAGACCAAGAAATGGTCCTGGCCCTCAAGGAGCTTGCTGTTCAGCAGGCAAATGAACAGGCAGTCATAATGCCATGCATGTGATAAGTAGAAATAAGTAGAGGACTGAATGTGTGTGGGGGATGGGAGCCCTGACCCAGTCTGAGGAAAGTGTGGGAAGACTGTCCTGAGCACACATTATCTGGCTGAGACCTGGAGAGGAACGGGCCATGAAAGAGCATTCATGCTGAAGGAAGGAAATGAGAGTAATGACACTGTGGTATAGGAGTTGGAAGCATGAGGCATGATGAGCTTGTAGTGGTCATTTGGGTGCCGGTCCTATTTGGTTAAATTTGAACTTCATTTTGATGGTAGAGAGAGGGTCATGGAAAAGAGGACAGCATAGTGAGAATTTCTTTTCAAACACACACTGTCTGCATTGCACAAATGGAGTAGAAGCCACAAAACATGCGACAGTGACACCAGAGCCCAATACCACTGAGGAACCTGCCCTAGAGATGATGGTGCCCAGAACTTAGGAGTGGAGAGGACAGGACGGTGCTCCCTGCAGGACCACGTAGTAGTCTGGTGTCCTTTACTAGAGCTGAGTACACAGCTGAGGAGGATCAGAATGCAGTGGTAGCTCAGTTCACTAATGCTTTTGTTTGCAAACAGTTTGCAAGCAGAAGCATTTGGCAGAATTTGGCTTTTGTTTGCGAACTCTGCATCGGGTGACAAACACAGCCACAAACCATCTTTCCCACATAAACAAGAATGTGGCCATCTTTTCCAGAATTGTGGAATGAATTAAGTTTGTGAACTGAGGCACCACTGTAGCTTGGAGCTGCAGCCACATCTCCTGGTGTTAATCTCAAAAGAAGGTGGTAGCAAAAGATAGGCTTGTAAAAAGATTTTTTAAGACAAAATAAAATTCTTGCTAAAAAAAAAAAAAATCAAACATTTTGAAAGTGAATGCTATAAAAGGGGTGAAGTCTAACTTTCTTTGGTATAAATATTTTGGTTCTTTATTCAGTTCACATACAGATATTCATATAAGGTTTCACGTGAGCAAGGTTTGTCTTTTGTTTTTATTTTTTTAATCACTTACTTTCTCAACATCTGTGAAGGTTCCTATTTAATAGGGGACACTCAATAAATGCTTGTTAAATGAACTCATGAAAAATGTATATGTATAAAGGTTTTCTTTTTCTTTTTTTTCCCTTTTGGTAGTGATGACCACACAATATATATGATTTTATATTTGCTTTTCATTCAATAATATGCTGTAAGCATTTGTTTTAGAATGACCATGCACTTTTATTTTTCCAGTGAAATTTATTTAACTTACCTCTTATCTGAAAGATGTTTCAATTATTTCTAAGTTTTCAATGTTCAGAAATATACAATGAACAATCTTGTATGAATATTCATTGCATATTTATGCTAAATTTTAAATATGGGCTTGTCAAGAGTTTTGCTTATTTATAATATTGAGAAAAACAAATTGCCTTTCAAGAAGTTTATACCCACTCCTTGTCCCTCCCAGAGTATAAGAGAACCACACCTTTCCCTGCCCCCTAACCAACACTGGATTTCATCTATCTATAATTTTTGCCAGACTGATGTTTAGTAGTTAGTATCTCATTCTAATTTATGTATCTGTGTCTTTAGTCAAATGTTTTTAAATGTGTTCATTTGCCATGTATCTTTCTAAGAGGTACATCTTAGTTTTGTCAGTTCTTTTAGTGGGAAAAGGGATGAAAGAAAGGCTAATTTCAGAAAACTATTTTTAAGATATGGCCTGTATTTAGAATAGTTTTCCCCACAAGACCTCTCCTTTTCTTGCACACACAGGTGTGCACAAACACACATGCACACAACGCTGTTAGGTAGAGAGATTCACACCCAGGCCAGGCAACTTTGCTTGTTTACCTGTTGGGCTTTTGATCACCAACAGATCTTTTGTTTTTATGTTCAGAAAGATCTGTCTGATAATACAGTAGACTCCAGTTCACCTCATTTGAGACTTTATGTTATTGCTTTGTCATCAAAACTAGTTTAAAACACAGATTTTCAGTAAAATTTTTACTAAATACCTTATTTTCGACTGGTATGTGTACATGGCACTTAGAAAATGCATCATAATCTGGAATTCAGAAATGCAGACAAAAAGTTGTTAGCAGATTGTCTTAGGAAGGCATGACTAAGGACACGTCTGGCAGCATTATGAACAGCACTGGCACCAAGGGCAACAGTAGGGGGTTAATGGGGACCCTGCATCATTTCTTGCTATGTGCCTGGTGAGTAAACTCCTAGAAGTTTCTGGGAATGGTAGCGAGTGGGGAAAAGGCTGCAACCAACAGTCAGTGTCACAAAGTGGGGATGACTAATTTGCTGAGGAGACCCTTGAGACAGATGTTTAATTAGCTGAAGTCAGAGTGGATAAATTGGGAGAGGACTGCCTATGTAGAGAGATGCCTTTTCCCTCATCTCTCATTTAACTGTTTTGTTTTCTCTCTCTTCTCTCCCCTCTCCCCTATCCCCACTTCCCTCTCCCCTCTCCCCATTCTCTTTCTTACAATTTTATTTTTTTATTAGATTGAAAGGAAGTACAGGGGAAGGTAGAGAGAAAGTACCAAGGTGATGATTCCTGTTTGATTTTCCATTTACCCTTTATTACTTGGTGAGATGGGCATTATCTTTCTTTTGCAGTTGAGAAAACTGAAGATATATAGAGACATATACATAACAGAGAAAAAGGAGATCTGTATTTATATATTTGATGGATGTAGATAGATAAGTAGATATTGTGTGCATTGCTAATGAGTAATGTAGATAAAATTTAATTCTTGAGTCCTGTGTGTTTTTCCATACATCATCTCTTCCTTTCCTAAAATGAAAGGCTGATGAGAGAACTTGTGGAGTAAGGATAATAGTCTATATATTGACAGGGAATCTACGTATTGACAGGAGCTGGGATCACAAAGGTTGTATGCAGTTGTGAGAACTATCAGAGGGTATTTATGAGCTTTGTGCATATGATCATGTCTAAATTTTACCTAGATGTAAAAGAATTTTAAATAAACATTGAACTCCTTAATGATTTACTTGCCACTGTGTTTAAGGCAAATATACTGATGTCTTGTTTTTTTCCTGTAAAATGCATTTTTTAAAAAAAGATGGATTGAGGGATCAGTATGTGATAAAGCAAGCATAGTAAAATGTTTGTGTAGCATGTAAGTGGTGGGTACATGGATTTTTCATGTACAGTTCTCTCAACTTATCTGTAGTATAGAAACGCTCATAATAAAATATAAAAGGACTCACAGAAATTCAAAATATATAATTTAGACTGCTGATATTAATTCTTGAACTCAAATATATAATCTTTGTGGCATAGAAAATACTAATCTTTTTGTAACATAATTTATCTTTCAGCTGCTTCTGGCTTCAGTTTTGTTTTCTTTTCTTCTTTCCTTTCTTTTCTTTTTTTCCTTTCCTCCCTCCCTTTCCTTCTCCCTCCCTCCACTCCTTCCAGTGGTACTGGGGATTGAACCCAGTGGCATGCTGCTACTGAGCTATATCATCAGCCCCCTTCTTCTTCTTTTTTTTTTTTTCTTAAATTCTTTCATTGGTACATTTTAGGTATACAGCACATTTACATTTCTCATTGGGAACTTGTACCTTTACATGACGCATCTTGGTTCTTATTTTTTCCCCATTAATGTTTGTTTGGGGTTTTTTTGTTTGGGGTTTTTTTTTGGTACTGGGGATTGAACTCGGGTCCTTGTGCTTGCAAGGCAGGCAGTGGAACCACTGAGCTAAATCCCTGGCCCTGCCCTTCTTAAACTTTTTATTTATGAGAGTTACTAAGTTGCCCAGGCTGGACTTGAACTTGTGATCCTCCTATCTCATCCTATCAACTAGCTAGGATTACTGCACCCAGCTTCAGTTATGTTTTCTGAAAATAAGGGTAGTAATACCTACCTTGCTGGGTTGTTGTTGACTGAATGCATGTGAAACCCTTAGTCCACAGTAAGTGCTCAGTGGAAGACAGCTGCCTTCATCCCTGTTCCCATTGCCAAGTCTGGCACACCATATAATCTGGCTTTCTCTGTGGGATTTGGTTTCTTTCTTTTTCTACCTATATGACTTGGCCCTTGTCTGCATTTGTTGTTTTGTAGTTTTTTTGGGTTTTTTGGTACCAGGGATCGAACTCAGGACCTTGCACTTGCAAGGCAGGCACGGTGCCACTGAGCTAAATCCCCGGCCCCCATTTTCTAGTATTTTAAATCTATGAAAATCTTAGACCCTGTGATACAATGACTGCTTGAATTGTGTTTGAATTGGAATCTGCTGCAAGCACCTTTACTTTGAACAGGAGCAGACTAGATCCAGAGTCACCTTGATGATTTTTTTGCTGTCAAAGAAACTCATACCGTATACATGGGGGTGAATAAATAATCTCAGGGCTCTTTCATCATATAGCTTAGATCAGCAAATTTACTTCCCTATTCCAGAGATTCTGGAGGTTAAAAACAAGCTATAATTGCCTGTAACAGACTTACAGGTGATTTTTTAAAGCTTTTGTATTAATAGTTTAGCACCTCCCAGAGCCTGTTGCTTCTACTTAGAAAACATTTAAAAGAAAAAAATGTACTAAAAACTGAGTATAATTTTATTACTTCTTTTTTTTTTTTGTACCAGGGATCGAACTCGGGTCCTTGCACTTGCGGGGCAAGCGACAGAACCACTGAGCTAAATCCCAGGCCCATCTGAGTATAATTTTGGAGAGAATGATTACTGAGTTAGACAGAGGGGCTGGAGTGCAGTGTCTGCCTGTACCATCTCTAGCCTTTAGGAAGGGGCTTGATCTCCCAGCAGCAGCAGCAGCAGCAGCAGCCTGCCCTTTCTTCAGACAAGCCATTCCTGTGTTCATCCTGATAGTGGCTGGCAGGAAAATGCTTTCTCTACCTAGACTGATTTTTAGCTGCTCTCCATGAAAAACCAGTAATTTAGAAGGGTGGTCTGGACTGGGGATTTAGCTCAGTGGCACTGCGCCTGCCTGGCAAGTGCAAGGTCCTGAGTTCAATCCCTGGTACCAAAAAAAAACCAAACAAACAAATTAAAAGGGTGGTCCTACCACAGAAAACTTCTCCAAGATCAGCCAGGGACTTGGGGCACCTCACTTCTGACCCACTGCTTACTGAGGCCTATCACTGGCCTGGACACTGACACCAGAGATTCTTTTCTCCTGCAAGCAGTTTAGAAGACAGTTTGTAATAATAATTTTGCATAAAGGTTTTTTTTTTTCTTTTTGAGTCAGTTACAAATAGTGGCACCTTCTGCAGATCTGAAGAGCTTTAAGTGCATAAAGAAAAATAGCTTCATGAGGGTATTTCTTTTTCTATGTTACAGTGACAATAAGTTCCAGAAACAAAGATGACTTAAAATCAGGCAGATAGCCTTGGATTAGCACAGGGAGGGTGGTATCAGCACCTACCTCTCTGGTTCCCTAGCTGCTGATCACAGTGTGGCAGTCACTGAGGTGTGTGGATGCCACTGTGTCATCAAACCAATTTTTCAAACAGAAAGTTGGTGAGATGTGACTAAAGCCCAAGTACTGCAGAAGATACAAGGTGATCTATTGTAACTCTTCAGTCTTCCTGGAGACTGTCATCACGTAATCATAGAAATATGAAGTCATACCAAAACTTCAGCCCCCCCCCGCACTATATTTAATAGCAAAACAATGTAAATTAAGATAAAGTGATTTAAGTCTTTAAAAACCCTGAGGGTCATACAGATCTCTCCAGTACAGTAAGTCAAAAAGCAGCTTCATATCCTTGAGTATTGATGGAGTCTGTGCTGTGTTCCAAGCAATGGACAAGGTGGTGGTTGATTGTTCTTGGACAGCTGCCATTCTAGTGGGGAAGATGGTCAGTAAGAAGTAAGCTAACCACAAGACACAATTGATATGGATTTCCAGTAGCAGTTTTATAAGTCTTTCCATTTTTTGATGAAAGGGACCACCTAAGCTGGCAAGTTTGTGAGCTCCCCTCTCGAAGGAAGCCTTTGTTTCCCCTAGTACTGGGCATCTCCTCAGTCTTTGCATATGCTACCATGCATCTCCTGTTTTGGCTGCCAACACCCGTTCTAGCTGTAGGGAGCGGTAGACAGACCACAGGGCTGCATGAACTATCGAGCAGCAAGGGACTCCATCTGGATCAGCAGTGGCCATGTAGAGGGACAGGCCCTGTGTCAGCTCTGGAAGCTAACTAGAGACACCAGTCCCTTAGCTGCTTGGCCCTACAACAGAGGTGCCCTGGACCTGTCATCAGTAAGCTCCTAATGCACCGACCTTGCTAGATGTTGCTGAGTACTTTGCAAGAGAAAAGGATCAGCACCCCCCTTTTCCTTTGGGAGAGGGATATTGAGCTTTAATTAACTGAGTAAAATGAGAGTTCCTTGTGGACAGGCAGAGGTTCTTTTTGGTTTACCAATACCACTGCTGGACCAGAGTTGGTAGCTAACACATTTTGTAGAGTGAACTAAAAGGCAGTCTACCCTTTTCACTCTCTACCAAGCACAGACAGGACTTCCTGTTTTGGAAAGGATTCATTGCACTTTGATTATCAGAGATCAAACTTTCTCCAAGAATTAAACTATTGAATGAAAACATAAATATGTTACCATTGTAGGATAGGGTCTCTCAGGAGTGTTTGGGGAGGCAGAGGAGTACACCAGAGACAGGTGTGAGGGAGGAAGTAAGGGTGCCCAGCAGGAGGGAGCTACTGCACACACTGTTAGAGAAGAAGAAAAGCAAGGCAAACTCACTCTCCAAACAGAGCCACCCGGAGAGTATGAAGGAAGGAGAGTGCACCCAAGCTAAATTCTCATCTCCTGTCATGAATGTTAATATTTTCTTATGATTATAGTAATATTTTAAGTAGCAGTGTAGGTATGAAGATATGTATCAGAAGAAATAGCAAAAGCAAAACAAAAAAACCCAACTTAAGCTAATTGCCTATAAGGAACAATTCAGGGAGGACACAGGAAAGGAATTACTATTTTTCATCATACTTACAGATTTAAGAGTATTATTTACTCTTGAAACTATATGTGTTACTCTGATGAAAGTAAAAATAATTTTTTAAATGTGTAAAAACAACAGCTTGGAAAGATTTCTTTCTTTTCTTACATGGACTTTCTCTATTTGGAAACTTCCTTTCTCCTAAATTCTGCCATCCATTTCATTAGATTAGTTGACAGATTTCTATGAGAACGTCATTATTAAATAGTTGCTTCCCATTGTAAACATTTCCAAACTTTTTAAGACCAAAATGTTATGATGGTAACCATCATTTTGTGGTTTTGCCAACATTTTGTTTCTGTGACCTGTATTTTCCGTAGTTTAAAGCACAAGCTATTGGCCAAATACTCTGTCCCATTCTAAGAATGACTAATATCTCTAATATAAATGAAAACAGCTGCTTTTCTATAACATTAGAGTCCCAAACAGCTGTCACATGTACATTTTGACATTCTTTTTTTCTTTTAAATTGGGACAAAAATTAGTTTGCTGGATCTACTAATCTGGTTAAGTATATCATCTAAGTTCTGTGGAGAGGTAGAGAAGAGGGTATAGAAAAGCTGGTGGAGCTAGAATGTAGACATCCCATACTTTAAATGAACATACTTAAAATGAAAGCCCGGTGATGAGCCCCTCTGCCTAGAACATAAGGTCTATGGGCCTGGCATGGCTGCCGCACCACTGCCACGGCTGCCGCACCACTGCCACCTCTGCCAGTGAGCCTGAGCCTAGCAGCCGGCCATTCTTTTCCTCCCTCTGGCCAATGAAATTCTGGAGTGCCACTCCCTTGTCCCCTGCGAGCTCGAATCAGCACCTTGTCCCCTGCAGTACTTGAGGATTTACCTCAGGAGTGGCTGCCATGGATCAGGTCATGCTTCCTCTTGCTGGCATAGAACTGACCCTGTTGCTCACTGCTCACTGGGTGACTTTGCTTAGGTCATTTCCTCCTCTTTAAGTGCCTGCTGCATCACTGGCTGCTGGTTGTTTCTTAACTGTGAAGTGTGAGACCTGGCTTCTAGAAGAACCTGCCTGGCTCCAGTCTTGCCCACTTTTGCTAGCTCTGTGGTGAGTTTCATAGGCTGTTTGATCTTCATTTTCCTCAATAGGAGGGAAAATAGTAATTGTATCTTTTTTATAGCACTGTTATAAGAATTAGAGACCAGTGCAAAGCACCAAGCACCCAGTAAGTCTTCACTGCTACCTTACTACTTGATAAATGTTATTCTTGCCCCTTCCTTTTACTTTCAAGTATAAGACCCAGTCAAACTCACAGTTTGGTAGTATAACACTCTGATTTTTTTTTTAAATGACCACAACTGCCTTGAGTCCTACTTCAACAAAGACACTAGCTACTAGGGAACCCAGTCAAATTTACTCCACTTCAAGTCCAGCCCAAAACATGTGCATCTGTCTGCCTAACTGCTCACTTGAGCTTTTCCAGGGGTCTGAGGCCCCTTGTCAGAGTAACATTGCATCAGTGGGAACCCAAGAATGACACTGAGACACGATCTGATGATCTTACCCAGCACCCTGCTTCTGGGGCAGGATCTGCAGAAGGATTAAAAGTAAAAGAAACTTTCCTCATAAACTTCCTTTTCAGCAGGACTTTCCAGAGAACATCTGATACTAGCAGAGAGGAAATGCTGATTGGCCTGGGAGTCAGCTGAAGGAGACAGGAACTGCAGTGGAAGCTGCTGGATTTACTGTTATTAGCAAGGCAAATGGAAAGTCAGCAGGGCAGCCCAGCTTCCAGATAATAGATCTAACAAAAAAGAAAACTCCCAGGAAGGAAAACGGCTGGCAGCCATGACTCCTCTTCAGCATTTTTTCCATTGCTTCTTCCTTTTTGTGTTGTGTGTAGCACAAAGAGAGGCATATCTTAACATCTGAGTTGTAAGTCACAACTGGCTTAAAACAGTATGTATAATTTAGCTTCTTGTTGGATAGCTTGAGAGTTGCACATAGCAAAATGTGCAAAATTATATTAATATAGTGATAAATAGTTGCTGTTTATTGAGCATTTACATACCAGGCTAAGTGCTTTCTATGTGTCAGTACCTCATTTAATTGATACAATAACAGGCACTATCATCATCCCGATTTAGAGATGAGGAAACAGTGATTACAGCACTTAAGTACTTTCCCAGTGTCTTAAAATTGGTGGAACCAAGATTTGAACCCTGGCATTAAAGTTGTACCAATCTAGTGAAAGGTTTTGAGGCAAGAGCACAAGTGGCTGTTACAAAGAGCCAGACATGGTACTGGCAGTATGAAAAGTGCTTACTGATGCTGTGTCCTCATTTGAAACAAAGCTAGTTGGTACAGTGGATATTGGAAGAGGGTGCAGGCAGAGAGGCTCTGGCCCCCACAGCAGAGAACCATGTAGACAGGCAGTCCACAGGAGGTGACCTCAGAACTGAGATCCTGACAGCAAGGGCCAAGAAAGCAGATAATGCTCAGCATCCAGGGTCAGCCATGCAGAGAGCTGCAACCTGTATGGGGTTGGTCCACAAGATAACAGGTAAGCAAAAATCCTATTATCAAAATTACCTCTACAAAAAAAAAATCCCTGTTGGAGGCTAAAGTACTGTTTTTTCTCATGAAACCCAGATAGTTAGCTTTTTTCTCTAGCATTAGAACAGAAGAAACCTAAAAATACATAACTTGAAATGCTAAAACCAAACTTCGCCCAGAAAGATGCTCATACCGTAAAATGCCTAGAAAACTGAGACACTGCCATGCGCCCAATTAATTCAGTTAGTCATTCATCACACATTTATCGGGCACCATAGTTGCAAATATGAGTAAGATTCCTGCCCCACAGTATACTCTCAGGGGACATTGGGTCATTGAGAATCATGGCAAGTGGAATTCTCCAAACTATTTAAATTGTTCTTTTGGTCAGATGTCTCCCTTTATTTTCCTTCATTTTTAACAAGCAAGTGTAGTTGAACTCAGATAAATTAAATGTATAATTTATCCACAGGGAAACCCAAGCAGGCAGGTGACATCAGGGGATAGGGCAGGATTCTCAGAAGAAGTGCACTGAGAACCCAGCAGGGCACCAGGCCCGGAGATAGGATTCTAGGCAGGGGCAGCAACTTGAGTGAGGCCAATCCAGACTTTTAAAAAAGAAGGAGGGCAGTCTGGGAATCTGGTAGGGCCTGATATTGTGGCATACAAAGAGCTGGAGGTGGGATAAAGTTTACAAGATAGCCATAAAGGAGGGGTATGACTTTGGCAAAGTGAAGCAGCAGCCGGTTGAGGAAGAGAAGGGCACAGCCATGATGTAGAAGTGGGAAACCATGCAGTATATATGCACAGAAAGGGGAGGAGACCTGTTGGGCTGGATCCTAGAGGATGTGGCCAGACAAGGAATGCACGGACAAGAAATTGGGATGGGTAGAAGACCTTGAGAGTACCACCATTGGTAAGCATGGGAAGTTGAGAAAGGTTTTCCACGTGGAAGAGATAACCCTCAGAGTTTGACTCTGCAGAGAACCCTCTGACAGTAGGTTGAGGAATGGAGGGCTGGTGGTCAGGAGGCAGTTGGGGAGATCATCGCTGTGGCTGGATGATAAGCAATGCAGGCAGACTTATTAAGCCAGTAGAGTCTGCAGAACTTGGGAGCTGATTTAATGGCAATCACAAAGAGGAAGGCTGAGGAAGAAATATTCCAACCTTGTGAAGTGCCATGTGCACCGCAGAGTCTGTAGAGGCCAGAATCAGTCTCGGTCATCTTTGCGTGTGTGCTGCCTAGCTTAGGGCATGGGACATGAAAGGAATGTGCTAAATGTTTGGAGAACTGAATTAATTCATTAAAAGAATTGGGTGTTGTAATTGGAAACACCATGACAAGGAAAAAAAGCTGGGTTGAGAAAGGAAGGTAAGTAAAAAAGTTATAGTTGATTTTTTTTTTTTGTACTGGGGATCAAACTCAAGACCTTGCACTTGCGAGACAGTCGCAGTACCACTGAGCTAAATCCCTGGCCCCCAAATGATAGAGTTTTGGGTTTTGGGGGGTTTGGGGGGTTTTTTTGGTACGGGGATTGAACTCAGGACCTTGCGCTTGCAAGGCAGGCAGCGGAACCACTAAGCTAAATCCCCAGCCCCTAGTTGATTTTCCTATAAGATTAAAAGCTCAAAAGGGCTTGGAGTTCTCTTTCTGCCTGTAAAGGCAGGGGCAAGCCATTCATTCCCAGTGGCGTTTCCCTGGAGGGTTGGTAGAAGCCCGAGAGGCCTGTAACCTACTGCCAGTGTCCGAAGGAGCTTGCACCAAGCCGCTCATAGAACTCTCACTGGTTCCTCGCCGAATCTACCCAACAGCCCATGAGTACATAGAGCCATTATCCTCACTATATAGAGCCAGAGACTGAGGTTCAGAGACGATGTGCTTTACCCTCACCAGTCTCTGACATAAGCAGATTTGAAGGAAAGGCTTCGGATTTCAATGTATCATAACAGAGGCTGGTGATTGGAAGCAGGTGGCCTTAACTTTGCTCTCCATTGACTCTGGCTGGAGTCACTGCTTTTCTATAGCTCAGAGAAGGCTGCAGACAAGTGAAATCTCCTTTTTGTTTGTTTCTTTTGTTTTTATCCTTAGGTGCTTGTGACTAAATTCACTAATTTTACTGGCTGTCAAGGCTGTGTTAAGGAAAATGGGTTTGAACTGCTGTGGTTTTTGAGTACTGAACTGGATGTCAGAAACCTTTGCCATCACGGGAAATTCTGTCACTCTGGATTTACTATCTGTTCCCCACAGCTGAATTCCTCAGCAGTGTGATTTAGCACCCTGGCTCCCCATCAACCAGTTTTGGCATTTATTTGAATGCATTACCCCACTGGTTTCCATAAACTATTTTACAATTGTTTAAAATAAATGACGTTTATTTCCACAAAAACCATCTGTATTTCTTTGCAGAGCAACAGATAACTGTATGTAAAATTTGGTAATGTCACAGTGACTCAAGTAAAGAGAAACAGATTGGACTGAAAAATTGGATGCTTAGGGACAGTGTTAAAGGTTTCCATCCTCTCAAACAAGTGGTATCTGGATTTGAAGGAGAAAAAAATATTTCTTTTTTACAAGTAATATCAGGCCTCCTTTCCCAAGACAAGTACGTTTCCACTGGCTGGACAGTGACAGGATGTGGACTAGGAGCATTCCACAAGGTAGTGAAGAACTGACCCTTAGCACACTCCCTGCCTGCAGTGGGGCAGAGGAGGCTTCTGGCCAGTGACTTCCAGTCCTCTCCAGGTTTTGAAGTTTCTGGTTGTCTATGCCTTCCTTACCTATTCTTGTTCAGAGGTTGAGTGGGTTCCACATAGAGTGCTGTGACAGAGAAGGTGAGCCTGGTGAGGGGGCCAAACTGTTCAGGAGGGACCAGCCCGATGGTGGTGGTCTTTCCTTCTCCAGGTATGTCAGCCAGATCCACATAGCTCCATGCTCCCTGCCCCCGCAGGAAGCCAGTCAGAATTAGGGCCCTATTAGGAGTCTCTAAACAGTAGGGGCATTTGGAGTCAGGTGGAGATTCTGGAGCTCCAAGTCTGTGTTGGATGGTAGCAAAGCAGGTGGGCTACATTTGTCCCAGATGCGACTGAAACTCCTGTGTGCTGAGACTGCCCTAAGAAAGCAGAGATGCCGAGATGTGCTGTCCACCCTCAACTCACACTTGGTGTGAGAGCTGTTCCTCCATGATCTGCTCTAAGAAGTGCAGAACAGTGAGTTGGAGCAGAGCTTTGACTCCGTGGGTAGGGGAACACATGGATAGATGGAGAGAAATGAGGTCTGTGAGGCTGGGGCACCAGAGATCCCTCTTCTTAGAAAGCAGAAGCAGCTTCCCAGGACAATGGACCAGGTGGGTAAGGCTGCACACTTAGTAGTCCTTGAACAGACACTCTCCCATTTTAGTTTCTGGCTCCCCAGGTCCTTGGGTGTCTCTGTCCAGCAACCACTGAGCCCATGTGGTCTGTGAGGAGCCAGGTGTGGTGAGGAGACCCCCAGAGGCCACTGGGGCTAGTCTGGTCAGGCTGGAATATCTCTAAGATTGGCAAACCTCATTTTTAAACTTAGGTTTTTAAATGACACAGTACTCATATATGTCTACTGTCAAAACCCAGACATTATCAAAATCTATAAAGTAAAAAGCAAAAACCACCCTCTTTTACTGTCTCATTGTACACCCTCTGGTATTAACTGTGTTAACAGAGCAACTATGAGAACATTTAGCTCATATCCTTCCAGATTGTGTGTGTGTGTGTATATTTGTGGAATGCATGTGTGTGAATATTCCACAAATACATGAATGTGTGTGTTTAGTTGGATTTTATATTATTAACATATTGTATACTCTATGCATTCTGTATATCTTTTTTCTTTGTAGTGTTGGGGATCGAACATGGGACCTCCTGCCTGCTAGGCAAGTGCTCTACCACTGAGCTATGCCCTCAGCTACTTTTTAAATTCCGTAATATATTATAGAAATCTTCCCATATCTTACTAACTTACCCCATTTTTATAATAGCTATATAACATCCCAGTGTACAGATATACTGTAATTTATTTAATGGTTTCCTTCTGGTGAACATTTAGGTTATATGTAATTTTTATATTACAACAGTGCTGCAGTGACCATTTCTGAACATACATCATTATATACTTGGGCTAATATTTCTCAGGGTGGGCTCATAGAAATGAATTGTTGAATTGTTTGATTTTAAATGCCGCTCAGTTGAGGCCATTCTATTGAACAAAGATTATTGAGCATCAACAAAGCCTGTTACTTGCTGGGGCCCTAGGAATGTAGAGTTGAGGTTTTTAAAAAGCCCCCCAACCCCATCTTTAATGAGGGCCCTGATAATGGGTAAGGGAGAGACAGATCAACAAAAATGCTTCTAATCCTGCATGCTCAGTATAATAGAGAAGGTAGGATGAAACAGCTCTTGATCCTGACAGGGATTCAGGCAAGGCTACCAAGGGGAGGGGATGCCAAAAGGTGTGCTCCCTACTCCTCCCGTGTGCCCATACCCACGGCTGGGTCTTCAAGAGGAAATTTGTTCTGAAGAATTATGATGTGCCTGCATTTTCTTCTACACAAAGAAGGAAATCTCGGCTGTACGCCCTTTCCTTTCCTCCTCTTGGCACTTTCTGATTGATGATTGGAAATGATGGCAATACATAAACTATTTTTCTTTTTATTTTATGACCTGGTAATAGCAGTAACATATTTCCAGTAAATGTTTTCTATCGCAATAAAAAAGTTGTAACAAGACTAGAAATGGGTATAGTTAAACCCTAAAGAAATCACACTTTCAGACTGTGAATTGAGGCAGTAACTCCGTAAATCATTTAACTTAGAAAAAGAGCTCCCCCCTTTTAAACAAAATCCCAGCCAGCAGCTGGTGTGCACAGTAAGTGCCTGTTTCGAGGGCTGGTAGACTCTCAGCTTTGACCCTTCGAGACCAGCTCCCCACTCGGTCCTCCTGGCTGCCTAGGCCCACCCCTTTCTGAAAATAAATCATCTCAGCCTTGCAATTGTTTTTTTTTTTTTAACCCAAAGATCAAAACTGATAATATTCTTTATGGAACATAGCCTCAGAGAGTGGGTAAGAGTATAGGCTGCAGAATTAGACACACCTGCATTTTACCCTGGCCTCACTGTGGGCACATGGCTTGATCACCCCAGGATTTATTTTCCTCCCTGGTAAAATGGGAAATATAATAGCACCTACCTCATAGAGTTTTATGAGAATTCAGAAAGCCAGTGTGTATAACGTGCTTTTGTTAAGGGCCAGGATAGTACTCAATGTCTGTTGCTGTTGTTATCATAGTCTGGAAATGTAGCAATTTTGACTTGTTTTCGAAAAGGGCAAGTTGATAATTTTGTCAAATTTGTACAGCAGTATACCAGCTGACACTTATTGACTGCCTATTACGTGCAAGGCATTGTGTTACACATAATCTTTATGATTATTCCATGAAGGGCAAGATCAGCTAACTTGCCTAGTGTTGCATAGTTTATAAAAGCACCAGAATCTTCATCCCAGTCGTTCTGACCTGAAACTCGCACTTTCACCACCACCACTCCACTTCCACCTCCACCTTCTAGGCTGATATAGAGGGTAGAAATTGTACAGCTGAGTGGTTCTGGCTCACACCAGACACAGCCTTCTTTGGCTGATAGACTTGGCACTGAGAACATGGAGAGCCATTGCTCTTAGAACGCTGGAGCAGCTAAAAAGCAGCATTTCTTCCTCCTGCTCCCAAGCAGAGCACCTCCTCCGTGGTGCCTCTTTGTTTAGGCTCTCTTACTCTTCAAAGGATGAATGGCTGCTACATCTGTGTGTCTGGTGTCTTTAATGTGCTGTAAAAATTAGGTCTTTCCCAGCCTCTGTCTTTAATTTCTGATTCTAGCTGACACCTTCATTAATGGTCTAGTGCAAGCTTTCAGTCGACTTGAAGACTGCTGTGTAAAAGTGGTTTTGCTGTCCTATCAATAATGGTCATAATTTCCCCAATACTCTCATCAGCAGTGAATTGAGTCTTGAAGCAAAGAAATGGAAACCCCAGTGCAGTGGTTTGAAAGCGATTTGTCTTGTAGACGGCTTCTTCTTTCAGTAAAATCAGGTCAGTACAGCACTGCTGGGTCAGATGTAAGTCTGAGACAAATTAGTTGGAGGAAATTGATTATTTGAACCTTTGGTTATTTTTAGCTGCAGTCACTTTTTCATAGCTCTTTTTTCTTTATTTACATTTGTTTTAATAAACTTTTATCATCATGATCATCAGGCAAATTAAATGTCTTCTCAGTTTCAGCCAAGCCTCGGAGGAAAGAATGCTCTCCATGCACCCTACAAAAGTGCCTTCCCTCACAGGTTTGGGGGTTGCTTCCACTCTGCTAGTGGCATTGTTTAAACACTTAAACCCACTCTTCCTCATCCTCTGTCCAGCCTCTATCTGGGGTTTGTTTATTGCAGACTGGCCCCTTGCCCAGTCTGTTCTTCATTGCTATTGAAAGTTAATGGGGGCAAAATTGCATTCCCAAACATTTGAACCTGAAGTGGCCGGGACCGAACTTAGTTGATCTCTGGTGATCGGTTCAATTTAGTTACGATTTTTTGCCATTAGGCTGGGGCTGAATGATGGTGATTTGGTTGAGGCCAAATGTCTGAAGAAAATTGGCTCTCTGATAAGAATGCTGTTATCAGAGGGGGCTACCTTCTCATTTACATTTAGATGAGTATTGATTATTTATTTACTCAGAGAAGTGAGATTCGTTTCCAATCTTATCTTTCTCGTCTCTGCTTGTCAGCAGAAAGAGAGATAGAGCTCCTGACATCAGGCCAAGATAACAGCACTTTGTAGTAAAGATAAAAGTTGGAATGGGCCTTTTTCTAGTCTTGACTGAAAGGATAAGTTTTAAAAATTAGAACTGATGGGTCATGCTTTCAAAACCTTTCCTGAAGGTTTTGCAGTTTAACTAGGCAAGAGAATTGGTTTATTGGAACAGCTCTGGTCTTTCTTCTTTTGTAATGGGAATTGTATTTAATTTGATTATATTCAGCTGTTTCGCTGAGAGCAAATTGTGTATTGGCTCAGAAGAGACTAAAATGTGACCTTATTGTCATGTCAGCTTGTTCCTTTTTTATTATTTAAATTCCAAAATATCCAATCTGAGCCCCAGATGGAATGTAAGCTACAGCAGTTATCACTTGTGTAGAGAGTTCCAAGATCAAGCAGAAAATGCTACAGTCCCAGCTAGAGGAAGAGTTATAAGTGATGGAGCTGACACTACATGCACACACTGGAGAAGAGCTTGTGTTGAGCCTGAGCTCTGATACAGACCGAGTCAGCTTGTCAGTGATGGTTTTGGCTCAGTGAAGGAACTCTGGATTCAGCCAAACAGACAAGGCTTAGCACAGTTTGCCTTAGATGGGTCACTGGTCTCCTCCAGCCCATTGTCAACAGTGCTACCAGAGGAGTAACCAGAATGTAAAACTGTACCATACCTCTATCTGTTAGCATCTGGTGGTTATAAGAGAAAGTCCACATCTTGACCATAAGTTTGGACCAGGCCTCCCTTGCATGCCCCAACAGCCTGGGCCTCTTCCACGCTGAATTTCCCATGGTCTGTGTGGGGTCTTCTCTACTCTAGAGGCATGCACAACCTTCCCTCTCTTCCCCTGGCTTCCAGTCTTCCACCACAGAGAAGAAGAGGGTGACTTTGGTTGGTTGTCCCCTCTTCTGTGCACCCACAGCACCTGGTCCCTACCTCGGTAAGACCACTGATTGGGCTCTTCTAGAGTTTAATTAGCTGTTTAAGTGTTTCTTGCTTCTTCTCCACCCTCCTTGATGGCATGGATCTGTGTCTGGCACATTATTGATGCACAAAAATATTTGTAAGATTGATCTACTGATGGTGCTATAATAGTGCATGTCCTTTGTTCTCTGGGTTCTGGCATTTACTTGTCATTTTTAAACTATTTGTAGAACATGAGAGACTAGGAAACTAGGAGTCCTGGGTGCTAAACAAGTCTCTAATCTTAAATGCTGCCTGTAGCTTAAAAGCAAGCTTGTTTAAATAGATGTGCACCTTCTTCCACACTGCACTCCCTTGGACACACATGAGAGTGTGGGCATCTACTTTGTCACCAGCATTCCCTGCAGGGTACACCTACCCTTGATGCATTAGCCTGTTGTGGCTCATAGGCAGGGATCTGCCTGACCCTCCTCATAGTGATTTCCAGTTCAGCCTGCATTAGAATAATGCAGCTGTGCTGCCTAAGCACTTAGCCCAGGGGAGTCCTGGTTGTCTCTCTTAATCCTCACAGCCACCTTCTGAGAGTTTTGTTCTCCCCATTTTGCAGATGAGATTAAATAATTTCCCCAGGAGGCATAGCTAACAGTGTTACTCCCTCTCAGGGCACAAGTACAGTACCAGGGCTTTTCTGCCCAAGCCTAGCCTTCCCTCTGATTTTAGTACACACTTAGCTTTTTCTGACTAGAAGAAGCTCTTTCAGATGAAAGCAGCTCTTCCACTTGGTGAATGGAAAAGAGTTGACATGAAGGCCTAACCGTGGACATGTTCAGCCTTTGACTCGATCTTTTCCCTCACATAGTCAATTCTCTGCTGCTTAACATGCAAAAAGCATTTGGAAGGCCGGGGATTTAGCTCAGTGGCACCGTGCCTGCCTGGCAAGCACAAGGTCCTGGGTTTGATCCCTGGTACTGCAAAGAAAAAAAAAAAATTTGGAATACATACATTATAATAGGATAAAAATACATTAACAGGTAAAGAAACTATATGAAAGGAGAAATAAAATACAGGATGAATGGTAGGATGACTCCCAAGGAGGAACTGGCACAGAGATGTGTCCCCAAGTCACCAGTCAGGGCACATGCCTAGTGCTGAGCTTCCTAATGGGTACAGGGGAAAGGGACACGGTACCAGTTAGTGACAAGAGTTATGTTAAACTGTATAAGGATACAAAAGCAAGCCAGTTGCTCAGAGGAAGACCACTTTCCCTGCTACTGGGGTCTGAAGGAAGTTTCTCCCTCAAGTCTATAGAAAGAAGATGCAGAGTGATAGGGACTGCAGGATGGCTTCCTTCCCTGCAGACTTTGACAGATGCTTTCCACTTGGCTTTGCCTTTCAGTTGGCTCTCAGCTGTTAAGGAATGGTGGCCTAAATTCTTTTATGTTTTAGTCAGGGATTAAAGGGATCAAGGACACCTCACTGAACGTTTATCCACCATCCAACAGATTCTACAGATTTTCTTTGAAACTTATGTGCTGAGATATTTGCCTCAGGTTTACAGAATTCCATAAAAATCTTGGCTGGATGCTATAACTTGGAAGCCTCCCAAAGTGCCCAGAGCAGTATTTTGTCCCTGGGCCATTGGGTGACATGGTACTACTGCGATAAATACATCATGGGATTGCCCGAGCAGGTTTCCTCATCACTGCAGAGTAACTAACTGCTTCCCAGAATCTTCCTTTCGTGTTCCCCTCTGCTGTGAAGAAGAGGGCCTGTGGCTTTGTGTGCAGCTGTAACATTTTAAAACCTTTTTCCAAAGAGTGGCCGTTGCCTTGAGAACTATGTCCTGTTCAATGTGAAAGAACCTTTTATATTTTATATAATCATTTCTTTGGTGAAAGTATATTCATAGAAACTGACCTCACAGCTTGTCTTTTTGAAATGACTTTTGGCTACTGTTGTTTTCGTACTTCTATGTCAGCTGGCTAAGGATTAAACAAGCAGTTGATGAAGCCTGTAGTCTGATATATATTGTGGGTCCAGGTAATCATAATCTTGATTATGATCCACAGACATGATTAAGAATTTGGGATGAGGACCAGGGATTTAGCTCAGTGGTGCCCCCATCTGCCTCACAGGTGCAAGGTCCTGAGTTCGATCCCTGGTACCAAAAAAAACACCAGAATTTGGTATGAGTGAGGTGCTGTGATTCGTATTGTAGTATAAAGAGTATAAGCTTGGGCATCCTAGTTCCACTGGGAATTCTAGTTCCTGAAAGATATTGGGCAAGTTAGTTAGCCTCTATAATCAGTTTCTTCCTCTGTCAAATAAGGTTCATATTCTTTATGCCTTACAGTGACTGATGATTAATGAGGTGATCCTTAGCCACATAGTAGGTTCCTTGGTCGTGGGATTATGATCTCTTCATGTTGCTTCAGTGTCATGATGAGGATGATGATGGCTGACACTTAACACTCTCAGAGTGTCAGACCCTGCTTTACAACTCTCAGCTCATTGGCTCTTCTGACAGTTCTCTTAGGTAGTGCTATCATTACCCCAGTTTATAGATGAAGAAACTGACAGAGGTTAAATGAGTTGGCCCAAAATCAGCTCAGTTGCTTAGCCAGGATTTAGACCAAAGCATACAGGCCCAGACTAGGTATCCAGTGTCCTCTCATTACACATATGGCCTGACGTGATGAGTCTGGGCTTTTTCTGGGGAAAATGTATAAAGCAGTCTTTCTCTGAGAGATCTCTTACCTAGTAGAGTTCAGGCAAGAATTAAGGAGAGCAGTGTGCATTTGTAAGAGGCACTTTTCCATTTGGGTTCACATCCTGAGTCACATCCTTAACCGCCCCACTTTCTCTAAAGTCAAGATTACTTGGTTCTTTAATGAGTTCAGAAGTGGATTTTCAAGTTGTTCTTTAGTTGTATGGAAGACCAGAGAGTACCCAGAACCTAAGGCAGCATTCATAATTTCAGTTACTGACAAAAGTAGGCATGGATAGGAAAGATGGGAGGGTCTTCCTGGATGGGTGGAAAGATCCAGTGATCCTATTTTCATAGGGGGTTCTGTACTATCATGGATCTAGAATACAGCCATCACACGGGATATTTGGTATGTGTAGGTTTCATTAACATAAATTATTTCAGATCATTTTCATCCTGAATTTGTAGAAACCATAAGTTAAGTGATTCAGAACCCAGATGAATCCACAAATCTACAAAAATCTATACTTATAATATAAACTATAGCCTCTTTATAATTGGCCAGTAATTTATAGTTTGCTGAAGAAAGGTTCAAAGCACACAAGCTAAGCTCTGAAAAGCCCAACAACTCTTGGGTTTTTTCCCTTCCTACTTCCTACCTTTGTAATATTGGGCATTTTACTCCATGCAGTGCAATCTGTGAAATGGGGATGATAATGTCTTATCTCAGGGTTGCTGTAAAAATTCAGGGAAGTGACAGAGTATACTTGGCACGTAATGAACATATAAGTAGAATTGAAAGTCATCATAATAGGATTCAAGGAGAAAGTCCTAAAACATATTTTCAGGAAACAAGCTGATTTAATAGAAATATATGGGGAATCTTAGAAACAATAAGGTGAACGTCAAAATTATGGCATTTAAGGCTTGAGAGCAGGTCAAGGAATCATGTTATAGGGGTAGAGACCCTTCCTAGTACTCCCTGATTCCCCCTATCCCTCACCCCAGCCTCCCAGGTCATGTTTCCCAGGCAGATGTGTGAACTGGAAAGAAAAAATATGCAGAGGAAAGAGCCTGAAATTCCCTCCAATGCAGCAAGCCTTGGCTTCCAGTGCTCAGGAAAGGGCACAAGTATGTACAATCCAGCTGTCAGTGGGCTGACAGCTCAGGAAGCCCAGCGCCCTGTGCACTGCTCTCGGAGTGCCCATGCCAGGGCACAAGGTTATGTAAGATGAAAATGTCTCTCTGCATAAACAGATCCTGTCTGATTTTGATTAAATTATCGCATGTGAAAAACCCACTGTAGATGCCACAGTGTGTGATAATTACATATTTTCAGAAAATTGACATAGTAATAAATTAGAGAACTTTAACTATATATGATATTTTTTAAACTATTAAGGTAACCTTTATTGTTAGGAAATTTTTTAAATATGGAAAAAAAGGAAAAATAAAAGCACTCATAATCTCACTAACTACTATTGACATTTTAGAAATAGCCTTTTTATCACCTGTGCATTTACATATGTTTTACAGTTGTAATCACTCTGCAAATATTGTGGTGTATTTTGCTGTTTTTATGTTTTATGACATTAAATATTTGTGTAGAATCACTCTTAGTATCTTTGTGATATTTCAGCAGTCACTGTGTTGTTAGATAAATGTGGGTTGTTCCCAAATTTCAACTATTTTTTAAATGAATTACAGTTGTCCTTTGGTATCTGTGGAGAACTGGTTCCAGACCCTCCACACCCACAGATACCAAAATCTACAGATGCTCAAGTCCCTTGCATAAAATGGTATACCATTAGTGTAGAACCTGTGCTCGTCCTCTCATGCACTTTAAATCATCTCTAGATTACTTACAATGCCTAATACTGTGTAAATGCTGTGTAAGCAACTGTTACACTGCATCATTTAGGAAACAGTGACAGTAGTCTGTGCAAATTCAGTATGGGTGAAATTTTTTTCCCTAAACAGTTTCAGTCCATAGTTGGTTGCATCCACAGACGTGGATATGGTGGGGTTGGCTGTATTATAACAAATTTTGTACCCATACTTAACTGTAGATTCACAGATGTGATGTCAGTGTATAATACACATTGTGCTGCTAGGAGGTGCTGGGGCTGCAGGTCCAGCCATGAGATGGTTTCCCCGACCAGTGTCTTAGAAAGGAGCTCTCCAAGTTCAGGGGTGACTCCTTTCCTGTAATGACTTGAACAGGCACACAGCTAGGTTGTCTAAAAGTGTGATTTTTCTGTGACTGCTTCCGGCACTGACTGTGCCCATATCTGATGATCCGCAAACACCCCTGTCAGTTGACAGGTGTTAGCACTGATGGGTGACAGCAGGGACTATAAGAATCACCTGCATTCCATACTTTTATTTACTTCACATCTTTGAAATTAGAACCCTACCATGTATGATGTTGAAACAGTGCCTTCTTAATCTAAGTACAGTGCATGAGTGCTTAAAAGAACTGTGTAGACTTCTGTACATGTGTTTATTTAAATAGTCTAAAAGGGACTGGGTATATGTAAGAACTCCGAGAAGAACTCTTTAAGACCTCTGGTGGAAGTACTAATGAAATTTCAGTTAGAGAAAAGATCAAAGTGTGAAAGTAAAATGAATCTCTGCAATGCTATAGAGAAACATATAACATGGGAGAGGAAGACTCCTGGAAATAATTAGTGAAGGAGTACTGGATGTGAATAATCAACAAGTTGATAACGGCTGAAGAATGTATGTAAAAGTACATGTTCCACCTGGGAGCCCATCACAGCCTTGCCGCTTTCCTTGGATCCCTCACGCCTCCTCCTGTCTGACCAAACACACCTTTCAGACAGTTTCCTGTGCCTCTCATCTTTTCAGTAACCCTTAACAAATCACAAGCGCAGTCGTTTGATTCTGATCATTGGACCTGTTAGGCATTCCCTGAGAACAACAACACTGTCATTTTGGTTGATGAAGAAATACATGAATAAATGTATAAAGTGCCCCAGTGTTTCATTAAGATCTGCCAGAATCCTCTGTATGATGCAATAGCTGGAATTCCCAGCCTCTAAGATTATTGACCCTTTGAGTCTTGTGTTTTCATTAATGTTTTGACAAAAATGTGAATCAGTAGCCAACTGTCTTTCTGTCACCATGACCTGGAAACCTGAAATTTGTTTTTTTACTTTCATGTCTTTTAAAAAATTGTCTGAAATTTTGAATTGTCACCATATTAAAGTTCTAAACATAAACTCCTGACTGTAATTCATTATAATGTAATTATTAGTAGTAAGTACCATTGGAGGAGGAGTACCTCCTATCTAGCAGGTACATTCCTAAGTGTTTTTGCTGTATCATCTCTGATCTTCATGATAATCCTTCAAGGTTAATGTGGATTCCCACAATACACACTAGGAAACAAGAGGTTCATAGAAGATAGGTTACCTGCTCATACCTGAGAAATGGCATAGCCATGTGTGACTCCAGGTCAGTCGGACCAAAGAGCCACTTACCTCTCACCCGACCTGTGGGAAAACTGAGTGGGAATAGATAAGTGTGGGGGAAAACCCCAAACCCTTCTGTCTGGGTTGGCTAGACCCTCAAAACAGACGTTAGCATTTTCCTTCGGCTTTCCCAGCTTTCACCAATGTGGTAATTTCTAAATGTTAAATTCACTCTTTCAGACTTCCTCCCCTCCTCCTGCCTCTTTGATCTTCCAGGCCCTCAGTACCGCCTGGAGAAGCAGAGCGAGCCCAATGTTGCAGTCGACCTGGAGAGCACGCTGGAGAGTCAGAGCGCTTGGGAGTTCTGCCTGGTCCGCGAGAACAGTATGTTGGCTGCCTTGATCTGTGCCTGCTTTGTCTGTTGCAAACGTGTTTAGGGGTCATGTGTTTGGGAACACTCACTGGCCTGCCTTCCCTAGGCAGATTGAAAGTGACTGTTTTCCAAGGCAGACTGTAGCCTTTGTGCCAGAAATGTATCCCAAAGTGAAATGATAGATTCTGTGCTGTTTGGCAGAGCCCACATCCTGTTTAGCCCTCTGTGATTAATATTTGTCTGCTGAACTCTGTCTTCCTAAGTTAGGAGCAGTCCTGTAAACAGCTTAGAAACATCAGGCCTTTTTTGAGGCAAAAGCTATTTTGTATGTAAAGCCACTGGCCCTCTTAGTATCACTATTCAGACGTCAAGTTTTAGGAAATTTTAACTGTTTGAATATTCTTAGCAGAAGGGAAAGTTTTAATTCCTAGTGCCATGTTAAGAACTTTTTTAAAACTTCAGTCAGTTTCTTGCATTCTCTCTCAGAACTTCCAAGTTGTGCATTTTTTGCTGCCCTTCTCTGTGCTCCCACTGACTCCAGGGGAAAGTGATGTGTGAAAACTGCACTTGTGGCAACAGACTGTCCTGATCACTCCTGCCCCAGGGCTTTCACACAGGCTGATGCTTCCACCTGAAACACTCTTTCCGCATTCTGCTTAACTCTCATCCTTCCCCAATTTAAATGTCACATCTCTCTGTCCCCGTTACCTAAGTCTGATCATTCCTCATTTGGGTGCCTTGTTGTTCTGCTGTAGAGCATATACTTCTTCATTGCATATGTTTCTGTTTCTGATTGTGTGTTTTTCTCAAGGATTGATTAGTGTCTGTCTCCACACTGGATTGTCAGGTCTGTAAGGGTGTTCCTGACACGCTCCAACTTGCCCTTCATTAGCTCAGTAGCCCCGTAAAGAGCACATACTGCGGGAGGTCAGTAAATACAGGTCAGATGAGTAAATGAACAGCTGGTCTTCATTCATGCCGCTGACCCACTGAGTCAGACCCAAGTGCTGCTCTTTGACCAGGGCTCCTCTTGGCCTCTTCTGGAGCCGCATCCTCACCACTCACCAGGAAGGTGAAATGGGTTCTTAGCATCTGGCAGCAAATTCTCAAAGGCAGGTTGGTCACAGTGTGCAACTTATAAGAATCTTATGTAGCTGGGGATTTAGCTCAGTGGTTCCACTGCCTGCCCCGCAAGCGCAAGGACCCGAGTTCGATCCTGGTGAATCTTATGTAAATACACAGAAATAAAAATCATTGATTCTCAAATGATCCCCAAAGATCTAAATAAATAGAAAATGTGTTACAATGTTGGTCCTTATCAACAATCTATATATAAACAATTTAAAGCAAAATGTAATTCTTTCCACATATCAAGCCAACTCTTTCAAAAAGAAGCTTCATGTATGAGGAGAATAGGTACAAGGAAATAGCCATGCTTACACTCTGGTGACAGCAGGGCAACTTAGCATAGCTTAGCTGGAAGTATCAAGAGACTTAAAAATGTTTTACCCCATATTTCTGCTTTTGGAAGTCTGTCTTGAGGTGAAAATATTAAAAATGCAGCAAATATGCATGTAAAATTATAGGTTTTTGATGTGTGCATGTATGTATATATGTGTTTCTGATTTTTTTTGTGGGGGGGGGGGTTCTTGCAGTACTGAGAGTTGAACCTAGGACCTCGCACTGAGCTATACCCTTTTATATCTAAAATATCCTTTTTAGAAAAAAAAATCCTTTTTATGTTTTATTTTGAGACAGATCTTGCTAAATTGTTCAGGCTAGCTTTGAACTTGTGACCCTCCTGCCTCAGCCTTCTAAGTAGCTGGAATTACTACTGTATGTGCCACTACAATCATTAAACACATAACAGAAGACTAGTTTTTGAAATTTTGAAAATAAATTCCTAGGAAAAGACAACTTATCAAAAATTGACACTAAAAGAAATTGAAAACCTGAATGTTCCCATAATTATTTTGAAAAGTTGAATTAGTAACTAAAAGCCTTATCACAAAGAAAATCCAATCCCACATGACTTCATGGCTAACTCTGGTGAGGGAATAAATAACTCCACTCTCAAATCAGCTGTTTGAAAACTGGAAAAAAGCTTGTTGGCTGCGGTTCATTTAAAGAGGCTGTTATAATCTTGATGCCAAACCCCAGTAAAGACCACACAAGACAGAAATTTTTCATTCCCATCTTATAAATACAGATTTGAAAACTCTAAACACCATATTAACAAATAAAGCCCAGCATTTTATTCAGAGAATGCAACATAGCCCCATTGGATTTATTCCAGGAGTGCAGAATTGGTTTAACATTAGAAAAGCCCAATCTATCTACTTTGTCAAAATGCCAGATTAAAAAGGAGAAAGTTGTCTCAGTAGATGTACAATGTTATTCAGCAAGTAAAAGTTGTGTTAGTAATGAGAAAAAGTAATTTGATGTCATGTTAAAGAAAAAGAATTATAAAATTACAAAGTACCACATACAGACTACTCCTAACTATGTGAAAACAGAACAAGCAAATAAAAAGTATAGAAGAAAAATTGGAAGGAAAATGTTCATTGTGGTTATCTTTGGTTGACAATAATTACCTGAGTAATTCATTTTCCTCCTTCTTGGTATGGACTTGTACTTTTTTTAAAATTTAATTTCATTGGTACATTTTAGGTATACAGTATAATGACATTCATCATTGGAAATTTGCACCTTTACACAATCTCTCTTGGTTCTTATTTTTCCCCATTCCCCTGCCCTCCCTTCAACCCCTCCATCCCTCCCTGTTTACAAAGATTTTGTTTCCTTTTTTTCATTTTCTCATATTCCATTCCCATCTTTCCTTTCCCCTACCCCTCCCACTTTCCCTTCCCCTTTTCTTCCTGTTTCACATTATCTATTATACCTTTTAGTCCTTATTTACACTTTCAGTTTCTCACACTAGAGAAACTATTCAGTATTTACACGTGTATC
>NW_004624760.1:9772151-9811244 GCF_000247695.1 Heterocephalus glaber
AAAAAAAAAAAAAAGAAGAAGTTTTTCTTTTCCTGGTCACTAATTGCAATCTTATCTTCTCTATCTGAAATTCTATCCTCACATTGGCTCATTCTGCTGTGTAGACTTTCAGTGGTGTTTTTAATCTCCTGGAAATCTGTTTGCGTCTGTTTTATGGATTCCATTTGTTTCCTATGTTGGGATTCCGTCTTGTTCCTCAGCTCCTCTATTTTTTCATGTGTGTCAGCTCTAGATTTATTAATCATGTCTTGTACCATGGGCACAATCTCTGCTGTTATCTGAGAAATTATTTCCAATTTCATTTTTTCCAGATCCTCTTTTGTTGCCAGTTCAGGAAGTCCAGGTGGTTGAGTATCAGAGTGTTCCATCTCCTTTCCCTTTGGGATTGCTAGATGATCTGGAAGTCTGGTTTTGAGACTTGTTTACTTATCTTCTCGTTTTGAGGGGGGATTGCTGCTGGCACCATGGAGCTCACCTCCTCTGATCTTGGAGCGGTGCTACGGCCACCCAGAAGCCTCCTCCTCTACTTTTCAGAGTTTCTAAACTGAGTACATGTGACTTTCTAAGAAAAAGCACACAAGAAATAAGGGCAAGTTCATACACACAAAGATTAGTAAGAACATCTCTTACTACAAAACTTGCTGACACTTGAAGTCTCAAACCACTTGCTGTACACCATGGCCTGCCAAAGGGAGAGTTATACCAACACACCCCTGTGTAGCTTGGGTAAATTTTTTACCTGATGGGAATGGACAGTCACTTCCTTACTCTCTGTCATTTCCTTTCACTCTTTAAAGACTTATTTTTAAAAATTAGCCTCCTGGGGCCCGGGATTTAGCTCAGTGGTTCCACTGCCTGCCGCCCCACAAGCCCAAGGACCTGAGTTTGATCCCTGGTACCAAAAAAAACAAAAAACAAATTAGCCTCCTGGTAAATATTTTGCATATGTAACACTTAGACATGTCAACAGTATTTTTACTCAGAAGCACATGTTATTGGAAGCCTCCCTCCTTCCATGTTCTGTTTTCTCTCCCAGAGAAAAGAATTCTTGCCAGTTTCTTTTATTTCATTCCAGGGATAATCAGGGCACATGTAAGTATATTTTATGTATATATGTGAAAAATTGTGTACATGCAAGCAGACATGTACACAGTCATATTTGTAGCCCACTTTTTAAAAAACACATCATAACAAACTATTTCCATTTTCCTCTTAACATTTTAACAGTGTATTATATATATTATTCCATATTTATTGCATACTATTCTACATATAAATTCACTAATTCCTTTTTAACTGCTGTACAATATTCAGCAGTATATTGTGATTTCAGGTTAGTTTTGATTTTGTTTCCACAATAAGGGCCAACTTCCTCACATTAGGAAAGAGAAGTTGAGAGGACTGGTGGGTGAAGGTTTGAAGTCTGGCTCAAGTGATTACTCCATCTCTAAGCATAAGCAGTCTTAATTTAGTTGTGTGACCTTTGTGGGCCTCAGCATCTCTCAGAGGATTTGTAAGACACTTCTACTTATGGCACTCTGTGAACCAAAATCAGTTCATGAAAGAAGCTCTTAGCAGCATTTATAAATGGTAAAGCCAAGCAGTGGTTGGAAATCAATGGACTAGTAAAGCTTGTTTACAAAATGGAAATAAATTGTTTAAAAATATTTTTATACAAAGGTTTTTTCAAAGTAGCAATCCCAAATAAGAACCAATAGCTACCTATGAAGTAGTTGGACTGAAACAAAATAGCCTTGTTTTCCCATCTTCTGGTGTGTTTGATCAGAACAGGTGCCCTGTCTGTAAAGTGGATTCAGAAGTGAACAAAGTTGTGATGCCTTATAGCCAGTCTGCCTGGCTCACATCTGCCCGTGCTGTTTTTAGCTCTGTGACCGAGGGCACTTTACTTAACCCCTTTGGGTAGTTTATCTGACCTCATGAGGTTGACGGTGGATTCAGTGAATTTTAATTCTAAAGCTCCAAGAACAGTGCCTGTTACATAAGAAGCACTCAGCAAATGTTAACTGCAATTAATAAATAATGAAAGAACAGCGTTCTGTGGCTGACAGACAGATAGGCACATACATGGAGGTCTGCTATCACGAAACTACCAGAGCCCTCAAAGAGATAAGGAAAAGAAAGGAGTTGGTCCAGAATGAAGGGGAAGGACAGTGGGTGGGATCTGTGAGCCTGGTCATAAACCAAGGAGCTTAGAAGAATGGTACTTTCCAAGTGTGTTTCAGTGCCCTCTGAGGGGCATATACTTTATAAATAAAACCATTGTGTTGAAAAGACTGTAGCCAGGCTTGGTGGCATACACCTGGAAGCCCAGCTCTTGGGAGGCTGAGGCAAGAAGATATCATTTGAGGCCTGGGTTACACAGTAAGCTCAAGACCAACATGGACTACAGAGCAAGGCTGTCTCAGGGGATGAAAAGAAGAAAAAAGAAGACTGCCATGAATGGATAAAGCCTTTCAGTTTTTCTTCAATGGGAGATAGGCCATAAGATGTTTATATCAGTTACATCAAAGAGTGTTTTCAAAATTATATGTATTCGGGCCTCCTTTTGTAAGGCCTGTGCTAAACATTTTACAAATGCTTTTTCTGACAATTTTCATAACTACCCCTATAAGTCATATTTCTTGCTGTGAGGAAAGGTTGTGTCTTGCCCAAAGTTAACCATCCAGTAAGGGATGGGACCAAAATTCTAAGTCAGCCATCTGATTCCAAAGCCTGCTCCCAAGATTGTTATTGTTGATAACTTAAATTTTCAATCCTAAGAATGGCAGTGACAATTGTCTTCTTCATATGCTGTTAGAGAAAAGCTTGCAAATGAAGCTGATATTACAAGAGTTTCTTCCTAGGGAATGAGAGCTAACATGTGTGCTTGGATCTTAGCCTAAATAAGAAAATGACAAGCCAAAGTCCTTGAGCTTTCCAGTTTGGATTCTTATCTGATAATCTACTGCATCCTTCAGCCAACTATCTGCTCAAAGCTGGAATCCGACCAGAAGGAAGCAATGAGTACGTTATGGAGAGGATGCAATGTTACACGACTTTCATTCTTGTCCAAGCTTCTATATAAATCCTGGCATCAAACTGAGTCTCAATTTTCTTTTCTGCCAAGTATTCTTGGTGACCTTTTCTACTGATCACATGTGCATAGCCCATCCAGAAAGAACTAATTTATTCTTTCCATAGCTTTGAAAGAAACTCTGGAATTTCCCAACACCAGAGCCAAAATAGGCCTGAAATTAAACCAGTTTCATGGAACACCTATGAAGTGTCAAATATCCTGTCTTTCTGTTTTATCACTCACTGTCTTGTGGGAGTTCTAGACCAGAAGCCTGATTCTGTTGGTTAGAACACCTGCCCCCTCCAGGGTCCAATCAAAGAGATGAGTGGTGGTGAAACAAGAAAGGGACTTACTATTCAGTGTGGCCACACTGGAGTGAAACAGGGAGAAGCATTCCAAACCCTGTTTTGGGGGCACTGACAAGAGCTTCAGGATTATATAGGCAAGGACAAAAGTCAGGGGTAAAAAACATGAATGGTCTGACAGTTTTGTCACACTGTGGTCCAGTTGATTATTTTCTCAGTCTGGTTCAGTGGGGTCTGCTATCCCTCAGCAGTTCAGTTCTCATTATGAGATGATTTCTCCAATGGGGCGGGGGGGGGGGGTGATTCCCATCATGGGTTGATCTGCCTGCCTGCAACTCACTCTTCTAATTTTTTCCTTTTTTCTTTTTTTGAGACAGGGTCTCACTATGTAGTTCATGCTGGCCTTGAACTCAACTATGTGGCACAGGCTGGCCTCAAACTTGCAGCGATCCTCCTGACTCAGCCTCCTGAGTGCTGGAATTACAGGCATCGCTTGGCCCTATTCTGGAATCTTGAAAAATATGTTAGATACTCTTTTCCTGGTGTCTTCAGCCATGAAGGAGAATAAAAGAGGTTAGGTAAATTTAGAGCTTGTATTACCAGATTTTGTGTAAACACGCTAAATGATCAGCGGGTGTTTTACTCAAACTTTAAGGTAGCAAAGGAGACACCTGCAGGCTCAAGTAAAGAGTTAATGCTTTTAGCCAAAAAAGCCTTTAAGTCCCTGTTCAAACTAAGCCATGGTTATAATAGTTCAGCATAGTACTTACAGCAGCCACTAGAGTCAGGGTGACCCTGGGTAAACACTAGCAGCCTCTGACACTGGGCAAATCATGTCACTTCTCTGAGCTTCCATATCCTAGGTAAATGAAGAATGTTAAATCTGTTTCACAAAGTTTTTGTGAATATTGAATGAGATATAGGTGCTGTTATGATAAATGTTTAGACTAGTATGGTCATCATCTTTTCTTTTTTTTTGATACCAGAGATCGAACTCAGGATCTTGCGCTTGTGAGGCAAGCAGTGGAACCACTGAGCTAAATCCCCGGCTCTGGTCATCATCTTTGTAGAAGACAGACTGAGGCTCAGAGGGGTGAGGGGATTTGCTAATGTCACATTCATAATAATGAAGACCCTGGAACTTGTATCTTCCATCCAATAGATCTAGTTAAAGAGCTGAATCCAATTGCTCTATTTCCTAAATAGCAGTTGCTGTAGAGAGAGCATCAGTGCTCCTTAAACATTAGCTCAACCTCCTTTGATCTCCTGCCTTTTGAAGGAGACTAACAGAATGGCTAAGACCTATGATTTCAGTGCCTCACTTAATTTCTCTACTTTCAGGATACACTGAGAAAGGGTGGGTGGTCCCCCAGGTAGAGGCCCTGCTAAGAAAGAGGTCACCATCACAGGTCACAATCTGAGAACCCTCATTCACTGCCTTTAATGGCCCTTTGGAGACCCAAGAGAGCAGGCAGCTCCTCCTAGAAATCTCCCCAGACCACCTGGCTGCCACCCCTGGGCTCAGACTCCCTCTCGTCCTCCTCTGATCCCTGATTCCGTCACATGGATATGTCCCCTTCAGTCCCACATCAGACTGACCTCCCCTGGCCAGGGGCCAGGTCTGAACTCTGTCCTCATCCCCATGTCTGGCCAGACCTGGCTCAATCCCCTGATGGAATGAGCTTCCTATGTCTCTGCTATTACCAGGCTTCTCACTGGAGCTCTGGGGTGACTACTTGGTAGCTTCTAAAGAAAACTCCAAGTTTGGGTGAGCATTTTTATATACAGAGGTTGTTCTGTGGTGGTATTTGGATCCCCTTCCCAAAAAATACCATGTAAATAAAAGGGAAAAAGGCAGCTATAAAAAAAAAAGGCAGCTATAGAAGGAGAATGAAAAGAATGACTGTTTGCATATCCTGGTGTGTTTCCAGAACCTTTTTGTGATGGTTGTTCATATATGGGCCAATTCCTCCTCCTGCTTGTACTCCGTGCCAGGCCTGGAGACTCCCTGGTGATTCCTCTCTGCTTCTGGAGGCTTTGCCTTCTTCAGTTACAGATTGCTAATCTGTCCCAATTCTGTCATGTGACTTGACTACCAGGGCTTTAAACCTCTTTTTATTATACTACCACAACACTCGTCAAATACAAAAGAAAATGTGATCATGCAAATAAATTCTATTTACAAATAGAAATGACTTGTGATGTTCACTGCACATGTCTTAGATTGAGTTACTGCTGAAAGCCAGTTACATGGCTTCAGGTTGAGGGGGGGCGGTGTTCACTGTAAGGAATTTTCAATATGGGTGAGGGTTTTTTTTTTCAAGTTGGTATCGTATAATAGCTCCCTGTTCACTAACAGAATCTAAACAAAACAAAGGCTGTCTCTAAATACTGGTGTCCACCTCTTGCTCTCTGGTTAACATGGGCTGATTGGTAGTGGATGTAGGAGGAAAGAGATGTCTGGTGCCACTGTCACCTTGGGTGAGTCCTGTGAGCCTCCTTTCTCTACCTGTGAGACATGACGTGGTAATCCCTACCATGTAGGTCTATTGTGAGATGAAGCCACTGGAGCAAGTCAGTGGGTCTGTGTACATTAACAGCACATAGTGGACTGCAACTTACTGTCCAAGTGCAAGTGCTGGCTCTTCCCAAGTGTCTGAGTGCCTGAGACATGGGCCAGCTGACCTTGACACTGCAGCTGGTCTGAGCCTGTGAGTGAGTGATGGCCTTTTTCTTCTGTTACTCCTCTCTTCCCTCTGTCTGCTAGGCTCCCCACTCTGGGCATTAGGAGTAGCTGATTCCTGGGGCAAAAAGCTGTGCTGACCTGTGCAAGAAGCATGTGCACCTATCCTCACCCACTTCTTCAGTAACAAGTGCCTGCACTGTGCTGCCTGGGCTGAGAACTTCCACATGAATTGCATTTTCTCCCTTTCTTAACAGTTCCCCCCTTTTCATTTTATCATTAGGTAGTAATTAGTATTCAGGAGAAATTGGTCTTAATATATTAAAATTGGTTAAGTGCATTTAGACCTGTACCACAGCCAATGTCTTATTGGAAAATGTAATTGGGGACTCTGTGTATGTAATTAATTGAATTACAATTAAGAACTTTCATTAAGCGATACACTGGTACATTAGAGCAGTAAGGAAACATGTTTGACGAGCCACAAACCCTGTCTGGGCTCTAAGTGAGGGCAGGGAGATTTGCATTCCTCCAGAAGGCTCCCTGCCCAAGAATCTGCCCTGCAGCCCCTGCCTAATGGTTTGGTGATGCATCAGGTGACATTTCTGCAGTGACTCTGGATGGGAGGTGGTGTTCTGCCAGCATTTGTGCCCTATTCCATGACCAGAGTCAGGGAGAGGTACACCTCAGTGTTGATCAGACATTACAGCTCTTAGGTATTTTGCCAAGTAAATTGTCAAAAATGCCAGGTTCCTGAGAAGACCCCATTTTTTTTCCTGTGCTCTGAACAAGAATGAAGACACATTGGAGAAAGAGCAAGTGAAGGGAATTCTGTCAACCTAACTTGGGAGCAAACCTGCAATGAACCATTGATCTAGCCCCGTAAAGGGTCACACTCCATCCTCTGAAGGGTAGTTGGATTCACTTTGGGCACATCTTTGTTCATGCCCCCACAGCGTCAACATTGGGACCATGCTCAGGCTCTGGCACTATACTGGTAGTGGGAGGTGGCAAAAAGCCACCCTTCATCCTGGAGCCCACAGTTGTGATAGTGCCACAAAGACAGAATGGGTAGCTGGTGAGAGAGAGCCAGAGCTGGTGAGAGTAGTGGGTGAAGGCCTCCTTGAGGATGGAAAAGCAGAATCAAAGAATAAGAGAAGAATACTCCAAGCCAGAGGACTACTCATGTGAAGGCCTTGAGGCAGAAGGTGCCTGGCATGTGTGAGAATGAACGGACTGCGGAGAAATGAACAAGGACCAGGAGTGGTGCTGACACATAAGCATGAGGGACAGGAGGGCCTGGAATGCAGGGCCTCATAGGGCCCCACCCAAGATCTGGTCTTCTTAGAAACCCTACACACCTGAAACTGTTACCTTCTGATCCCCTCATAAAGCAAGATTACCTTGATTTATTGACGGAGGTCTGAAATCTCCATGTGAAAGTCCTCCAGCCTGGCTGGCTCTGACTCCAGGAGTTTAATCAGTTAAGCACTGTGACAGCAAGGATCCCTGCCCTGGTTGTAGCCTGGCAGATTCTAGTGAAGGATATAACCTGCTATGTGATCCTGATGGCTTTAAAGAGATTACTGCAGACGAGTGTGTGTGCTATAGTATATCACCTATTGATCGTTTTTTAGAGACCAGCAAAAATGACTAGTAGCTGAAGGAAAGTGTTTAATAGAAGAGAAGCTTTGGGCTTATGAGACTTTGGGGACTTAAATGGCCTCTGGAAAAAAAAAGTGTGATGAATGTTGAGCTAAGAAAAAATTTTTCTCTGTGACTCACTTATGTATCCAGCTTTGAGTCTTAGTGAAAGACTGAGACAGTTAGGTTTTATCCCTGATTTCTTTGTTCTAGAGGCCATGCATGATTGTGTTCTTAGATGCTGTTATGGCCCATGGACTTGTACATTCTCAGCCCTCTAAAGGAACACTTTTACCCAAAGGAGGTTATGTGGGGTTAAGGGCACAGTTTTAGAATTAGACAGACCTGGGTTTGATTCCTGACTCCTGCTCGTACTAGTTGGACAACTGTAGTAGCAAGATGATGTTCTAGTCTTTTTTTTGTTTTTTTCCTCGCTATACAGAGCATACTATCCAACCCAAAGAATGTACTGGAAAAATTAAATGAGATTATGTATTTAAAGTGCTGGGCATGGTGTCTGGCATATAGTAAGCACTCAGTAAATGTTAGCTGCTGTGAGGCAGGATCCCAGCCCTCAATGCACCCAGTCAGTGGAGGAGTCTGAATGGTATGAGGGTGTGTTAACCCATGTTAATGCAAAGGATGGTGTATAAACCTCAGGTACTTTGATGGTTAACTAAAACTTCATTGCATCAAAGTTTACAGTTGCACCAAATTTCCTTCATCCCATTGGCACCATTTATTGAACATCCACTGTGTGATGGATGGTGTGCAGTGGAAGGTAGAATTTTCCTGCCTTCAAGGAGCATCTGGTCCACAAAGAAACTACCTGTACTTCCACAGAGGACTGCAGGTTTCAGTAGAGGGGTCAGGGAAGGTTCCGTTTGGACTAGACCTTGAAGTATATAAACTTTTAGCCATGAAAAGGATGTCCTGGCTTGGTATTGTAACCTGAGTAAAGTCTAGTGTGGCTGAAGCAGTGGGTTCTGGGGGGACAGGGTCAGGAGGGGACCGGTAAGACAGGCAGAATGAAGTAGAAGATGGTTTGTTTATTCTTTCATCACTTCCTTGCACAGCATCATTTTCTGTGTGTCAGAGCCTGCACCAGATACCACCACTATGTTTAAAGAACTTCTTCCCCTACCCCACCATCTTACCTTCCACTGCTCCCCTTCACACTCTGCTTAGCCAGAGGCAGGCACTCCCTGTGGATGTGCTCGTCCTCCATGCATATCATGCTTCCCACCCCATATATTCCTCTGGATTGCCCGGCCCCTCCCAGCATCTCGGAATCCACCGTCGCCCTAAATTCCTGAAGCACAGCACAGCGCCTGGCATGCAGTAGGTCCTGGGTAACTGTTTTTGGATTGAAGGAAGACTCAACAGGTTGTGCTGTCCGAGGGAGTGGAAAGGCAAAGAGGTAAAAAGACCAGTGGTCTTCCAGTTGAGTTCTAGTGTTGGCATAGAGCATTTTAGAAAAGAGAGGCCAAAGTTGCTAACTTATACTAGATAAGTGCTTTTTAGACTTGGTCTGAGATTCATGAGAGCATAGAGTGAATTTTAAAATTCAATGCCGTTTGCTTCTATGAACACAGGAAATCTGCCAATAGCATACAGTATGAATTCACCTGCACTTTGCTTAACTGTAGAACAGTATTTGATGTGATTAGCCTTGGTCTCATTGCTCATAGCAAACCTGTTCCTCTTAGAATGTGTGCATACACTTTCCTGCTCTGTTTGTTCTCAGGTTGTAACACAGCTGTAACTGCACTTTTGTGTCCCCTCATGAGTGTTTAAATGGTCACCTGGAGACTGAAAACAATGCGTAACAACCAATCAGGTTAGCAGTTCTCAAACTTTTTGATATAGGGCCTCTTAATACTTAAAAATTACTGATGTAGGACTAGCTAGCAGTATAGCTCAGTGGTAGAGCATGTCCTGGGTTCAATCCCCAGCATTAAAAAGAAAAGAAAATTATTGAGGACTATGATGAACTTTTATTTATTGGATTATAAAGAATAAAAACAGGGCCAGGAATGTAGCTCAGTAGCACCACGCCTGCCTTGCAAACACAAGGTCCAGAGTTTGATCCCCAGTACCGGGGGAAAAAAAGTAAAAACTGAGAAATTTACTAATATTTATTAATTCATTAAAAGATTTTTATGAAATTATATTTAAATTTTTCAATGAGAAAAGCAGCGCTGTTTCACATTTTTGCAAATTCCTATAAATGTGTAGGTATAAGACACCTAGATGTTTATATCTACTTCTGCCTTTAATCTGTTGCAGTACATTGTTTTGATTGAAGTATATTTTAAAAACTGTCCAATACAGATATTTTGTAGAAAAGGGGAAAATATTTCAATAGCTTTCTCTGGTAATTTTTTATACTAATTTTCATTACTATGTCAAAACTCAAGTGATAGTTTCTTCAAGGTTAGTTACAATGTAGAACGTTTTATTGCTTTGAACACTTGTAAAAGAATAAGCATGAAAAAAGCAAACAGTGTGTAACTGTTATTATGAAAATAGTATTGAAATTATGGGCTGCATGAAGGGGTCTGGGGATCCCACACACAGTGGGTCCCAGACTGCACTTTGAGAATCACTGTTCATCTCAGCAGTCCCTTGCCTTGCTTCGCTTACGGGAGCATGGGGAGGTAGGTAGGGCAGGAGCCGGGGAGGGGAGATGCAGGAGCAGCAGAAGGAAGAAACATGGATTCCAGAGTCCAGTGGGTCTGTCCTGCATCTGTCTTTCCCAACAGTGGACTCGTAGCCAGGGTATTGGCCCAGTCTTGACCCTTGGTATCAAAGTTACGATCTGAATGTACATCACTGAACTCTGTATTGTGTTCTAATGTTCTTAAGCCCCTGGGCCACCTCCCAGCCCTTGGCTGTCTCATAGCATCCCTTCTTTCTTTATTTGCTGCCAGCCCTAGAATTGCCTACCTCCTTCTTCACCTGCCCATTGCTCCCCTGTACTCTTCCTGCCCTGGCCAAGTTTGTCCATTCCTCACCTAAGACAGGAGCCAGAGGCTTTGTTCCTTGATTCCCTCTTCCTGAATTCTTACTCCAGAGCTCAAGCTGCTTCCTCAGAGTCTCTGCTTGTCCCCTAGACCTTTCACATTGCGAGTGCACTCTGTCATTCTCCCAGAACCTTGTCAGTCCATTTGGGTTCTGGTACTTGAGCCACTATTAGGGCCCACCCCAAAATTTGATCTATCACAGTACACCTTTGAGTTATTGCAGCTCGCGAGTTTTGACACGATACATTATGGTAATCCATGGCACACAAAGACATTAACACTTCCAACTTTGACAAAATACATTGTGAAGTCTTTGAAGGTGCCATTACAATTTATCTTGTCATTCAAGAGGAGACCCAGTTCAGCATTAATGTAAATGAACACAGTGTGGCTTTTGTTTCATTTAATTGCTGGTGACCTTTTTAATTGCTAATTTAACAAAATACCAAAGGGTTATATTTCAACTAAATTAATGGTTTAGAGAGTGAGGGGTTTTTTTGTATGTTTATTTTTAAGACATTCTGACTTTCTCTGCCTTTCACTTTGAGAAGATAAAAATGTCTTCTCTTGAACAGAAGTAGACTTTTTAATTTGAAGTTCATAGTACAGTAATAATTTTAATATGCAAATGGTACAGTGCCAAGCATCTTTTGTGCGCGACTGGGTTCACCCTTTGCCAGAAGTATACAAATAGTGAAAGTGTACACAACAAGTCACAGAACTTTTCTGGTTCAAAAAGCATGCTTTTGATATAATGCTTTACTTCAAGTGTTTGTTTTTAGATTAAGTGCCTATTGCATGCACCATTTATTGGGTACTTCTCTCTCCCTTGTACTGTTTTCTTTGTGCTCTGTAGCTAGTTTGTAATCTCCCGAGGATCAGGAACCCTGCCCCGTCCTCACCAGTACCTTCCTACAGTCTAGCATACTGCTCGCATGGGGAGACGTGGTCGCAAGTCACATGCGCACAGACATACTCCAGGCAGCAGCACTCCTGGACCTACTTCAAGAAATGGCCCTGGACCTCAAAGGCCAGCAGTATTTCATTCAGCAGATAACCTACTTTGGAGTGGGCAGCGTAAGCTGGATGCACGAACAGGACTGTTCCTGCCCTACTCCTCCAGGTGCTGTTGCCCTTCTGATCATAAAAGCAGACACGCCCCTTGTCAGCGGGAGCAAGGCTCAGAACTCACCCCAGTATCTGGGGACTTAAATCCTCAAATGGGATATGAATTTACACTGGCAGAGAGTAGAAGGTCAGTGCATGAAGCATTAGTGTGTTGAGCCAGCTCCAGCTATATAAGTCTTGAACAAAATTAATACAAGAAAATTGACAAGGCTTGCTGGTTATTCCATAGCTTTAAGACCTCTACTAAAATCCTATCATCTCATCTGCCCATTATTAACATTTCAGCAAAATATAAAGTTTTCATTAATCTCCCACAGCAAATTTAGGAGTGAAAACTGGCACTGGTTTGAGCTTTTAGGACTACATTAGCTGGTGTATTAAACAAAATATGTCATTCTTCAGTAGCTTCTGTAAGAAGCTAAATCAATTTCTAGCCATATTTATGCACCACTTTATCTAAAAGCATCTGAATTATCATTTACAGCTAAGATGCTTTATTAGCAGCTGGCATGCATTGAAATTGCTCAGTAAAAAATTATATGTCACGTTATAGTAATTTTTAAATTGGTTTTAATCCAACATCATAAAATGTAAAAATCTTAAGTGTGGGGTTTTTTTGTAGTAATTGGCATTTTAGCATAATGAGCTGTTACCTCTTTCCAAATCAAATACCTGCAATATTTTAAAAAGACTAATTAGTAAAGAAAACAGAAGTCTGGAGCTTGTAGCTAAGCTATATCTTATAATAGCATTTTTCCAGATTTTAAATGACTTGTAAAACATTAAACAATTTTAATATTTTACTAAAACTCCCTATAATTTTCATGTATAAAAATTCTAACAGTAAACATTTTGGGAGTTATGTTTCAGTGCAAATGTAGGTTGGAGAAAGTGAATGATTGTTCTAAATTCTAGCTGCTAACCAGCCTCTCACTTCAGATATGTACATTACTCAGAAGGCAGTGGTGACTATTACCATGGCGCCTCTGTCCAAAATCATAGGTGTTGCCAAGAATGGAAATGAGTTGCCCAGTGGTCCTTTCGGACACTGTGTCCCAGCAGCGTGATGTTGGTTAAGTCACTTGGCCTACCTGATCCCTTCCTTTGGGCATGGCACCTGGTATTCATCCAGTGCATCTATTGAGCGCTTGCTTTCTCCTCTCCACAGTAGTCCTGGTAGGGTCTGGGCTACAGTGGTAAATGAAACAGTCACTCTGCCAACCTTTTGGGAGTTTTCAGTCTAGTGGCAGAGACTAATAATTACTGCCTGTTCTAACTGTTCTGAAAGAAGATGCAGGGCACAGTAGCAGAAGGAGCTGAACCACACTTGTGGGCCTGGGGTCAGGAAGGATGCCCTGGACCATCACTTGAGCTGAGCTCTTCAAGAGAAATAAGGAGGTGATGAGGAGGGACCGAAATGGGGAGGAAGGTGACCCGAGCAGAGAGGACAGCATGTACAAGACACTCTCAGGGGGGACTCTGTCGGAGGCATCCCACTTCCTTACCAAGGAGAAAGCCTTATTGTAGGTGCTAAAATTGAGTTAGAAATAACTACAGTGTTTGGAAACAGAATACATAATTCCTAATAAATACATTCATTGTGAAAGCATCAGAAACCAACTTCCCTGTGTGTGTCTGTGTGTTGCCAGGATTGAACCTAGGGCCTTGCGCAGGCTAGACAAGTACACTGCCACTGAGCTACACCCCCAACCCTAGGGGACAACTTCATAAAAAGTTTGCCCTATGGGCAGTGATTGTGAGAAGTAAACATGTGTAATTGTCAGGCTGCCCATTACATAACAGAATTTTCCAGTTTGATACCCAGTTCTTGTTTTTCATCCCCCGCCCCTCTACCCTGAAGAGCTCTAAGTTACTCTGTGGAGCCGTCTTCAGGTGCTCAACACAAGGCTGGGGTCCCTGCTCTGGCCTCTCTGCTAGACAGGCGTTCCCTCATCCCACCTGGCACCAGCAGTTCCACCTTCAGAAATCCACATTTCAGACTCTGCGGACCAAGAGATAGTTTGTCTTTGCTTCGTGTGACCTTGGGCATGTGACTTAGCTGCCCAAAGCCTCAGAAAGGCTTGACTGAAGAGAAGAAAAAAAAAAAAAAAGTGTTTCAGGAAGCCCTGGGAAGCCAGAGAAAGCTTATGAGCATCAGTCTTCCTGTTTGTCTCCCATGTCACATGCTAGAGTACTCAGCATGTATGAGGCTCTCACTCACCCTTTGGCGAGTGAATGAATGATCAAACCTTTGGAAAGATGAATCAGAAGGTCTTGTGGTGGCTGGGTTGCAGAGGAAGCCTGGCAGTAGAAGGCCAGTGAGGTGACTGGCACAGACATGCAAGTGCCAGCAGGCTCCCACACACCGACCAGTGGAGGCTGTGGGTACAGGGTAGAAAGCTACTAAACAGGCGGCTTGGGACAGGGCTTCTTCAAGGAGCAGAGATTACTTCTGTGATCAGGAAAATCACATTTAGCAAACCAAGTGTGATCACCCATGTTCTTGTGATTTAGACATGCCCTTATGCAGACCAAGCTCCTTGCTGAGAGCAAGCAGAGATATTTCTGTCCTCCTCTCCCTACTGCCCAGCCAAGGGCCTGTCATAGAATAGGCAGTGTTTGTGGAATTAATTGTTGAATGATTAATATGTTACCATTCTCTGTTTACTGGAATGGCATTATTAAGTCATCGCTCAGCCTTTTCTTCTCCGAATTAAATAGCCCATATTATTTTAATTTATCCCAAAGCATTTTAAGCAGACACCATTTGCCAAGCCTCATGTATCTTTATGTGTTAAAGTGCTTTTTTCCTCCTCAGGTTCAAGGGCAGATGGAATTTTTGAGGAGGATTCACAAATTGACATAGCTACAGTACAGGATATGCTCAGCAGCCACCATTACAAGTCATTCAAAGTCAGCATGATCCACAGACTCCGCTTCACAACCGATGTGCAGTTAGGTGAGTGCATAAACAGGCAACAAGCTAAACTCTGTCTATTAGTAGTGCAGAAATAAGGAAAGAAATGGCATACTACTTCTGTGTGACCTGAATGACTGGTGATAATCTGTTTTCTGAGAGAAAGTTTAAACAGTGAAATTTAAAGAACATCCTTTTTCCCACCTGAGTGCTCTGTCTTGTCTTCTTGTTTATGAAGCAGAAGATTGGAGATAGAACCAACGTGGGCCTCTTTTCAAACTGATAGGCTTCTATGAGGCTCTGTGATGCCTGCCATCCTGTGATTTCCTCACGTGGCCTCCTGAGCACAGCTGTGTACTCCTGCTCCCCTGCCCTGCCCAGCCCAGGGCACACAAATGCTGATCATTCAGGAAGCTGCTTAAGGGCCCAGAGGTTTTGTTTGGAGCCTCACTACATAACCTGAAACTAACTTTCAACTGATAGTTGGGGTTAAGTTGCTCCAATTAAATGCTAAACTTCTATTTTGACTTAAACCCAACTGGAGTAGAAAAAATAGTCAACATAATATTATTAGGTCATCATCATCATCATGGCAACCTTTTCAAGATATCCACCTGTTTTAATCTCTGTGCTGAGTGCTTGATGCATAGTGCTTAACTTTTTAAAAGGAGGGTATTTTTACCATCCCCACCTGACAGAGAAGGTAACTGAGGTGCAGAGAGACAGTCCTGGGCCCAACTTATACAGGGGCTGGTGGCGGTGTCTGAGGCAGAACCCTTGTCTGAGTTACCTGCTCCCTAGCAAAGGTCTCCACGTGGAGGAGGAGCAGGCAGGGTGCTGGGCTCAGTCAAGGACCTGAATTGGACCCTGGTCTGCCATACTGACCCTTACCAGTCTTGTTTACCTCTGGCATAAAGGAGGATCTTTGAATTCTAACTCTAGGGCTCACTAATTCTGTTTCTCACAAATGCTTTGTGTGTTTGTTTTTTGTTTCTGTTTTTGTTTTTTTTGAACCAGGGGTCGAACTCGGGACCTTGCACTTTTGAGGCAGGCAGCAGATCCGCTGAGCTAAATCCCCAGCCCAATGCTTTGTGTTTTGTAGTAAAACCTTTTCTGGTGTTGACATTAGTCTGAACCTGGCTAACATGTACAATGCCTAACAAAAGTCCTCGAATATTCCTTCCCAAAGTGATTGACAGGAACTTGCAATACTCAGTATATAAAGAGGGGCAAAACGAACCTCAACTGGCATAAACTGAGTTCTGTCAATAACTAGCCGCATAACCCTCAAGCAAGGGTCTTCATCTTTCTGAGTCTTGTTTCTATCCTCTTTAGATGAGAATATCAGTAATGCCAGCTTCTGAAGATTGCTGTTGGAAACAAGTATGAAACTGCATGTAAAGTGTTTGGCTCCAGCCTGGTGGTTGGTAGCAGAAACACGAGCTGTTAGTTGAAGCCAGGCGTGGAGGCACATGCCTGTAACCCTAGCCTTCGGGAGGCTGAGGCAGGAGGATCACTGTGAGATCAAGGCCAGCCTGGGCTACATAGTGGGACCTCATCTCAAAAAAAAAACCCTAGACATAACGATGTGTAAGGAGTAATGAGAATGGCTTTCCTGGCAGGAGAGAAGCACCCATGCTGGAGGGAGGCTGTTAAAGGCCTGTTTCTTGATCTTGGCGCTGGTTATGAGGCTTGTAGACCTTGTAGAAAATTGTGCTGTATAGACTCTTGATTTGTGTGCATTCTGAATTAAAAGTTTCCTAAAATGGGCCGGGGATTTAGCTCAGTGGTTTTGTCACCTGCTGCACAAACGCAAGGACCCGAGTTTGATCCCCGGTACCAAAAAAAAGTTTACTAGGGCTGGAGATTTAGCTCAGTGGTTTCGCTGCCTGCTGTGCAAGCACAAGGAACTGAGTTCAATCCCTGGTACCAAAAAAAAAAGTTTACTAAAATAAGAATGTTTCTCAGAGCTTAGACATCCATTTTGTATTTGGCTGCAGTACTGGCCCAGAAGCAAGGGGTCTGCTTTTTTCTGAGTGGGCCTCCTTGTAAGGAGTCCATTGTGTAGCCTGTAGGCAAGACGGGGATCCCAGGCAGGCACGTTGTCTGGTGAGCATAATCCGCAAATTTGCCCTGCTCCTCCACAGTGTGAAGAGCAATGCCAGCCCAGGAGTGAATGCCAAGACCCTGGGCTTCTCCCCAATTTTTTTCTGAAGGCAAAAACACAAACTTTAATTTACCAGATTCTAACTTCATTCCAAGGAAAAAGTCCCCAAAAGAATCTGGGAGGGAGTCAGGCTCTGTAGTCAGTCAGCTCTGGGTTCAAATCCCAGCTTTACACTTACCTGTAGTGTTTTGCCATCTATAGAATAAGGATCACAGTGTTTACTTTTTAAAATACTGTAGTAGGAAAGTGCCTGGCCTTAGTAGTATTGTCATTGTCATTATCATTCATCTTGCCACTGGCTGTGTCCTACACCCCTTCCTCTTTACAAGTGTTTGAGCCCAGGGCCTTCACACTGAACTATCTCAGGCCTTTTTTTCTATTCTTTTTCTCTTTTCTTGCCCAGGCTGGAGTCAAACTTGTAATCCTCCTGCTCTGCATCCTCCCAGCTAGTCTCCTTTCTTGTAGGTATTGAACCAAGTGACCCAGATTAGGTGTGGCAACAGTGAAGACCTTTGGGTAGAAAGCGATGATGTCAGTGATGCAGGAGTCTCTCCCCAGTTCTCTGAGGCTGATCCAGTTGCAGGGCCTTTGGTTACTTCCAGTGACAGAAATGGCGCCCTCTAGTGGAGAGTCAAGCTCTGGGGAGCTTCTAAACAGATTCTCAGTTCTTTTTTTTTTTTTTTTCTTTTTTTTTTGGTACTGGGGATCGAACTCAGGTCCTTGCAGTTGCGCAGCAGGCAGCGAAACCACTGAGCTAAATCCCCGGCCCTCAGTTCATTTTTTAAATCTAATGAATTTTATGACCATCAGAGTAAGCTGGTTTCCCATATAGATTCAGTCAGGTACACAGTGTCAGACTCTCTCCCTAGTTACGAAGCGCATGACAGCCCCCTTCATTCTCACAACAGTGACAAACACCCGCACACAGCAGTCCACAAAGTCTTTCCTTCCGGTCTACCACAGAGTTCAGGGCAGCAAATGATATGTCCCCTATGAACATCAAGTGAGCAGCTGGATTCTGAGACCGGTAAATAATTTATTTTATTTCACCTGACTAGCCAGGTGCTTCAGATCTTCCCTGACACTGATGGATGGCCTTCCCTGCCCATCCATCCTGTGTCAGAGCGGAGATTTCCCATGGCTCCTATGGCAAGTCCTTCCAAGTGAGTGTCCGTGCACAGCATTCCCCACTTCCCTGCTGATTCCTCAAAAGCCGCTGTCCACACTGAATCGTGGTCTGTCCGAGCACACAGCAGCAGATGGGAAGACCTGGGCTGCACATTGCTGCTCAGCTGCTCAGCTGCTTGTCTTCTGGTGGGGCAGGATGGGCTGGGACTCCAATTTTACCACCTGCCACTTGTCCCTAAGGAAGGAGATGAGACTCAAAACTTTGATCTATAAGACCCCAATTTAAAGTAATTTTCTCCTACTCTATGATTGAAAAACTGATTCTATTAATGAAACCTGTGTCAAAGATCCGATCTTTTCAAGTGGTTCTACTATTTAACAAAAAACATTATGAAGTGGTGGTGTGCACCAGGTTGCTTTACTCTCTTTACATGCAGTGGCACTTGAAATCACAGCACTGTTATTAGATAGTACGGACATATTCATTTTTTATATGAGGAAGTGTGAGTGTGAGGGAAAATCTAGTAAAATGAGTTGTGAGCCTGACTATGTGCATTAGATAAAAATCACCATTGTGCTAATATTCTGTAGTTCTGTGGCATTTTGCAGTATACAGACAGATTTCCTCCCTCAATCCACATAGCACATCAATATTGTAGTTCCGTGTCATGACTGAGAAAACTTGAAGGAGTTAATGAAGTAATGTGACATATGTAACGTAGTTAGTGTTTCCTGGCACATGGCTATTGTTGAATGGACTGAGTCTCTTGTCCTCCCCTTCTGCCATCAGGATATGTCATGGGATATCCAGTCCCAGTAGCAGAGCTGGAACAGAAACCCAGTCCCCTGCATCAAACCCAGTCCATCACACTGGAAGTACCTCAGCCGTTCACAACTTGGCCTTTACAAAGGAAGTGATTCCTGCTATCTGGCTGGTTCCCAAACTCTTGCACATCCTTCGCTCCTCTCCTCCCTAGCTCTGGAGAGGGTCACTATCCTCCACTCCCTTTAGACATTGTGAATCAGTCATTGCACTTCTTCCTGCTAGGCGCAGACCTAATCTCAAAGTCCTTTCCTATACAGTCCCCTAAACAACCCCTACTGGTCACTTGAATGCAGTTTGGTTTTTAAATTGAAATTTATTTGCCATCCTGTTCTACCAGCCTGGAAAGCTTACCAGATAAAGCTATCACTCCTAACCATTTTTAAATTTAATTTCTAAAATATTCTTGAAATATTCCATCTTATCTAATTCCTCAGGTTGGACCTAAAAATGTTGATGCCCTTTAAATGTAGACCTTGCCTGAGCTTATACCAAGTTGAGGTTATTTACATTAAGTTGGGCTCACGTGTGCCTTACCAACTGGGGGAGGTTGGGCACTAAGACAGGGGTGCTACCCACACATGCCATGGCTGGTAGGGGGGAGTAAGTTTGGGGAACACTGAAATTAACAGTCAGATGTTGAGTGCCAGCCATGATTGGGAACCCTATAGTGTACTATCAGTATTTGTTGGCTGACTGGCAGGAGCTGAATTATGATGCACCAGGCTTTGATGGTTGTACTACTTGCACTCTCTTCTTTTGCTTTAACATTTGTCATTCCCATGTTACAAAAAAGATGGTACTGAATACATGACATGCCATGAAGTCCATGTGGCATAATTGTGTATATAACCTAACACAATTCTGCATAGGATATACTGATTCTACACAGGGCTTGCAGATAAAGGATATAAAATAATCTCAACCATTACCTCCATTATCTCTTCACAAAACAATCTATGTGTAATCATAATGCTTATGATTACAGTAGTTATTTATCGAAAGTATCAAGTACCATTCCACGTATTTTAGAGAAGAAAGAAAGGTTTCATTTCATATACCAACTCCAGTCAGGTTGGTAATGGCCGCCATGCCTAGTTTGTGTGCCAAGGGCCACAGTCTGGTTAGGTGCGCTTCCACCTATCACTGAGTTGCTTACAGGCCACACAATGGCATTGGCAGCTTTTAACTGTGGTTCCCAGACAGTTTGGGATGATTGGTCTCTTGATTGGAACCAGTGATCCTGCAGCCCAGCATCCTTATTGATCTCAAGATAGTAAGGCTCTTCTGGACTTCATTTTAAAATACGGTTTTGTCCTCTATTTTGGGTGCCTAACATTGCTGGAGGTTGCTTTTTATACTGTGTCACATTTGACCAGTGTGTAAATAGACCCACTATCCAAACAGAAATGCATAGCAAGGCAGGAGCACTGATCTGTTTAAGCCCTGACCTGGTCCTATGGAGATATGAATTATGGTTATAGCTCTGTCATTAATGGGTGACATCAGACAAGTCATGTCCCAGCCCTGAGCCTCAATTTCTTCATATGGAGAATGAAAGCCCCAGACTAGGTGATCTCTGAGGTCTCATTAAGCTCAAACAGCCTGTGTGTCTGATCCTGTGTGTAAATTCAGGCAACTTTCAAAGACTTCCCTGACTGCTCTGTGGATGCTATCGATTGGCTGTGTATATTCAGCAAAATCCACTCTGGCCAAGAGTTGTTCAGTGACACTCCCCGGAGGCTTTTCCAGGCTTTCATAGGCTCTAGGTAACCTGAAGACAAGAGGATTGTAGAATTGTATAAAGAGCTACTCCTGGATTTAACAGCAGTGGGGCTTTTGTAGTCTTAGATTCAAAGTTGTAGGAAATTGATGAATGAACCACAGCTCATGATGTCTAATCAAGTAAACAGTAACTCAGGAAATATACTGAAAGATGGAGTGTTAAATGCCCTCATTTTTGCCAGTATTGTTTTAGTTTCCTAGAGCAGTAATTTTAAGTGGGCCTCAGGGCAAGCGTGCCTCCCCGAGAGTCAAGCTTTGTCCCCTGGGACAATCAGAAGCGCCTGGCAGGTGGGGACACATTCTAGACTTAGCTAGGCCTAGACTTTGACCGCAGCTTTGCACTTGGCTCACTGGATTCATTCACCCTGTGCAGGTATGTCCTTTCATCTTCCCAAGGTGACCTTTAGTCATGACTTGCATAGCCGTGACTTCTTACTGTGGACTAGTGTGTGCTAAGTGGTTTATGCACTTAGCATGTGGGTGTTGGTACTATTGTTACCCCCATTTTACAGGAGAGGAAGCTCAGGTTCACTGAGGAAGAAGTTTCTTTACCCAGGATAACAGAAGTGGGAATGTGCTGGCAAAATCTTCATCTCCAAACTAATAAGCTACTGAACTGATGGCATGGGCATTCCCCAGCACAGATGTTTCCACAACTCCACCCAGCATGTTCTTCCTGATGAGATCTTAGAAGTTGCAGGGAGAGGCATGCCCAGTGGTGCTTGGTGACGGGAGGTATTGGGGAGGATTCTTGGGGATCAGGGCATTGGATTCCCCAGCTAGACAGTCGTTCTGAGTCCTGGTGCTTCCCAGACTCCCAGATGGAGAGCAGGTCCCTGATGTCCAAGCCTAGGGTAAAGAGAGCCTTGTCCACACCCTTACATGGCTCCCTGGGCTCTGTGGTCCTGACCCTTGTCATTGAGTCTGCCACATCCCTCAGTGCAGTGCCTGACTCCAGATAGTACCAGTCACTAGAAGAAGCAGGGCTCACTAACTGTGTACCAGAAAGTGTTGCCAGCATCTTTCATTCCTTATTTTTCTTAATCCTCACAACAAGCCCTTGAGGTATGTATTTATCATCTACGTTTAATAACAGTTTGCCCAAAATCACATCATTAGGAAGTAGGAAAGTTGATATTTGAACTCGGGACTTTCTGGCTCCACACTCCCTGTCCCTGACCTTTCTGCCCTGCTGCCTTTAAATACAAAAAGGGCTAACCCTTGCTGTCTTCCCAGTAGAGCTGTTGTAAGTGCTCAGTAAAGACCTAGCTCAGGGGCTGCCCAAAGTGGCTATTCCTCCATCTGTGTAGGCAAAAGGTGAGCTAGGTGCTGATTGCCTTTTATGGAAATCTTTTGGTTAGTTAAAACAGAGGAGGATCCCCTTGTAATATCTCAAAAGCCATCCACAAGTAGTTTCCCTGGAGAGTTGTATATACATTAGAGTTGTGTTTTGTTTATTTTGAGCTGTCTTGTTAAGGAAGGATTTATATGCTGGCATTGATGTAGGACAGCAATCAGGCAATGTTTTCTGCTTTGACAGTTGGTGTGATAGTTTGCTTCCAGTGAAGTTTGACTCACTGTATCTGGAAGCTGTCAGAAGTGGGAGCATGAAAAGGTCATGACGGATGGCGATGGATAAGTGGGTAGGGGAGGAGAGTGGGTAAAGAAGACAAATGGCCTCCCTTGTTTCCAAGGAAGGGCCAACCTTGGCCACTCGCAGACAGCCCCTTGCTCTTCTTCCTCACCTGCCAGGGCTGATAGAGGGAAGCCTGCTGGGCATCATGTTTAACAGTGGCACCAAGTTGGGTGTAAGGAGCTCACAGGAGCTTCCCTTCCCAGCAGCTTGGCCTCTTGGTGCTTGAGAACTGCTAGACAGAAGTGTTTGTCAATCCAGGGTCCCTCTTCATGATTGTCAATCACAGAATTCAGATGCTCATCCTCTGTACATTTTAAAAACTGGGAAAGGGAACTGAATTCTGAAGGGGAAACCTAAAAACCTGTCAGCTTTGTAAATGATTGCTGGGCTGGGGATGCAGCTCAGTGGTACAGTGCTTGTCTGGCATGCACAAGACCCTGGGTTTGATCCTCAGCCCAGAGGCAAAAAAAAGATTTTTCTAAGTAAGACTTTATGAGACAGGATCTCACTATGTAATTCAGGCTGGCATTGAACTCAGTCCTCCTGCTGCAGCCTCTCAAGTGCTAGGACTTGGCTGACTTGGCACATGCCCACACTTTTCTTATCCATAATTTTCCCTAGTTATGTTGTATGCCATGATGGCTGGATTAACTATTCCTTTCTTGTTGGCTATTTAATGTGGGGAAATGTAAATGTAACGAGTCAGCTTCCCTTACTTCCTTAGAAATACATTCATAATTTGAGTTACTTAAAATAATGTATAAATGACACTTTAAGGAATGCCTCTGTCTTTCCTTCAGGAACTTTACGTGAAAATGTTAGCCTAGCAAAACCATGCACAGTGATCAAAAGGAAGAATATTGACCGGATTTCATGCTCGGGTTTGCCACATATGAGCAGAAATAGATGTGTGCATTTGTTGACACACCTGAACACTGACTCTTTCCTCAGTGAAAATGGAGAGAGGAATCTGAAGACCACTTGGGTAGTCTCATTAATGCGGCCTTCCTCAGTAAAGTAGATGGATCATGTGGTCCCAGGACTTGGGAGCCTGACAGCCCTGGATCTGAAAAATGGTTTCCCCCTTCACAGCCCCTGACCTGAGACAAGCACCCTCCCCTCTCATAGAGTGTGTTATAGGCAACACCCTGCACCATTCTTGCAGAACAGGACGGAGGCTGAGAGGACGGGTTCTGGAACCAGACTTCCTGGGTTCAGAGTCCAGCTTTGCTGCTTAGGAGCTAGCTGGTCTTGAGCAAGTTATTTAACCTCCTTGTGTTTGTTTCTTCACCTATAAAATAGGGGTGAACACAGTGACCAACTTGATAGAGTTGATAGGAAATTTGAATCAGGGCTCACAGTGGCCTTTTAGCCATGCTGGTACATAGGTGGTGCCAGTGAATGTTGGTTGTGTCAAAAAGCTGCAGGCCCTTGATGAGTGGTGTCTATAGTTAGCGTCCTACCTGTCCTGCTCATTTGCCGATTCCTCGATTCCCCAGTTCCTCATGGGGACCCTGCTGAAGGAGGACAGCAGGGAGCCTGCCAGGGTTGCAGCTTTGCTCTGTGCCTGGGCCTTGGCCTTGAGGAAAAGGAGCCACAAGGACCATGCCTTCAGCAGTCCTCTTCTCAGTGCTCCACTGTCACAGGAGGCAGCGCTGCTTCTGGCCCCTGGCTCGTCCCCTGTCTGCCTAACTCACCCCTACTCTTAGCACTCAAGAGGCGGCAGTGACAGGCGGGCCGTGGTCACACTGCTTGACTTCTCCACTTAGAATCCCACCAGCCTGGCTTCCATGGCCTCCTCTCCCACCCCCAGAGTCCCTGTCCCTGGCCTGGACTATGATACAGCCTCCTAATCTTTCTTCCAACCACATGAAGAGCTAGAGCTCTCAGGCCAGAATGAGAGAGTTCTCCTTTTGGCTCCAGGCTGGACTCTTGGACTTCCTTTCTGCAAAGCTCAGCAGAGTGAGCTTGTGCAGAGCCACCCCAGGTGTGTGCTGCTTGTCCAGCAGGCGTAGATAGGCCTCTGAGAAACTGAGACTCACGTAGGTGTAGGTTGGTCTGGAGGAAAGTGAGATTATTTCATGTACAAAGGATTCTTCCCATCAGGAAAGATTCCCCTACAGGTTCTTTTAAATAGTGACTCCTCGAGGCAGTTGAGTGTTTTACAGATCATTAACTACTTGACTGAAAGCCTGTGGGACAGAGAAACTTAAAACTGAAGTGTTGGAAGCCCCTGCCAATTACAGATCAATCCAAAATGAAGATAAAGTGTCACTAGAACTAGAAGTCAGTGGAAAAATGTGATTTGATTGGGGGAAAAAATGCGATTTACATGTGTTTTTTGTGGAACACACCAGCTGCTTAAACAGTGTTGTACCTATCTGCTCACTTCAACCTACTGCATCCATCTCCCACATCTCCATTCCCAGGTCCCAGTCTCGGGGTTCCCCTCAGTGAACAGTGGCTGTGCAGTCACCCCAGGAAAGGGCGTCATTGGGAAATTGTTCTTGGGGCCTTGCTGATGCAGAGATACAGCCTGTAATGGATGAACTATACAGTAACAATTTGCAGATAAAAATAATAGAAGTTAAAGTGTACTTTACATGATAAAAGAAAGATGAAAGAGGACGTGAGTCTGTTACATCTGAGATGGTTACAAAAGTCCTGCTTTGTGAAGTGGGCTTTGTTGAAAAGATTGATGCCATGGGGAGTGACCTTGGCTTGGCGCGGGAGCTGGTGATGTATGTATGAGCAACCCTCTGCTAAATGGACCCAGATTTGTAGCACTAATATACATGGGAGCCCAGAACCAAACTCAGTACGGCAATAAATCAACAGCCACTTTGGGTGTCATTTCTGGTTTATATTCCACTATTGTTCTATCACTTTAATTCATGTCACTATCATCTTTTCATCTGGAACAGTTTTATATAATTTTCCAGTGGAGTTACCTGACAAATCCTATCAAATTAACAAGGTACATTAACAATATTGACTGACTACAGCTTCAGGAGTTGTAGGGCCATAGAACAAAATTTTAAACTCTCTCGATTTTTTTCTCTCTCTCTTTCAGAGAAAGAGGAATGTGGGACACAGTTTATTTCCACATAAGAGATATGCACATTTATTTTGTTCTGCTCGTTTTGACTTTTATAAATGTCAAAATAAGAAGCAGAAAAAAAAAGTAAGACGCAGAATAAAGAAGGGGAAGTGAATGTGCACACATTAACCAACAACCTCGGCTTATGTACTTTTCTTCTTTCAGAGAACTATAGCAGTGTCTAGATCTTTAACAATTAATGACCAAATTGGAGGCATAAGTGCAACTGGGTAATTGTAATCTATTTTAAGTGAAATGTAATAAAATTGGTCTCCTGATACATTCTCACCCTCCTGAAATCATCTAGACCTGAGAGTCCAGAGTCAGTTGGACTTATGACACTATGCCTAATTGAAATACGATGTTCCTAAAATTTATCTAATGACAAATCCCAGCATTCGATTAAACACACAAGTAATAAAAGTCAAAAAATAAAAATAAATTTTTTTTCTTAAAACCACAGTTGTTCGTCTTTCCCAGAGACCACAGGTGATGACCAGGGTTTAGCAGCCCTTTCTGCATTGTCTGCCCTGAAGACAGTCTGCTTACGTATGTCTATACACAGGCTTCTTTCTGCCTTTGTTTGCCTTGGATTTGGAATCCATCTACCCATAAAATAAAACAAATGAGTTCAGTATGTAGCAAACCAAATCACTAGGCTTGTGTTTATATTTTTAATTTTAAATTTACTGTTAGACCATGACTGTTGTTTGTGTCTGTTTTCTTGGAGGGGGGCATTAATTAACTGTTATTTTTATCTGCTTCTTTTGGCTTACTAAGTTTTTTTTTACATTTGTTCAAAAATTTCTAAGTGGGATCCGTGGGATGAAATATGTTAACCCTGATTACCTTTTCTATTACAGTATGTATATTTTATTATTTTAATCATTTCTTATATCTTTATTTCACTTTGCCTTTTTTTTTTTTTTAACTTTGACCCTAACCTTTAAACTATGGCCTAAAAGTAATTACCTTTAAGGTTCCATATGGGGCTCACTCCAGAAGGCATATTAGAGATTTTTGTCTCACTTCATCAACAGATTCCTCAGTTTTCAGCAGAAGAGGGAAAGTAGCACATCTGGGCTAGACGGTGTCAGGTGAGCAAGTGCTTCCCTGAAATACCAAGAGAGCATTGCTCTGCATGTCCACACCCGTCCCAGGGTCCCTCCTGTGCCTGGCGCTGCCTCTGCTCTGCAAACACCCTATTTCCAGTTACACTGCACCGTGCTGTCTTTCATGACCCTGAAAATAAAACCTGAAGGGTCGGAATTTAACATTCTGGCTTCCTGCTCTGAAGTCTTTGTTGTATAAAGCTCACACCCAGGTTTGAGTCTCCCTCAGCAGAAAAGCGAGTTCCACAGGCAAGGCTGAGCCCCAAGACTTGAATTTGAAAGGTTCTGTATAACAGAACCTGTGATCTTCCTGTGACTTTCCTTACATGTAGCTTGGATAATTATTTAGTGTCATAGAAGGGACGAGAGAGCTTTTTCTCCTATTTTTAGTATGTACAGTTTTTTCAAATCAGAAACTTCACTGGTAGCTTCACTGTTAAGGCATACATGATGTTAATCTTCCACCCCAGATCTTCTTAAGAAAAGGGGAAAAAAAACATTGGTCAAAACCAGGGGGTTTTTTTTGGTACCAGGGATCGAACTCAGGACCTTGTGCTTGTGAGGCAGGTAGCGAAACCACTGAGCTAAGTCCCCAGCCCTCAAAACTAATTTTAAATCAGTGTATTATAGTTTATTTCTTTTTTCTTTTTTTTTTTTTTGGTACCGGGGATCAAACTCGGGACCTTGCGCTTGCAAGGCAGGCAGCAGAACCACTGAGCTAAATCCCTGGCCCTGTAGTTTATTTCATTACAAAGTACAGTCGTGTAGTTACCAACATGTATCTAAATTCTCTATTGCATCAGTGTTATGTCTAAGAAATCGTGTTTCTCAGTCCTTTTCATACAGTTTTGGGTTATCCCCCCACAGCTCAGCCACTCGGGGAAGCAGCCTGTGCAGCTTTCATGTGCCACTTGGATTCTGTCAGTCCTGAGTCCCTAGCATTCCTCAGCCCTAGGGCGACCTCATGTTCGTCTAGCTTAGTGGCTATAAAGCAGCCAAATGAGCACATTGAAATCACTTACAGCTTTTACTTCTTGTGCTTCTTTTTTGTCCTCTTCTTGGCCTTACAGGTATCTCTGGAGACAAAGTCGAGATAGACCCCGTTACGAATCAGAAAGCCAGCACTAAGTTTTGGATTAAACAGAAACCCATCTCAATCGATTCTGACCTGCTCTGTGCCTGTGACCTTGCTGAAGAAAAAAGCCCCAGTGAGTAGTCCCTTTTATTTATGTCTCCTTTCTCTCTTTACCCTCTCTTCCCCTCTGCGTGCTGGGTGCCAAGAGAATATATTGCCACCGTGTCCTTTTTTCCTTGGGTCTATTTAATTCATTACCAGAAATTTCTTTTAATCAAACGGGACTGTATTATGGTGCCCAGAGCCTGACATGAGCCCCCATCCTGCTCCATCTCAATGGCAGCACAGAACCTCACTGCCCTTCCCTGGGGGCTGGGGCACCGGGGCAGATTCCTGCTGGGAATCTATACTCCGAAGAGCCTTCATTTCACTCTGTGCCCCTGTCTCCTTCCTGTATGGGGGACCTAACCCATCAGAGCTGGATCTACTTTCCTTGCACATCAGATCAAGGAAGCTGGGGGATTTCTTGTGGCATTTCTTGAGCATCCATCATGCCGGAAGTGTCAACACCCCTCAGATTATTGGCAGCTGCGTGACCTACCAGCTCATAATTAAACTTCTGCCTGGTCCTAAAGAAGAGATCACTGCTGGGTTGGCATTCCTCCACTTAAATTATCAAAGTAGATTCAGTTTGGTTGTATATTTTGGCATATTATATTTTTGCAGTTAAGTAATTGAGTATAGTATCTAGATTAATCAGTTAATTACTTTTAGGACTCTTGTCCTATCAAGGGACACAAAGTACATATATATCACATTGAAATTCGTCCATGGAAGAAAAATTTTTAAACTACAAAAGGATTTTATTAGTTATCTAGAAAAGAGAGGAATGTAAGGCATTGGTTCTTAGACTCTAAAACCTATCAGCATTACTTGTGGAATCTGTTCAAAATTCAGTTACCCAAAGCCCACCACAGTAGATTCTCATTCGGTAACTTGAGGTATAAACTGAGCATCTAATTTTTGTTAATGCTATATGTTCAGTATCCACAAAATTTGAGAGCAAGTGTTGCAAGGAATTACATATTCAGAAGGGACAATCAGAAGTGTAAAGGCCAGCAGGTGTTTATAATGTGGTTCAGGTTTCTGAGCTAACACTGATTGAAGTGGGGCCTGATGAGCTGGGGGCTCACAGGCTGGGCACATCCACAGGGCTCATTTGTGGGTGAGTGTTTCATTTGTCAAATCCAGCTATGCTGGGCTACATATTCTCCTTTCAACTCAGCCTTCAGCTTGGCAAGAAGGGAGAACATAGAGGGAAAAAGGAAGGAGTAAGGTCATCCCCACCCCTTCCCACCATCCCCATGGTCCCAGCGAGGCTCCAGCTCTGCAGGATGACCCCAGAGGAGGCCAAGGGAAAACCGCCTGCTGCTCTGGGCTGGGGTACAAGGCTGCTGGGCTGCCACTGCTTTGGGAATCATCTTCCCAACCCCACCCACTCCAGCCCATCTGCCAGTCAAGATGGCTTTGTTCTCGTGTCTTCCCAAGAACTGAGGACAGTTTGGAGAGCAGCATTTTGTAACTTCTCCCTGTCTCTGAGGAGAGAAAGGGGATTCCACGCATGTTGTGCAGAGAGAGCAGCTGGGTGGAAGGGTCAAGGAAGAACAGAGGCCCGTTTCAGGTGTCCCTCACATCCACACCAGCTGTCCACTGTGTCACAGAAAGCTGCAGCTGAGGTACTGGGAGGTGTGGATGCAACACACCCAGCCAGCCACCACTCACCGCCCCCCATGGGATCAGTCAGTCAAGAAGTAGCTATTACACTTGTGTTTGGGAGGCCACATTCCCAGTGTTGAGGGTACAGAGCAGACACAGGCCCTGCTATGTCAGTGCTGACAGCCTCTTAGGAGTCTTTTGTCTTACTTTCAGATGTACCAGTGGTTCAGTATAAAAACTGTGCACATGGGTCTTACAGAGGTTTTCTTTTCTCTCCCTCTGGCTCCAGACATGTAGAAATTGTGACACTTTTCTGAAGGAACAGGCTCACTGCCCCATAAACATTTCCCGAGTCCCTGGTCCCTGTCTCTTCCAGCAGTGCTTTTCAAACTTCATGCCCAAGCCTGAGGGTTTGAGGGACTTGAGGGGGGTGTGTTTGTGTGTGTGTGTGTTTGTACACATGTACGTGTGTACGCACAGAAGGGCTCCCCTTCAACCAAAGGAGCTCTACTTTTTTCTATTTTGGAATTCTGCGTTTAAGTTCACAAATAAAAGGATTTTGCTGCTGCTTTAAAATGTGTATTTTTAAGATTTACAGGCTTATAGAATAAAAGTCTAGTTCAGATTTGGGCCAGTCACTGTGAACTGATTGCACACACTGCGCTCTCCTTCTGCTGTTCCACTGCCTGAAATACATCTTCCACCCAACCTGCCCTCTCTAACTTCTGGACATTGCTACACTCGGCCCACTCATTTCCCAAGAGCCAGCTCCAGGGCCAGGCCTTCTCTGTTCACTTTCCCCCAGGAGTTTCCAGAGTCTGTACACCCACTGTGTATCACCTGTCTGTGCTCTGCCCATCCCCACTGAACTGACTACCCGGCGCCCCTGCCCACCCTCTGTCCCTAGCACTGCATCTGCAGAGGTGGCCTCAGCTTGCTCACTTGGAACTGAACTGGACGAGCCCAGAATTTAGAAACCACCAGTTATTCAACATAATTTATGTTGTAAAGTGCCCAAACAAAGATGTGTGGAATGAATCAGATTGATGCTGTGTTTCTAGGATTTCCAGTATCCTCACCAAATTAATTCAGTGACTTAATCTAAAAAGTTCACCCTCAGGCCATCATCAGACCACAGAATTAATCTATGGGGCTGCTGCTTTTTTTCTTTCTTTCTTTTTTTTAAAGAATTAATGGTAACCCTTTTTATCTTTTGTGTCTGTTGAACCTTAGAAAAAAGTTATTTTAACAGCACTAAAGAAATGAAAGTCACTATATTTCATAAGTTTAGCCTGTGATTTTTATCAGCATGGTGATGTATGTTTGTAGCTGAGTTTACATCAAAAATTATTCTTGGGGCCTTCTTGAATGAATTATGGCAAAGAGAGAAAGTCTAGAAGTAGATAAGGTTTTTGATTTCTGCAATATATTTCCTTTTTCATGTTTTTATCTCTCGTAACACAAGTGTCTTGCTGAAGACTGGAACGTGTGACCAACTGGAATAATTTAGTTGTGAAAACAGAGCAGACGTGTTATTAAACAGCCTTCTTTACAAAAAGGCATTAAGTGTTGGGAGGATAATGAAGTTGTCCCTAGTCTTACTTGAGATGTGTTTGTCAGAATTTTGAACAGAAAAGAAATGGTTTTTAAACCCTTTGAATATGGCCAGTTTGCAGTGTTTATTGAGAAGCCTGCTGTCAAACCATTAATTTGGTCGTCATAAGGAACACAACTCAGGTTTAATTGATGCCGTATCCTAAAAGTGTTTGAATAGCTGACTTGGCAGAGGGACCAAGCATTAGAGTGCCTGCAGTGAAACACATAATTACATATATTGTGGAACCAGAGAGGCCCAGACTTCATAAATATCAGTTCTGTGGCTCTTGTTCCTTTCCCCACTGCTCCTCCCTCTTAGGCCAGGTTCTCAGCAGGAAGATTTATTGCTCTGTCCCTGTGAGTGTTTAAGGACCTGGAACTTAATGACTAGATAGATACATACCTTTTTTTAAAAAATTGTATATCTAAATATGAACTCTTAAAAGAGCTCAGAAAATCTGTGTATCATAATACCTGAGAAATTAAGAACAATTTCTGTCTTTCTAGATTTAAGGAGAAAAATATATAGCCATATTATTCAAATCAGTGATTTCTCAGTCTGTTTACCATTCCTTCAGATATCTTTTGCTATTTTGAAGGGTGTCACAAACCTCTTAAAAGATGAATCAATTTTAACTCCTTTTAACCAATTTAAGAATATGTACAGCATATACATTGGTTACATTGTGTTATAGAAATCATTTTTCGTCCTTACACAGGCCCAGACACAGGCTTTGGATGCTGTAGACTGTCCTTTGAACTGGCCTCAAATTCCAGGCTGAAACAAAAGCCAGGGCCCTTTCTGTGAAACTTGTACCCATCAGAGATGCGGGCAGTGTAAGTACCAGGCTCACCAGAGCCAGGTCCAGTCTCAGCAAGAGAAGCTGTGTGGGTTCAGAGTCTTTAAAGGAAGCAGCCTATCATTAAGAAATCAGATTTAAACCTTAATAAAGTAGCTGTCATCTTTATAGCTGAAAAGAGCACTGTATCTCAATTAAGTATAGATGATATAAAATCTTAAGGAAGCAACGTAATAGAGGTAACCTAATTACATTCTATTGCAATAGTATAATGTAAAGGAAATCTGATTCTGTTGATGGTGGTTATGTTGGAGGATTTGTTTTGTTTTGTTTTGTTTTTGTCCAAAGCACTGTTTGGACACAAAATAGGAACTCTTCGGGGTTATAAGTTAACCACCATGTGTAGACTGTTAAGCCCTAGTGAATAGGACCTACTGGATATTTGAGATGAGATTCAGTTAAGGCTATGAGTTAAATTAGCTGGGCTTATTGGTGACCTCCTGCTTAAATGAATCTTTCTTTTCATAAGTACTTGACAAGATCTGTAAAGTAGTGTATTTAATTTACTAATTAAATTAAAGCTGCTGAATAATGATTTGTCCACATTGATTTAGCTTAAATAGAAAAGATCAGCATTGTTGTGATCTTCAGCCACCTTAATGGCCAAGCCAGTTAGACACAAAGGCCTCTTGTGTTTTGTGGGTCAGAAGTACATAGGTAAGCCCAGGCTGTAATTGAATTGCCCGCACCGCACCCTGCAGTCGCAGATTTCCTTTGCTTTCCCGTTCCATTGTTGCACTGGGGCTTAAGAGAATGTTAACGTGGTAATAGGCACAGGGCCTTCCCCATTATACGTCTTGCTATCGAGCGGTTCTGCATGACTAGTTAAAGAAGATGGCAAGAAGATTAATGAAAGCCACGCTAATACAGAAGGGGGTACTTTTGCAAGACTTCTACCGAGGAGATATTAGAGCTGAACCAGAGCTTGGCTTTTTCTTTATCCTGTGACCTTTGAACCTGCCTTACTGTTGAGAGCTGCCAGGGAAGTCGACATTTTGATTGATGTTGGTACACGAGTCAGTCTTTCCCATTGAATTCCACATCTGCACGAAAATAGCTTTTCCAGCAGAATTCATACTGGCTAGAAGTGATAGCCAAATTGATGGCTGAAATGCTTTTATGTAGTTTTCATTTAAGCCTAAAGATATTTGATGATTTAATTCAGTATCCAGTTTTCATAGATTATATGTATTCACTTATATGTTCTTAATGAGTTCATCAACTCATAGTGAAAGACCAATATTAAGAATGTTCAAAGGTTTACAAATAGAGCTCCAAGCAGCCTTTATGGGGGAGTAAAACTAGTCATCAAACAAACCCTTCACCATCCTTAAAAAAGAAAAATCCGAGGGCCCAGAGAAACTGGCTTTGAGGTTTGTGTAAATAAAGCAAAGCATCTGACTGTTTTTAGAAAGCTATAGATGGGGAAGTCTACAATCTCACCTCTGCACCCCACCTGAGCCCCAGCTCAGAGGTAGTCTTGGTCAACCCCAGGCTGGACTCTCTGGCCTTGTCCTGGGGATGCTAGCAGTCCATTCTAAAAGAGCTTGTCATAGGCTACTTGTAAGGCAGCCCTGTGCAGACACAAACCTCCTCACAGGTCCTTACTAATTCTGTTACCTTGGATGCTGCATGTGTGTGTGTGTGTGTGTGTGTCTGTGTTTGTCTGTGGTATATACATCCTCCCACTACCTCTTCCAACAAAGGAGAGCAAGGAGAGTGGCAGAAGGGCTCAGGTTTATTCCTTTTTTGTGGGGGGGGGGTACCGGAGATCGAACTCCAGTCCTTGTGCTTGCACAGCAGGTGGCAAAACCACTGAGCTAAATCCCTGGCAGGTTTATTCCTAAAATCAACTTGGTACATTGAATCCTCTGACCGCCCCATTTCTTTTCTTCCTATTCAACAGAGGCACTTCCAGCAGAGAACACACATTCTCTCTCTCCCTGTGTCCCTCTCTCTCTTTCTGACATGACAAGCATTCTAGTTTCTGAAAGAGGAGATACCCAGGAATTTTGTCATAGTCTTCAGACGCTTGCAAGAGGAATGAGGGTGAGGTGGGGGGGGTGCCACGCTGGCGTGCTGCGGGCCCCAGAGATGAGGCAGCTCCTTTATACACCAGTGGTCCTGTCACCGAGGATGGGTAGAGACCACCTCATGCTCTGTTGACTCCCAGGAGGTCTGGACACTGCAAACATTAGGTAGGCAAGCTGTGCTGGGTTTTTATTCTCTGACAGAGACTTATTTCTTAAGTTCCAGATCAAATACGGTAAGTACTGCCTGATTACAGAACACAACGGACTCTACCATATTAAATGCCCCAGTTATTGAATTGCCTTTTCATAAGAGTACTCTGGAGCACAATCAGGAGCAGGCAGTGCCTCATCCTTTTAACAGATATGTTTCCTAGCCCTATTAAAAGGGGTCTTCATCTATCCTGTCAAAGGGAGTCTGCTGGGGTTTTTTAGTTTAATTACACTATCCAATTAAAACTCCTTGCTGCATTTGGATGCGCCTCTCCTTGGGCCTGAGTGGATATGACATTTACAAGGCTCGCCTTTCAAGCAGACAATAGTGTGATTGATGAGGTGCACATTCAGTGAAGGAGGCGAGTGCCTGTGGAAGTGCTGCTTAGTGCGTTTTGATTTATTTATCATCTTCTTCCAAAACAAGGGAGCTGCCGCGGAGATGGGTTTAGGCAACCAGGGGACCACCTCAATTTTTCCTGGAGTGTGGAAGGGAGATTGGACTTTACTACAGGATAAAGGTGAAGAAAAAATATAAGCCTAGTGCCAGTTTGCATCAGTAAATACCATCTCCATTCTTAGGTTCTCTGACCCAGTTTGGTTTCAGGTAACCTCAAGCTGTGATCTGCTATTAAATAGGTCATCTCTGTGTTTCCAGAACAGTTTTCTGGGGATGGATAGCACTGGCCAGGCCCCTGAGAATGCAGCCACCCCAGCATGTGTCTCATGGACTGACCTAGCTGACACCTGACTCCTGCTTATGCTCCCAGCTGCACCCTCCAGAAATCCAGCTGCTTCTGTCCAAGGGCTACCATCAGTGCTTGTGATTCTTTCTAACTCTGGCTATTTAAAAGTGCTTCTGGAATTTGGAATCAGCCAAGAGCACGTATGGCTGCTCAGCACAGAGACATGGAAGCACAGTGAGGAACTTCTCAAGGTTGTAGAGACAGGGCAGACCCAACATCCTGTTCCTAAACTACTGTTGCTGTTTATCCTCAGCCTGTGATAGATGGGGCTGGAAAAGAGTGCTTGTCTCTCTGGGCCCTGGAAAAGAGGTATTTCTGTGCAGTGGTCTCTGGAAGGGTCAGCCTGGTGAAGCAGCCCTAGGCATTGATAAGAGTACACCTCACCTGCTCACTGTCAGGTTCCACAGTTCCTCATTCGGGCATGTTTACATAATATGAGGGATGTAGCTGGTGTTGAGATATTCTCAGAGAATTTTCTTACATTCTCTGTAAACTTTGTTTTTTCCTAGGACTTATTATTAAATAAGAAAGAATTTCTCTGTGTTGATTGGAATATTGGTATTTGTTAGAGTAGAAAACATCTTGAGGATATCAACTTTTCTCCTCCTGGGAGAAACTACCTTCTTGCTATTAAGTTTCCACTTAATTGTTGACTTGGACTTTATGACCCATAATAACAAAACAATTATGTAGGCATAATGAAAAATGTGCATGCATTTGCATTTTCCTAGATTTTGATTACCATTTCCTCAAATTTATTCTTTCTTGGTTTTTAACATCAGAGGAAACCCTAATTGAGAAGAGGGTAAAAAAGCAGGGGCTGTTGCCTACTGAAAATCTCTGTGTGAAAGATTTCTCAGCTGGGTAAATGATGGAGAAAATCTGTTTTCCCTTGCCTCCTGCCAAGCTCAAAATTATATTTTCATAATAAATAAATGGGGTGCCTAGATTTTAAGTTAATGTCATAGACATGGAAAAAGTAAGCCATACTTCCATTAAAATCAAAATGCATATTGCTTATGAGACTTCCATATGTAACTTCCAGATTAGCTTTTCTATCATAAATGACTAGAACACTGGACAAAATATTTTTACAAACCTGTTTCAGACATTGGAAAACACGCAGCACAGGGTTGTGATCCCTTAAAGGGAACTGAATGCCTTTCCACCAGGGCTCTCCAGGGAGGGAGAACCCAAGGTGAGTGTCACAGTCTCCCAGGTTGCCAGGGATGGGAAGAGAGCGGAAAGGGAGAAAGTAGAACGGGAACCACACTGCGAGAGAGCTGGAAGAGGCCAGGCAGGGAGGAGTGCATGTTCAAGCCAACCTGGATAATTCAGCAAGACCCTGTCTCAAAATAAAAAATTAAAAAGGGCTAGGGTTGTAGCTCAGTACAAAGGCCCTCTTGGGTTCAACCCCCACTAGTGTGCACACACGCGCACACACACACAAATATCACAAACAAAACAACAGCAGCAACAAAAAACTATGCAAAGAAGCAGGAAAACGTGTCCCATAACCAGGAGGGGAAAATTGATCAAAGCCAAAAGTGACAAGGATGAAAGAATTTGCAGACAGGTATGCTTCAAAATAGGTATTACAGATATGTTGAGAGACTTGAAAACAACTCAAAAGAAAGAAATGGAGGCTATTAAAAAGAACCAAATGAAAATTCTAGAGCTAAGAAATACAATACCTAAATCAAAACTCACTAATAGGAGCAAATGAAGACCAGGAAAAAAAGATTAGCATGTGAATTATCTATTGATGCATTAACATTTTTTCCCAGAATTTAGTGAGTTAAAGCAACAATAGTATTTGTTACCTTACAGTTGATGGTCAGGGATCCAGCAAGTTGGTCCTCTGGCTCTGGTCTCATAAAGCTACAATCTACATGTCAGCCAGGGTCAGGGTCATTTCAAGGTGTACTTGAGATAGGATCTGCTTCCCAGTAGAGCCCAGTTCCTTGCCACACAGGCCTTTCCATAGGGAAGCTCATAAGATGACAGTTGGCTTCATCAAAGATACAGTGCTAGCATGGAAGGTATCCTAGCCTTCTTAACCTGATCTCAGAAGTGACATCCCAACAGAAGCAAGCCACAAGGCCCAGCCCGTGAACAAGACAAGGAGGGGATTATACATGGGTGTGAAAGGCAGGGGGTGGGCTCATCAGGAGCCATTTCAGAATCTGTTCCATAATCAAGGAACTGTAAAACAGAAAAATCCAAACTGTCCAGACTGAAGCCCAAAGAGGAAAAAAAGGGATGAGAAGAATAGAGCAGTCTCAAGATTTAAAATATCAAACCACCTCAAATTTCAGAAGCCCAAAGAAGGCTAAGCAGGATAAATATAAAGAAAACCACATTGAGGCTCATAATCAAATTGCTAAGGACCAATGATAAAGAGGAAAAAAAATCTTAAAACCAGCCAAAGACAGAAGAAATGCTGCATAGAGGAACCAAGATAGGAGCAATCTCTGACTTCTCATCAGAAACAGTGCAGTCCAGACAACAATGGAGTGACATCTCTAATTGCACTAAAAGAAAATTTATCAACCTAAAGTCTATATTCAGTGAGATCCCCTTGAACACTGAAGGTGAAATATGGACATTTCAGACAATCAAAAGATCAAAGAATTTGTCACCCCTAAACCTTCCCTATGAGAACTGTTAAAGGCTGGAGGAAGAAAACGCCAGAAGGAAACCCAAATCTACATAAAAATGTTAAAGGCACTTGTGTTTCTGTGAGCAACTGTATGGCATGAACCAAGAGAAAGGAAATAAACCAGAGAGACTTCTTTGGGGATTGGCAAACTGTGACCCACAGACCAAATCCACCACCTATTTGTGTGTGGCCCATGAGGTAAGAATGTACACACCAGCCACTATTCCAGTAGAATTAGAAGTGTGAGGCTAGCCTGGCCAACTTAGCAAGACCTTGTGTAAAATTAAAAATTTTTAAAGGGAGACGGGGGACTGAGAATATAACTCAGTGGTGGAACACTTGCCTGGTTTCAGTCCCTAGTGTCAGCCCCCAAAAAGAGGAAAAAAGCTATTTTCTGACTTATATGAGCATCTACAAAATATCCTTAATTTTGCCTCGTGCCCCACAACACATAAAATATTTACCTTCTGGCCTTTTATAGGAAAAGTTTGGGTGGAGGTAAAAAAAAAAAAAACTCAAAAGGAACCTCCCCAGTTTGGCAGTGTTCCAAGGGCTTTGTGTCACTTAACTCTTGCAAGAGCTCTGTGGCATTGAACTGCATGTACTATATAACTCTGAAACTGTTATTCAATCCTAATAAGAACTCCAGGAGGCAGATACTATTCCCGTTTTCTTATTGTGTAAACTGACACTCAAAAAAGTTACACAACTTGTCCAAAGTAACATACAAATGGTAGCAGAACCATAGTATTCTTCATTCTGCCACTGGTAGAAAGGCACTTAATGTCACTGCTTTCTCAGAAAGATTATCCCTACCCCCAACTCAGCATGTAAAGTCTTTTCTTTTCTTTTTTCCTTTTTTTTTTGTACCGGGGATTGAACTCAGGACCTTGCACTTGCCAGGCAGGCATGGTGCCACTGAGCTAAATCCCTGGCCCAAGTCTTTATTTTCAACAAAGTTCAACCATGCTTGGTCATCTAGCTTCTCTTCCTAAAGTTTGTTAAATACAGGAAATTAGAAGATGGGGGAAAAAATAACAAAACTTAAATAATGAAGTGAAAGTTGATGACAGTTTACCAAAAATGAAATAAAAACTATTAAAAAGCAGTCCAGAGTCCATGTTCCAGCTGTGAAGAAGATCCAGTCCCTCCGGTGGTTTGGGGCCCGAGGACTCACCCACTGCCCTCACCACTCCAGACCACCACCTTCCGGGATGCCAGACACCTAGCAATGGAGGCCCCTACCTGGGACATCTGGCTGCCACACTCCAGGACTCGAGGCTGCTGCCTGGGACTCCGGACATCCACCCAGGATGCCCAGCTGACTGTGCCCCACAAGGCCTTCCTGCAACTTAACTGGCAGAACCAACGGGGCCCAGCAGGCGCAGCCAGAAGTAAAGCAAGGGACCAAAAAGCAAACCGGCTCCCCCAAGGTCTCGCATTAAAAACCCTAAACCTTGGAGGGCAGAGAAGCTCAGCCGGTCCCAGCACCCGGAAGGAAGCTCCCCGCCTCCATCCCAGGCTTCTAGGACAGAGAAGCTCAGCTGGTCCCTGCACCCAGAAGGAAGCTCCCCACCTCCATCCCAGGCTCCTAGGGCAGAGAAGCTCAGCCAGTCCCAGCACCCGGAAGGAAGCTCCCCTGCTGCCATCCCAGGCTCCTAGGGC
>NW_004624760.1:9814064-9995252 GCF_000247695.1 Heterocephalus glaber
TAATATGCTTTCTGTATCCTTTTAAATTCTGTAAAATCTGTGGTAATGTCTCTTAGATCTTAATATTGTAATTTTAAAAATGTGTAACTGATATTGTGTAACAGGAAGAAAAGGTCTAAAAGAGCAGGGGAATTGGGAGGGGTAGGGGAAGGGACAAAAAGGAAAGGAAAAAAGATGAGGAGAGGAAAAAAATGGAAACAAGGTCTTTGCAAATAGGGAAGGGTAGAGGGGGTGAAGGGCGGGCAAGGAAAGGGGGAAAAATAAATGAACCAAGAGACTCATATAATGGTACAAGATCCCAATGATGAATGTAACTGTATTTTATACCAAAAATGTACCAATAAATGGTACATTTTCCTTAATGGGGAAAAAAAAAAGCAGTCCAAGGTTGAAGGAAGCACAGCAGTGTAGAACAAAAGAACCTTTTGCAACAAAGAGAAAATCATGATATTCAGTAGTTCTACAGATGAACATGGTAAAATAGTAATATATTTTCCTAGTATTCTTTTGGGGTGCTTTTTTGTTTTTGGTTTTGTTTTGGTACCAGGGATTCAACTCAGGTGCTTGCGCCTGCAAGGCAGGCGGCCGAACCACTGAGCTAAATCCCCAGCTCATAGTATTCTTTTTTTTTTTCCTAGTATTGTTAATACAGGTGAGAAAGTATATAATGTACAATTTTAGTGCTTAAAATTAAAAAGGGCCATTTTTGGTTGTTTGGTTTGGGTTTTTTTGATGTGTTATGTTTTGTTTTGTTTTGTTGTGCAAAGGATACCCAAGTTCTCCATGCCATTGATTCTGGGTAACTGGAGTGTCATTTGTGGTCATGTAGCCTACCATAGAGAACTTGCAAGCTCAAGTTTGTCAAAAACTGCTCCAAGGAGACAGTTTTTAAATACAGAACTTGTTTCTTGCTTATCTACCTTTCTAAAAGCTAAAGAAGATAACCAATAATTAGTTATTGAAATAACAGGTGATATTTGCTGAGACAACTTAGTTATGAATTAAGTTATCAAAAGGCCCCCATAAGCCATTATTTTTAATTTATTTCCTTAAGTCCATCGAAGTATATAGAATACTCATCTTAAGGAAAAGCACATGTATATTGAGTTGCAAGCTGAACTAGCCATTTATTTCAAGAGACACCATCCTTACTTAAAAGAGTAACTGACAAACTATGGTTATCCAAACTCGAGTCTCTAGCAGACATTTTCTGGAAAAGGAGGTGAACCTGTCACTTCAGGAAAAACAAGTGACAGTGTTTGACACCAGTGATGAAATTGAAGCTTTCAGGTGAAATTAGAATTTTGGAAATCTTGTATCCATCACTGTAAGCTTGGCTTCCTGTTGCTTAAACAGTTTTGTAATTGAATAATGAGACCAATGGTGCTATGAATGAATGTGATTTTTTTATATTGTATAATGAAATGTTTCAACATTTGAAAGATCTTCATAACTCAATGAACCAGTATTTTTCATACTACTGCTTGATATTACAAATCAAACAAGAGGGAAGATCCATTCAAAGAGTGAGACCAACCAATAGATTTTAATATAACAAAAGTATAAGAAACTTACTAATGAAGTTTTAAATTTCATAATGCAGCTACTTTTTAAGAAAACTGCCATTCATCGACTTTGGCATTGTATCAAAGAAGAATATTAAAATATGCCTTCTGGGCTGGGGTGTGACTCTGGGCTTGCCTATCCTGTGTGAGGCCCTGAGCATGATCCCTGGCACTGCAGATATAAATAGGGAAGCCTCTTTTTATCCAAAAGCATATTTCTTTGACTTTTCTTCACATACTTCACTTAACCGAGTATATCACAACAGATCAAATGTAGAAGCAGATAGGATAATCCAGCTGTTTTCTTTCAAGCCAAATATCAGAGTTTTTAAAAATACTGAAATACAGAAATAATGCCACTCTTTCTAAACTTTTTGTTTGGGGAAGTAAAAGGGTTTTTCCAGTGTAGAATGTAGTTTATGCTAATGTGTGTATTAGAGTTCTCTAGAGGAACAAAACCAATAGAAAATATAGCAGTACCTCGCTTCACTAACTTAATTCTTTCCATGATTCTGATTGTAAACTGAATTGGACAAGAACCGAATCAAATTCAAAGGTTAGATTCAATGTTGATCTTATAGGGAAATTTGATTTGGTTCTCGTCCGATTCAGTTTGGGACCAGAGTCATGGACAGAATTAAGTTCGTGAACCGAGGTACTGCTGTGTGTGTAATTGTGCAGGGGTTTCTAAGGCAGACTCACAGGGTCAGAGGTCAGAGGGTCCCGGTGGCCATCTGCACCGCAGAGCCAGAGGATGCAATAGCTACTCAGCCAAGAAAGTGGAAGCTGCAAAGCAAGGACCAAGTTCAAGATGAAAGGCCTGGCGGCTGAAGGCTGACACTGGAGACGTGGAGATTGATGTCCAAAGGACAGACCTGTCCAGGGAGATTGCAGCTCTTCAAAACAGGAACACTTCCTCTTCCTTTCTCTTCTTCCATCCAGGGTACAAGCCTATTGGCTGGTGCCACCACATCCAGGACAGCTCTTCCCCTCAGTTTGCTGGCCTGCCTGTCAGTCACCCATAGACACGCCCAGAACTGTGCTTTACTAATCTTCAAGGCATTTTTTTGTTTTGTTTGTGTGTTTGTTTTGAGACGAGGGTCTCACTATATAGTTCAGGCTGATCTTGAACTTATTATTGAGCCCAGGCTGGCCTCAAACTCACAGTGATCCTCCTGCCTCAGCCTCCTGAAGGTGGGGATTATAGCCATACACTACCACACCCAGCTATCAAGGCATTTCTTAATCCATCCCAGTTGATGTATCATGATCAACTTGTAATAGTGTCTTTTATGAGCTAAACTTTTTCAGTTTCTCAATTTCAATTTCTAGCTCAGTGACTTTTGATGGGTATAAACTAAAGTACGTAAAGGGTTTTGAGACTAAAAAATATGAAAACTGCTGATCTGAGGTCTTGAAAATGATCTTAAGATGTTTGGATTTTATTCTGAGATTGATAGGAAAAGAAGCAGTGCAGAGTTTTCAGTAAGCAAATGACATGTCCCAGTGTGTTTTTAAAAAATGGCTCCTGTGGGTAGATGCTTAGATCTGCAGACATGAACAGCAGTAGAAAAACAGAGTATGCAGTAGTTGGCCAGGACCTGGCTGCAGCTGTGGGCATAGGATAGGAAGAGCTCCAGGGTGAACAGGGAGAACTATTGAGGGACCACGTGCCTGGAGCAGGACCTGGTGTGCGGTGAGGCCTCTGGGTGTACTGACAGAACTTCCGCTGTGACCAGATGTTGACACTGGCTATGGACGTGCTCAGATACAGGCCACATGAGGATGTCACAGCACCACAGGCAGGCGCTGAGATGCTGGAGAAGGATCTAGGCCAGATATCTGTCCGGCATCAATAATAGATAAGTAGTAAGTAACATCCAAGGAAAGAAAGTAGAGTTAGAAGAGATGAAAATCAAGGATGCAGCACTGGGGAAGATAGTATGGGAAGGATGCAGGTGGGAAGGTCACAAGGAACAGATTGGAGATGTGCACTGAAGAACCAGGTGACTGTGGCTCCATGGAAACTCAGGCGGCAACTTTCAGAAGAATCAGAAGTGGCTGAGAAGGCTCTACTGGAGCTCTCAACATTGAGGGCATAGTGACCTTAGCAGGAGTGTTTTCAATAAATTAAAGAAGGGAAATCACATTGCCATGGGAGATTTTATAATTAGAGAGACTTAATTATGTTTATAGGAAGGAGCCAAAGAGTGAGGAAAGTAAGTTTGAAAGATGCAGGCAAAAGTGTAAGTAGGTCAGATGCAGCCCCACCCCAAAGATCAAAGAGGTCGTGCAGTGCCCGTGTGGGATCACCTCCATAGTCCTCGGGCCTCTGCCACTGTGGGGTATTATGCTGAACTGAAGCTCTCTGCAGGCAGCTCGGAACTGCTGGTTACAGTGGAGACCCAACCCAAGACGAGAGACTCCCAGCCCAGCCTGGCCTCCTGGGACCTGGAGAAAAGAGAGCCCTGCCCAAAACAGTGTGTTCTCAGTCGTTTCCCCCAAAGAGTCCCTGGAGAGCTCTCTGTCCCCTGCCAGACCAGAGGGACCAGAAGCCATCCAAGTTTTACGAAATAACCATGCCTAGCTGGGTACAGTAGCACATGCCTGTAATCCCATCTATTCAGGAGACTGAGGCAGGAGGATCAAGTTGAAGCCCAGCCTGGGTGACTTAGGAAACTGTCTCAAAACAAAGGAAAACATTTTAAAAGCCTCCATGTCTGATATAAAGAAACTGAGAAAGACTCCAAAGCCTCAGAACCATTTGTAGTAACCTTCTTTATAATGCTGTTGGTTTTATAGTAGCCTAGCTGCCCAACAGAGTTGGTATGAGCCGAAGCACACATCTACTTGTTGGAATAAACTGTGGCCGTTGAAAGAGATGCTTATGGAGACTGTGCTGCACCAGAGATGCGGCTATGAGAAAATATTAAGTTTTTTTAAAAAGCTCAAATTTTATTATCACTCTGATTATAACCCTGTGAAGATGTGAGGATGACAAGAAAAATGACTGCAAATCCCTTGTGCTAGGCTGTTGTGATGACAGGATGGATGGAATGTGGAGGATTTTTCCCTGTCTTCTGAATTTCTAGTAATTTTTAACATTATTTTATAATTTTTAATTGAAAATAGAGAAAAACAATTTCATCTTTGGTGTTCTTGGCAAGTGGTGCCACTGAGGGGCTTAGACAAAGGCGGGCTGCAGCCTTGGTTTGGAAGCCCCAGGCCTGGCCAGTGAAGTCGCTGTCCCGCCTCATAGCAAGCGCAGCCTTTGGAGGACAGCCACTCCCCAGCATTGGCCCAGGGAACCTGTTCTCTCAGCACAGCCTCCTGCTTCAGCTAAAATGCATAATGCAGAAGATAAATTATCGCACAAAAGCTCAAACGTCTCTGCTTCTGACATTTGTACTGCTAATTAGTTTCTGCTTGGTGTTACATCCCATCTTCTCTGGTTTACTTTGAAACAAGATACGTAAATGTAAATACATTTTACATAGCCAGATTTCCACTTCAATATTCAGAGGCAGATGTATAGTTTGTCTTCCCTGAGTACGTGACCAGTGCTCAGATGCTACATTTATACCATTATATTTCACTTCATTCCTACAGCATTAGAAAAGCAAGTCTGTTGGGAGAAGACCCAGTTAAACACAAAATCTTCAAAATAGGTGTATTTTTTCTTCACTAAATATCAGTTCCATTGTAGTGGTAAGAGTTACCACCACTCTTTGAGTCCCTGCCTACACAGGCACATGGGTGAGATGCATGTGTGTGCACACACACGAGAGTTGGTTGCAGGTACTGCGGGCCTCCTTACAGCGGGTAGCCTGGGCTCCTGGAGAGGCGGCCTTGCCCAGGTCCCCGGCCACCCTTTCATCCCTGGGCAACTCCAGGCTCGTGCTTTTCCCTGGGTGGTGCAGGCTGTTGTCTTAATTTCCAAATGGAGTTCAATAGTCCAGGGAAGATGATCTGAACTAACTTGAGTATTTAATACATAATTTTCCTCAGCCCACATCTTTACAGAGCCAATATGCTCCCATAGTTTACCCCTTTCCTGTGAAACTGCTGGTGTTCTTTGAATTTTCAGGGGTAACCCCCACCTGACTCCGTCTCGTGGCCCGGGACAGGTGCCCTGGTGGGCTGCACTGCAGTCCCTCCACTCCTCTTCCTCCCCTCCCAGGGAAGCCTTGGGGTGATAACAGGCGTTACTTACTCCATTCAGTGTTCAGATCCCATTGTTTCTTCTTCTGGTTACCATGTAGCATAAATTGCTCATGTTTACTGACAGATTTATTTCCAGCACGAGGTCAATTAACTTGTTACACATGAATATATACATTTGGGGCTGGATGAAATTATACAATTAACTTGTTACACTTGAATATATATAGGTCTGGGACTGGGTGAAATTATACAAGTGCGAATGCTGGTGATTAGCTGTCACTCTGGGGTAAAGGTGTCCCTAAGTCCTGCCAGTGTTACTTTCTCTACAGTTCTCAAGTCAGTCTGTTTTTCAGCATCCTTTCTGTACTTGTCTGGTTCAAAATCGCCAGCCTTTTCCTGGATGACTGGCAACTGGTCTTCCTGCCTCAGGGCTCTGGAGACCCAGAAGGAACAGCCTAAAACGTAGTTCACTCACTCAGTTCACTGTCCTGCTTCAAGGCCATTGGTGGCCCGGCAGCAGGTGAACCCAGATGTTCCCAGTCCCCCCCACAGAGGATCCTGGTCTGTCCAGCTCCTACAGACCCGGTTTGTTGTACATTGTGCTTACTCTGTTGACCTTCCTCTTTATACCTCCTTACCCAGCTAGCTCCTTTCCTCCTCCAAGGTGACTCAGGTGTCAGCCCTCCAAGAAACTGTCCCTAAAGGCCCTTCCCCATCTCCATAGCTAATCCTCCTCCTCTTGTTCCTCCTACTCTCTCAAGGTTCACACCATCCCTTGCACTTGCTTGTGCTCCCGGCAGAGCCTGAACTGACAAAATCTCCCCTCTTGGCCACCCAGCAAAACAGCCTGGAGCTGGGGAAAGCTCCAGCAAAAATTCTCTTGGAGGAAAGGGAAAAAACTCTCTCCCTTAGAAATGAATCAGCCGTATGTCCTGTGGCCCAGCATAGGTGGAAGCATGGCTGCAGCCCTGGCCCAAGTAGGACCGCCTTGCTCATGGCCGTCTCCCAGTTGGTGGTTACTGTGGCTCTGTGATGGTTACAGAGCAAACAGACCTGCAGGTGGGGTCCTGTCCAGAACCTCAGTGATGAGTGCATTGCACCTGCTTCTCTTCTCAGCTGGGCACTGGAACAAGCACAGGGGACAGGGAAGGGACACAGCCCCCAAGCATGCGAAACAGTGGAGTTTGGGTGCCCAAGCCTTTCAGGAGACCTGGGATGGTTTCTTTTTTGCCTTTGCACTGTGCTATTGTGCAAGTGATACACAGGCCTCCCCTCAGTGAGCCTGCAGTTGACAGGCACCACAGAGCTGCAGCCCCACTAGGCCCCTGGGCCCACGCAAGCACATAGCACACGTGCCACGTATAGATTTGACTACCTAAAGTGCAGGTTGATTTTAACAGTGCCTCAGGTTTTCAGGCAAAACATACTTCCCACATCTTGAGGGTTTATTTTGTCAGTGATGAGCGGGAACAGGTGGTGTAGACCGCACGCATGAGATCACTTAGAGTGGTCAGTGAACCCCAAAGCTCAGGTCTGCAGGCCTCCCCAAGACCTTCTGGTCCTCTCTAGCCCCAGGCCCTGGTGTCTGTGCCTGTCAGTGGCCAGGTGTCAGCAGCAAAGCCCCCCAGGGCTGGGGGTGTTCCTGTTTGTCCTTCACAGCCCTGCGTCCTTCCTAGAAGGCTCTGCTTGGGCACAGCATGACCAGCAAAGGTATCTGCATTGTTCTTTCACATGGCTGCGTCACCAGTAAGCCTGCAGTGTTGGGATGGACCCTGTGAAGATGACTGCATGCAGGTGCACACTCGGAGATGCCTTTGTTCAAGGAAGATTTGCTTTCTTATCAGAAATAAATAATTCATATATTAACAGAGTGATTAGCTTCCAGTCAAGAATTCTAACATTTTAAGGCCACAATTTAGAGGCAGGTTAAATTTGTCAAGTGACTGAGAGTGAGGTTTTTCAGAAATTATTAGCTAATTTTTTTCAATATAGGATTTATAGTCACAATTAGTATATCGTAATGATATTTCCAGGATAAAATACCAGCAGCTCAACTTTTCTGGCCACAAATGTACAACATATATCAGTTTATTTTTGGAGCTCTAAAAAATTAGCTACTGTAAATAAAGTCCCTAAGAAGATTTCTCCCGGAAAGAGGTGAACTTACAGTAATCTGGGTGATGTATTATTAATTAATAACTATGACCAGCCACTGCTTCAATTAAGAGGACAACGGATGAGGAGGCCTAATAGAAAGGGCACGCTGAATTTTAATCTCCAGGCCCTGGGGTCTGTTACACTGGCTGAGGAGGCTGTTTCTGCAGATGTGAGGCCTGTGGTGACATGGGCCTGGTGCCCCGCACTCCAGGCAGGCTCACTGGGCACTGACTGCATTTTTCTCTGACAATGCTTCTTTGGCTGCCAGTAATGGAAAACAGCTTCAAAACAGCTTCAGAAGAATTTCTTGGCTGCTGGGGTCTTCCAGCTCCATATGTGCTCGTGAGCTGGGGGAGCTTCACATTTGGCCAAGGCCAGAAGTCCTGAAGCCCCTCATTCTAGCCTCTGTCCCGGTACAGGCCAGACAGGCTGGCATCACTGTCAGGAGGGAACCTGCTCAGTGTCCCTACACAGGAAGTGTAGACCTGGCTGCAGGTGTGGCTAAGCAAGAAGCAGATCTTGACAAGCCACACACAGTACAACAAATCCACGAAGGAAGGGCCTCTGGAGTATAGCTTGAAGGTGCACCTGGGACAGCACCAGGCAAACCAGATCACCAAGAGTGGGCCAGGCTTTTCTGTACAGATCAGTGGGAGAGAACATCCCAGGTGGGGTCTGAGGTCTGTGGGGGCAGTGGGGTCACATGAAACTGGACCAAGAGGCAGTCTGAGAAATGACAGTGTCACTCTGAAAAGGTTGGCGGGGAACGAGGATGAATTTGTATCTGCGTCAAATGTATATCAGAAGACCGGAACAGTGGGTTCAGTCTGTTTCCTGAGGTGCTAGCACTCCCATCCCCATCCTTCCAGGCTAGAAACGACCCAGGCCTCTGGGAGCAGCTTCCATATGGCTCCCAAGTCCAGGCTCCCCTCCAGGCAGGACTCAGCTTCCAGAAGGAGCCAGGGCTGTGGGAGAACCTCTGTGAGAGCTTGGCTGTGGACCTGCTCCTTCCATAGCTCATGTACTTGACTTTAAGCACTATTTTATTTTTAGAGTAATAATTTGAGGTTAATTGGCCTTCTACCTTAAAATACTTCCTTTTCCACGTAATTTTTTTTTTTTTTTGTACCAGGGATCGAACTCAGGACCTTGTGCTTGCGAGGCAGGCAGCAGCACCACTGAGCTAAATCCCCGGCCCATCCATGTAATTATTCTATAGTAGCATCTCCATAAATCCTTCCACCGTGGCATTCTCCTGAACACACTCCAGGGTGGAATGGGGCCCGACTAGCTGTTTGATCTTTACTTTTTGCAGTCTGTTTTACACCTAGCCTGTGACGAAGGCTCCAGCCACTCCAGCAAGGAGCAGCCCAGCCTCCACCTGCGTCCACTTGAATGGGGCGAGTGGGAACCTTCCTGTAGGGAACTCAGCAGCACTGCCCCTCTTTCTCTCTCTCTCTAGGTCATGCAATATTTAAACTCACGTATCTAAGCAATCACGACTATAAACACCTCTACTTCGAATCTGATGCTGCTACCGTCAATGAAATTGTGCTCAAGGTAAGTTCTTTCTTGCCCAGGGGGCAGGATGTATGGGTTTAGTTGTTTCAGGCTGGCTGCAGCCCATCCTCAGGCACCAGGCCAGGAGTCTGCATCCAGGTTAGCAGAGGAGGAGCCATGCTGCCCAGCGATGAACACCAAGGCCCAGGCCACGCAGCCTGGGTCAGCAGCTCTGCACCCACTCTGCCAGAGCAGGACCTCCTTCAGCTTCCTCTCCCCCGCCCAGTAGTCCTGGCTCTTCCTGTTGGTTCTTTTCATGCACCATTCATTTTCTTCCAGTCATTGTCAGTAGCTCCTTGAGGCTCCTAGGGTGGACTCGGAGGAAATGATGGTTCCAAAGACACCTCAGTTGTGCTCTAAGTGATTTTCTCAGCCTGCTCAAAACATACCCAGCTTGAGCTTGGCTTATGTGTTACTGAACCTAAACAACCCTCATAGCACCCTCTGTGGGCCAACCTGTTGCTTAGGATACCACGGTAACAGGCCAGTCCCTATCTCCAGAGAGTTCCACCTCTGTCAGGGGAGACAGAATGAAACCATTACCAGAATATTCATAGCCACAGAGATGCCATGCAGGTATGGAAAGGGTGAGTGGACTGGCTGTGGAGTAGGGAGGCAGGAGAGCTGAACCTGAATGAGGGGTAGAGCAGATTCCTGGCAACCTGTGAAGGGTGGAGGCAGGTGCTCATGTGTGGCCAGGAAGCTGGAGCAGCCAGGCCACACCACACCTCGCAGGGCAAGGCTGGTGAGAGCAGCTCTGCTTGGCCTAGCGGCCAGCTGGGTCTCTGATTCAGGAGCCCTGAAAGAGTCAGGACTGCTGTTTCCAAGGAGCACCAGGTGTTGCCCAGTCTGATCAGTGCCCCACGGGCTGAGCAGCCTACTAGGACTTTCCTACATTGAGACTTCTTCCTGCAGCCAAATCTTAGGTCATTTGACCAGATGGAAAAGCACAGCTGGTCTGCAGAGGGGTTAGAACCCAAGATGTTTCCTCACCCCTACTTGGGTGGCCCTGGCTCATCACTTCACCTCACTCGGGCTCAATTTCAACACCACCACCAGCAAAATGCTGCTAGGATGAAAATAAGACAAGAGGTACTAACTCTTCCTAGGGCATTATTCATTCTCTTCTTAAGTCACCAAGTAATAGAAGCAGTGAAGATGCACTGAGGGACATGGGACCTGGGTTAAAGGCTTCACCCATCCCCTCACATTGAATCTTCACAACTCTGTGAGACAAACCTGCGAAATTGTTCCCATTTCCTAGGTGAAAATGAGGCTCAGGAGGAAAAAACAAAACAACTTAGCCAGGGTGGTGATGCTGCTAAGTTAGCAGCACCAGAACTTGAGCATAGGTTTGCAAGTTCTTCATCCCCCAAATCTATGTGGCCTTAAGGAATTGATTGGGAGATTTTAGCACATGGAATTGCTTCACAGGCACATTTTGAGCATAGTCCCCACAGCTGCAAAAGGTCTTCAAAAATGATGGGTGAAAATTTAAAGGATGAAGCTGTTTGGAGGATGGTTTGGGACCAAGACAGAGTGGCATGGTCACCAGATGGAAGGTGGGGGTCTGCAGACCACTGACTGAGGCCCCCCTCACCGTGAACCAGGAGACAGAGTGCCCACCCAGGGGTGCTGGAGAGTTATCTGCCAGATCATCACCAAGCAGCCACAGGAACTTTTAGGGAGTAGGTAAAGAAATATTCCAGTGCCCCGAGAGGGGCTGAACTTACTTTTATAGCCAGCATTAAAATATTCAAGACTTGAGAAGGATTCTAGTAAAATTATAATCCTGTGTTTGACATCAAAATAATTTTCACAACAGCAGATTGATGACAGAAACACAGGTTTATGACTTCAATATGAGACTCTGGAAGATCAAGTGCAAAGAAATCATTTTACAGGACCAAATGCTCCTTCGAAGCAGATGCTCTCTGCAAAATCCCTGAGGCCTGTCACCTCCCCTGAAATGTCTGTTTTCATATCAAAATGTGTATAGAAACACTGCATCATTCAAGAGACTCCAGGAGGGGTGCGGCCTGCCCAGGCCTGATTTACTTGGAGCTAATGATCATGGTCCTGATGCAAGATTGAATTTCACTTCCCTAACTTTGATTTTTATAGCAATTTAAATACTAAGCTTCAGCCACCTTTCCCCCAGGGTCAGGCCTCTGTCTTTGCACTGTGTACCAGCTCCAAGTGACTGAGGCCCAGCCCTGTGCCCATCAGAGGTTTTTCAGGGTCAGTCTCAGACTCAAGGAATCACACATGTTAGGACTTTCATGTCAGAGGAGGCTGTAGGCTGAAGTGAAAAGGAAGTCACAGCCAGAAGCTGTGGCAGAACAGCTCTCATGCACAGGCAGCCCTCCATCAAGTTATTTTCTCTTTTCCTCCATGTAGAAATATAAATCTCTCCCAATTTTTATACCAACTATTTATGATTTTATGTACATTATCCCATCTTGTCTGGCCCACTGTCCCACGGTGTAGACATTATTGTCCCCATTTTATAGATGAGACAGAAGCCCAAGGCCACAGAGCTTGAAAAGGTGGAGCCTGGGCTTGAAGTGGCCAAGGAGTCCCAGGGCTGCTCTCCTATTGGGGTACAGTTGAGCCATGCTATGTGTGGTCCCCAATTCTGCAGGCTCAGAGATGAATCTCCAAGGAATCCCTGGGCTCCTCAAATCAGATTCTCTTAGTGATGGAGTGATGGAAACTGTGGCTTTATTGACCATGAAAACTCCCTATATTTTTATGCCTTAAGCTGTAAAATGCATTGAAAGTGAAACACTCTATAGTGCATAAAATTGTGCAAGTTTTAAGCCACAGCATATTAACCAGCTAATGGCAGACCAAAGGGCGTTTTTATCTTTTGATTATTACATTAATCTTCCATTAAAATTATCTATGTGATTATCACAAAGCCCTGAAGATAATAAATTTAGGAAATAGTTGGCTTGTTAAGGATTATTTTAAAATGCTTTTGTCAAATTATATGTGCCAAAAATACACTGAAAGCACTAGGTTGGCTGAGAGTGCAAACACTGTAACCCAAAGCTTGCTTTTATTAAGAAAGATAAAACCCCTGATTTCCATACATCCCAGATAGGGCCCCAGCCCCGTGGTCCTGATGATTTATTACTCTCAGCTGGTAGCTTGGCGAGGCAGTGGCCGAGCATGTCAGGCCTTCTGTGCCCACACACCCGCCTTTACTGCCTGCTGCTGACAACAAGAACAGCAAGTCTGGGGACGGTGTGGGTGTGGCTGCCTCTCATGCTGTCCTCTTGAGGGTTCTGGTCCCTGCTGTCACAGAGGCCTCCCTTGAGCACCAGATGCATGGCCCTCGGAGTAAAACCTGTGGGGGGGGGGGGCTGCCTCCTCCTCTAACCAGGATTCTTAACTTTTAGAAGTCTGAGGGTGTGGAGAAAGTGTTCACAGAAAGCAGAGGGCAGTAGGGTGCTGAGGGGAGCCGAGGCTTACGGTGCTGCACAGGGTGGCCCTGTGACCTCCCTGAGATATGCAAAAGCAGCAGCACACCCCTGCCGTGTCCGACTCCCCAGTGACCTTGGCCTTCTGGGCCCGCCCTGCGCTCTGAGCCTCACTTTCACTCCTGTCAAGGAGCCCTGGCTGGCTGCTGGGTTGCTTGTGAGCTCTAAGGAAATGGCGCAGTAGGAAACCCCCTGCTAACTGCAGAGCTTTGTTTGGGTTTCTCATTGCTGTGATGTTTTTGTTCTTCAGATGCAGAGGGTGGTGGTCGGGAAGGTGTGGGCCCAGGTTCCAAGGCAAGCAGGAAGCAGAGCCAGCAAGTCCAGCGCAGCCCCCGAGGAAGCAGCACACACCAAGGGGGCTGCTCTGTCCTGACCTGCACGGAAGCCCTGATGCCTGGGACTCCAGCCACAGCAGTGTACCTGGCCCTAGGCGCCCCTTCCCTTCCAGGCCTGCCCCGGGCGAGATACAAGCACTGGCAAGTGATAGGTGTGTCCTCTCGCTTTCTAGGTTAACTACATCGTGGAATCACGAGCAAGCACTGCCCGGGCTGACTATTTTGCTCAGAAACAAAAAAAACTGAACAGACGTACAAGCTTCAGCTTCCAGAAGGAGAAGAAATCAGGGCAGCAGTGACACTGGCCTCCACCCTCAGTCTGTGGCTGCAGCTCAGAGCCCGCCTGCCAGGGCCAGGTGGCCCCAGAGCCCACCCCGAGTCCTGCAGTGCCTGGGAGAGGCCAGCCCTGGGCTCTGAGCTGAGAGCTAGGGCGCTCTCGGGGAAGGTGTGCGGGTGGGGGCACCTAGGCTGGTGTGCAGGGCACGTGACATGGACCGAAGTGGCTTTGAGTAGCAATGCCCAGGGGCCAGACCAGCCCCAAGGAGCCAGAAGCCGCCTGGCCAGCTTCACTGCCTGACAACCCTGCCTGAGAGTGTACATAGCCATGCCAGACATTTCCTTGCAACTTGATCAAATTTCTTAAAGCAAACGAAGAACAAAAGTGTACATTTCTTTTTTTTTCTTTTAATAAACAGGTGTACTCTTTATCATGGTTGGTATGATGGACCATTCTTTGGGGTGGAGGATTGATTATGTTATTCCCTTTAAAATCTGTTCCCATATTGAACAGGCAGATTGGAAAGGCTATGGTTCGATTTCTCAGAAGAAATGTTTAGGGCTTAGTCAATAGATTTAACTATGCCATTTGTTTAAATGAGTGCATTGGCTTCGAGGATAGTGCCGTACTAAAAGTTAGGAACGAGGACCTGGCGCTGCGTGCGTGTCCAAGGCTGTGCCTCTTCCCCTCACAGATGGGGCGCTAGGAGGACGGGGTGACGGCTGTTCTTCGGGTCATGCCGAGCCGCCCAGCAGGGTCTTTTCCAGTTCTTACAGCAAGTGGGAGTTCCAGCTGGCAGTTAGACGTGCCTGAGGGTGCCCCGGCCTGGGGGTCTCTGCTCTGATGGCTGTGCGGGACCTGACTCCCGCCAGCTCCCTCACCTCGCGTGCCCAGTGCGAGCCGGCAGGAAGCTGCTGTCGGTGTCGCTGAGAAAGGAAGCGGAAGGAGCGCGTCCCCGGCAGCCCATTCCGCGGTGGGAGAGACGTGGGGCCAGGGGCCCCTGACACCACACCTCTGGCCACACCAGATGCCTCTGCGGGCCTCGCCCAGTTCCTCCACAGTGACGTCCTTACCTACTGCCCCCGGCCAGGGCCAAGGGCCAGATGTCTCACTGAGGACCTGCTTTTAAAACATTTTTTAAGTCGTTGTACAGGAAGAGGTGTGTCTAAAGAGCATCTCAAGGTCAAGTGTATTTCTTTGCACAGGGATCATTTTAATGAATTCCTTTTTCATTTTGCCCTTTGTTCAGCCAACAGGAGCATCCTTTTCTAAAAGAAATATTATTTGTAGCTTGCTATCCGTATTTGAATTTTTAGCAATTTTATATTTAGATATCTGAAAAATGTAAATGACTAATTTGGTCATTAAATCTTGTGACATTCAATATTAAAATAAATGTCATAGAAACAGTCTTTGGCATAACTTTGAGTTCCTGAAGTTGCGTACATGATGCTGAGCACTGTGACTCTGTGGGTCGCCCGGATGACACCAACTGGCACTTGTTGCCTGGCGTCTCTGAACTGCATCACAGTCACAGGGTGACACTGAAATTACACCTCCTCCAGCTACATCAGAGATTGCTTACTTGGGGTACAACACAGTCTGTGTCTAACGTGTCCAGTTGAAGGAGTGACTTCAGGGGACCGCTGTGTGACCACTGCTGGGCAAGACCAAAGCTTGATACTCATTTTGTCCTCAGCCCCCTCCTCACTCCAAACCCAGATTTTAAGGCGAGGCCCCAAGCGCAAGGACACAAGTGTCTCATGCCATCCCCAGCGCCAGGCTTGCACAGCCTGAGCCCAGCGTGTCCCGTGACCCCCAAGCGACCTGACTCCCCATCCGGCTTCCAGCGGGTCTCCCAGCCTGGTGGCAGTGTGGACGTTGCCCGCCGTCACACCCGAAGCCAGTGTCATGCTTGTTCGTGGCTGGCCCTCTGGACCCTGAGGGGGAGCCTGCTGTGCCCAGGCTGTTGCTCCCATGTCACTCCCGCAGACAGCCTGGCCATCTCTGTCACTACCTTCATCTCCAAGGTGAGGACTCGGGCCTTGGGTCGCCTCACTGGCCCCTGACACACCATGAGTGACTGGCACCATGGCCCTGCCCTTCACGTGGGCTCCACCCTCCACTGTTGCTTCCTAGCTGGGAGTCAAGTGCTGGATTAACTTGAGCTCTGCTGGCCCCTCTGGGGTGATGCGCACCCCAGGGTCTGTGTGAACCATGTGTCCCCTCCACACGGTGGCTTCTGTCACAGGGGTGCCCTGTGGAGTTGAGTCCAGCCTCCTCACTGGACAGTCTTGATGGCTGTGTGTCCAAGGCTGGCAGGTGGCCCCATGGGGTCTTCTCCCTGCAGCCTGCCAGATCTTCCTTGGAGAAGCAGATCAGGGGATTCTGGTCAGGCCACCCCACCGTCCCGCCGTGAGCTCCACACACTGTGGGGCCCAGCACACTCAGGGAGGGTGCAGGGCAGGCAGTGAGGACAAGGAGGCAGGTGGGAGGGGGCAGCCAGGCACAGGCTGAAGGCTCAGCTGTGGGGAGCAGCAGTTGGGCTGGGGGCTCGTGACACCCCCCCAGCCTGATGGAGCAGAAAAGCCACAGCTTCCCAGTGGACCCTTCCTACCGTGCCACCTGACAATCCCCTTCCTTTCTTGGGACCCAGGACACCTATGACAGGTGGGCCATTAAGCTCCTGCAGCCTAAGTTGAAGGAAGCATGCAGCCCCACCCCCAGCCCACCGGGGGAGGCGGATGGGGGCTAAGGTGCAGTTTGGATTAATGTTTTGTATATCTTATCATTAAAAAAAAAAAAAACAGAAAGCACCTACCTGACACCTCCTGGACACAGAGTCCTTCCTGGCCCCCAGGTCCCCCTCTGTCTGTCACAGGATCCCCAGTGGGCTCTGTCCCACTGGCCTGTGCCTATACCCCTCCACCTGCCTGGCCCTTCCTCACCCACTGATTTTGGAAACAAAGCACAAGCCAGAGTCAGGCCAATCGCACTCCAGCTCCAGCGCCATGTGCTGCAGGTGGGTGAGTTACCTTACTTCATGGGCCTCCCCTGTCCCTTCTGTCCTTCCAGGGGTTGGCGAGGCCTCATCGGCATCAACAGGCAGGCCAGGCTCCACAGTGTTAACAAGCGGCCTCCGTGCCTCAGTGGCTCGAGAATCAGTCACGGGTCCCACGTCAGCCTCCACAAAGGCTGGGGCAGGGGACAGGCAAGTGACAGCACTGGAAAGAGACACGTGTCCCTCCTGCCACTGCCACTCACCTGCCATTGCCCAGAATCACTCACACAGTGACACCTACTCCAGGGGAGGGAGTTTACTGAGGATTGAAAGCCACACAAGCTGGTGGCCCACACCTGTAATCCCAGCACTTGGGACCCTGAGATAGCAGGGTCACCACGAGTTCCAGGCCAACCTGAGCTACATAATGAGTTCAAGATCAGCCTGGACTATGGAGTGAGATCCTGTCTCAAAAAACAAAACAAAACGAAAATCACAGATGTTGGAGAAACCATCATGATATCTGCCATCGTGAGATGACACCATGCTTCCCAAATGTCACCATTCATAAGTAGCACTTTGTCTAGGATTCACTGTATTCCTTCAGATTACCCCAAGCTGGCATTTTCTACCTTAAACCCCATTCGAAACAAGAGGAGCCAGGGAGTCACGGACTTGATAAACTGCATATGTTTTTTGATGCTCGTTAAAATAAATACGTAACCATTCAAATTAAAAACATCCATCCAGGCCAGGGATGTAGTTTAGTAGTGCCACACCTGCCTGGCAATCGAAAGGTCCTGAGTTCAATCCCCAGTACCTAAAATAAATAAATAAATACAAACATCCATCCTTGCCTGGGGTGGTGGTGGACACGTGTAACCCAAGCTACTTGGGAGGCTGAGGCAGGAGGATTGCAAGTTCCTGGTCAATTTGGGCAACTTAGCAAGAACTTGTCTCAAAAAATAAAAAGGTCTGGGCTGAGGATTTAGCTCAGTGGTTTCACCGCCTGCTGTGCAAGTGCAAAGACCCGAGTTCGATCCCCGGTACCAAAAAAATAAATAAATAAAAATAAAAAGGGCTGAGAGTGTAGCTCAGTGCAAAGGCCCTGGATTCAATCTCCAGTACAAAAAAAAAAAAAAAATCCATCCCTGTAACCCTACAACCATGTTGTGTGTGACCCACGTTAGCACTTTCTATTCTTTCACCAGTGCCTGCCCCAGCCTCTTACAAAACTGTCAACTCACGTTCGTTACTATTAGTCACCCTCATTCATCCCATCCTCATGCCACCTGATCCCCATTTTACAGATGAGGAAACTGAGGCAAGGGGAGGGAAAGTCACCCACCCAAGGACCTGCAGTGTGGGAGTGGAGTTGGAGGGGTCCTCTCCTGCCCCTCACCTCGCAGCCCAGCTGCCCTGGCCTCACTGGGCCTCCCCCGTGGCCGGGCAGGCCCAGAACCCAGATCCTGCAGCCCCGCGAGGCCTCAAGGGCTCGGCTGTCATGTTCCCTTCCCACCGCACACCTCTGCTCCAGTGCAAACTCCCAACAGGACCGGCGAGTGCCACAGACGCCCGGAGAGTGATTTGTGGGTCTCGGAGCCCGGTAATCTCGTCAGTGTAATGGGATTATATTTCAAATCGCCGCGGCCTGTTCATTACTCGTTTAAACTTCCCTGACAGGAAAACTTGCATACAGCCGGCCTCGCCGACCGCCCCGCTCTCCTGCCTGATTAGACAAACAGATGCTGAGGTCTGGAATGAAGAAATAATGCGCCCATTTATTCATTTTTCTGACAAGTCACAGTAGATTTCAGCTGCCAATGAGTGACCTCCCGGAGGTGCCCACCAGGCAGGGCGTGGTCATTTCCGCCCGCCGCCCCCTGTCCCGCCCGTCCGGGTCCCCGGGGCCACGCCAGCTGCAGCCCGAGCCCGGTCCTCGCTCAGCTGGGCCCAAGTGGCGGCCGAGGGTGCACAGCGAGCTGGGGGAGCTGCCCCTGGGCCCCGCTGCCACCACATAGGCGGCCCAGGGACCCCGCAGGGCAACCAGGCCACAGGGGCAGTCTGCAGTCACGTGGCTCCAGCTACCAATCCCAGCTCTGCCCGAGTCTAGCGGTGTTGAGAACACCCGCGTTCATCCAAGCCTCAGTTTCCCTGGCTGTAAAATGGAGGCTGTGAGAGGCCCCGCCAGTGGTGGGGGTTCCCCGGGACAGCCGTCCATCAGCTGTGACCCTCGCCCTGGTGGAGGCCGGCGGGTCAGCGTCATGGGGTCACAGCCGCAGACGGAGGCGCAGGGCTCTCACCCCTCAGCCTCTCCTCTCCCTGGCCATGGCGGAGCAGAGGTAGGCTGGGGTTGGGGGGCAGCTGGCTCAGGTGCCTCAGCTCTGCCCCCCCACTGCCCAGGTCCTGCTCCAGGTCACCTCCTCATTCACAGGCCTCTGGAAGGTTCACGGAGACCCCTGAGCTCCATCTAGAGGGCCCCGCCAGGCAGTGGGCACCAAAAGAGACCAGTCTCTGCTTTCCTGTCATTCCAGGCCTCCTCAGCCCCTGACTCGGAATCCCCAGGTAGTTGGTTGCATGTAGCCCCTCCCCTACCCTGCGCCCTCCTAACAGCCAGGGCCCTGCCTCCCAGCCCAAGGCTGATGGACCACCGAGCCAAGGCTGGGCACCTACCTGTGCTGTGTGACCTCAGACCCAAGACTCAACCTCTCTGTGCTGGCCCCTCTCTGGCACGAGTGAGGAGAAAATACGGTAAGGTGCACAGGCCTGGAACACAGCAGAGGGCCGGTCACAGGTCCCCATAGCCTGGTTCCACACTCGCTGAGGACACACTGGCCGGGCCTTGTCTCTGCGAGCCCCGCCCCTGGCCCGCTCCCCTTGCTCCTGCCTGCCTCAGCCACCGGCCCCAGGCAGGGCTCCCATCTTAATGCATTCACTCTGTGAATACGAAAGAAATACTGTGAGGCTAATTCTTTTTAAAATGATAAAACTTGTCTGTATTACCACATTCTAGCCCCCAGCTTCCTGAAAGCTAAAAATATTTTAATGTCATATTTCCATGTAAATTTTAGTTTAGAATTTAATACCCTCTTAACATACATTAAATTTTTTAGCATTCTTCAAGAGTATTTTAAGGGTTTATGTGCACTGGAGAAAATGCCGGGGGGGGGGGGCTGTCAGGAGAGAAGCTTCTAGCAGCAAGGTTACCCCGAATCTCCACGCCCACCTCCTCTTGGGAGCTGCTCTTCTGGGTAGACCCTGGGACCCCAGGGAGGGGCAAAGCCTCAATTCCTTGGAAGGAAATAAATGGCTTTGACTGGCGGCTTCCCTGGGCATCCAAAGTTCTCCCCAGCCACTCAGGGCCAAGACTTGGGCTCTGCCAACTGCCTGGGCTCAGACCCTTAATCTGCCAGTCACCCACAGGTGGCCATGTCATGCTCACCATCTTTCCTCAAAATGGGGCCAAGGTCAGAGCTCACACATAGATCCTTTTGGTGAACACACAGGAAAACTGAAGTCCTGTCAGCTCCACAAAAGGGTGGCCTTGAGGGCAGACTGGCTGGTCGCAATAGTCCCCTATCCCCTTGCTGGGACGCAACTCCTGACACCACATCTTAAAGGAAGAGCAGTGTCATTGGGCTCACGTTTTAAGGAGACTCAGTCCATGGTTGGCTGGCTCCAAGATGGGAACATCATGGTGGAAAGACGTGGCAGAGCAAAGCTGCTTAGTTCATGGCAACCAGGAAGTAGAGCAGGGGATCAGTGCTGGAGAGGAAGGGACCAGGGACCAGACATAGACCCCAAGCCACACATCCATAACCACCCAGACACACCAGGCAGTGTGCTCTGCCAATCCTCCAGGGGATCCCGAAGCCAATCAAGTCGACACCCGACCCTAACTGCCACACTGGCCTTGCAAAGGGTCCCAGCGTATGACACTTGTGAGTGACAACTGGCAGCAAAAGGCAGTGAATGTCCCAGCACACTAGGCTGAGGTCCCAAGGTGCAGGCCCATTTTCCCTCTGGGAGCAAAGGAGATTCAGGCAACAGGAACGACAGGCAGGCCCGGCCTTGCTGACCACTGACCCCACAACAGCCTGGCTGGATAGCAGGTGACCGGGACCAGGGACCCCAGTTTTGGTGTCTCCTGAGAGCCCTGATGACAGCCAGGCATATGGGTCCCCTGCCCGCCAGCCCACGGGTGAACACTGGGCTCCAGGGTTTGAGCAAGGCTGTTAGCTGCTCAGCCAGGCTCAAGGACTGGCTTCTCCACACACAGCCCAGGACAGACAGCCAGAATCTCTCGGCCAGTCCCAAACTAGCCCCTCTGCACCCAGCTGGCCGAAGCCCCTAAGAAACCTTAGTCACTGGCCATGAGGGACCCCAGGGGCATCTGCAGATTGCACCATGAGTTGCAGCCTCTGGGTAGTTCTCACTCACATACAGCTCCCAGGCCACAGGCGGCCAAGGGACAGCACTGACGTGGCCGGGGGAAGGGGAGGTGAGGGCTTCATCCCACCTCCGCTCAGGTGCATTCAGCCCATCAGCCTGGCACACAGGGCTGCTGTGAGTCACAGCCCTCAGGTGAATCCCTCGGTCTCTCTGTGCACTGGCACACAGGGCTGCTGTGAGTCACAGCCCTCAGGTGAATCCCTCGGTCTCTCTGTGCACATGTGTCTGCATGTGAGGCCGAGGTGTGTGCATGTGTGTGTCCACATGTCCACACATTTGTGTGAGGTCATGTTGCATGCAAGTATATATACCTCGGGGCCGGGAATTTAGCTCAGTGGTTCCGCCACCTGCCCCACAGCACAAGGACCGGAGTTCGATCCCTGGTACCAAAAAACAAAACAAAACAAAAAGTATATATACCGCTGCCTGTGCGTATGTATTTGTGTGTACACATGTGTGTGTCTGTGTATATTGTATGCATATGTGTGCATGCACATGAGACTGTGTTGCATGCACATAACTCTGTGTCCATGCATGTGGGTTTGTGTGTGCCCAAGTATATGTCTGTGTCCACATATCCATGCATGTGCACACACGTGTGTGAGGTTTGTTGCATGCATGTGCTATACTTCTGAGTCCATGTATATGAGTTTTTTGTGCACGTGTCTCCATGTGCATGAGTTTGTGTGCATCTGTATATGTCTGCATGTAACTTGTGTGTGCACATAACTGCGTGTGAGCGTGCGTGCATGTGTGTGTGTGAGTTTGTGTGTACATGTGTGCGTGTGAATGTGTTCGAGTCCCTTTCCCCAGCCGCCTGCCCTTGGGCTCTCACAGCGCCTTCCCCACGGCCGAGCAGCTGGCCGCCACCTTGGCACATGCCACCCTGTCACATCGGATTTGCAAAGTCGTGTCTGTGACGGGCTCACAGGTCAGGGCCTGTTTGCCAGAGCCCCGGCTCTTCCCCAGAGCAGGAGCCCACAGGCTCTCCCAGGTCCCGGGCCTCCCTGGCTTCGCCCTTCACACAGAGGGGGACATCACCGCCTGAGTCCCGCCAATGTTCCTGAGAAGCACAACGGCCAAGAGTGGAGCGGGATCTGAACTGGCCTCCTGGCCCCCGAGAGCCCTGGTCACTGCCGCATCCCCAGCCTCGGGCACAGCCTGAGCCGGCGCGCCCCCCCCCCCAGCCTCTTCCTGGGCCAGGGCCTGCGGGGTACAGCACCTCTGACCCCTGGTCAGGGGTGGAGGCCTCACGGCCGAGGTGGGCAAAGGCACGGGCACTCAAGGCCCAAGCCACACTCCCCTCTCAGAGGCAGGGGACCTCCCCTCCTGTCTGCTCGCCAGCCTGCCAGTGACAATGCCACTCGGCTCCTACACCCACCTTCCTGCCAGGGCTCTCTTAGGGTCACCTGCAGACTGTCCCCTCCCTGAAGGCAGGCCCCACATCTGCTTTCACGCTCGGTGCCTGACACGAAGCACATGCTCAACAAAACTTTGCTTGGTTTGGGCTTTGAGACAGGGCCTCTGTAGGGCTATGTAGCCCAGGCTGGCCTCAAATGCAAGCGCTCCTCTTGCCTCAGCCTCCCGAGTGCAGGGATAACAGCCTGGCACCACGTGCCCAGCTCTAAACAAATATCTGTGAATGAACAGAGTAAACATTGAGCATTGTCCGGGTTCCCAGGAGGGTTCTGTGGCCATGGAGGTTTGGGGTCACCGTGGTGAATGGGGCTAAGCAGGTTTCTCTCCTGGCAGCTCCGGAACCTCCCTCGGCCTTGCACTGTGCTCCAAGAAGCGGTGACAGCCAGTGTTTCCCAGGCACCAAAGCAGGTGCACCGCTTTGGGAAGAGGGTGACTCAGAACTCAGGCTGGCGATGCTGTCTCAGGAGGTGGCACCAAGTACTGCCGGGAGTGGGAGTCCTCCTGCTCCTACCCCAACCCTGCCAGCTGTGTGCCCCATGGGCTGCTGCTTTGTCTCTCTGAGCTTCGGGGCCGTGCCTGCCTTCATCTCGCTGCCAATGCCAGCCTCCTTCCCTCCTGGCTCCCACCCATCCGCTCCCAGGACAGAAGTTCTCTTCCATTTCCACTCACCCAGAGCAGGCCTGGGACAAAGTAATGTTTGTTGAATGAGTGCATGAATGATAGGCTGAACTGATGGGCCACCCCCTGCTTATGCCCCGCACTGTCTTCTCCCACACCTGGGTCTGGCCTGAACCAGAGCAAGTGCCAGGTCCAACTCAGCAAGCGAGGACTCCATCGGGATAATCAGATCCTGGAGGAGCTGCTAGACGTAAAAGGCGATGGGGCATCAGGCCCTGTCCTGAGCAGCATAAACACCACACTCACCTCCACGGTGCTTGGGCCACCCCTGGCCTGAGCTCCTTGGCTGCACACAGCACACCCTGGGCAAGGCTATAGCTGTGCCCATTGCAAACATAAAGAGAGTGAGGCTCAGAGGGCTCTGTGGCTCACCCAAGGTCACACAGCAACAAGAAGCAGAGCAGAAATTTCAACCCTGGTTTCCTCTGGCCCCATCCCACTTCATTGCTCTCGTCTGAAAAGTAGGGACATTGGGAAGGACGTACTTCTGGAGTTGTGAAGATCTGGGTTGCAATTCTGGCTCAGTTTCTTCCCCTACTTGTGTGACACTGGGTCAGACACATCCTTTCTCTAAGCTGTAGTTTCCTCATTGGTGAAATGGGCTCATAATCTCTGCTGTACAGGGCCATGAGAAATCAGTGATGGAGTCTATGGCCATACCATCCTGAACTGGCCTGATCTCATCAGAAATCAATGATGGGCCGGGGATTTAGCTCAGTGGTTCCGGCGCCTGCCTCGAAAGAGCAAGGTCCTGAGTTCGATCTGCGGTACCAAAAAAAAAAAAAACAAACACACACACAGAAATCAATGATGGGGGAGAGATTTCTGAGGTACAGCCTGTAGAGGGTACTCAATAAACATTTGTGAAATCAATTATTACCTTCCATTGGTACAGCCTGGAACATAGAGGCCCAGGGTCTCCCGGGACAGACACAAGGAAAACTGGATGTAGCCAGAGTAGTGACACCAGGCCAGGTGCTACATACAGCATCCTCTAGTCCAGGAGCTCTTTATGGCCACACAAGCTGGATATATGTTAGCCAAGATGACTGTGACATTATCAGTCAAAGTGAGTGTACTGTCAGTCAAAATGACCACTACAGAAGCCAAGAAGGCTACTTTGACAGTCAAGATGGCCACCATGTGGCCACCATCTTGGTCCCCAAAGGAGTGTCCACTGGACAGTAAGAGCCTCACTACAGCTGGATTTGAACCAGAACAAATTGATCATTAAAACTGTGTCCTGTCACCAAATGGCATGAGTCAAACCCCAGGACAGTCCAAATTCTCCCAGAACAAGAGGAAACCCATCAGCCCACCCCTGTGGCCTGGAGCATGCTGGGTATTTCCCCTTTGTCTTTTTCCCTTTTGTCTTTTTGTTTTCTTTTAGAAGAATGACCAAGAAGCAGCCACAAAATCAGTTAAAGCTCCAAAGTGCTTCTTTTCTCCAGAAATCTTTTATAAAAGGTGAAAGATTTACAAGACCTGAAGAGCAAACCAAGCAGGATAATTGTTTTTGGAATGACCCCAATATTTTCACCCCTGCGACCCTGGCTGGGCATCTTGCCCCATATTTATGATGCGTGGTCCTCTGCACACGGCCAGGCGACCTTTTGGAGGCCCCTCCGAGAGCCCCCGTCCCTTATCGGGCCTGTAACTCACCCTGACGTTATCTCTCAGGAGGGTTTTATGCACTTTAATTTAACTCTCCTCATCATTATTTCCCGGACTTCAAGGTTTTCTCTTTCGAGCTGCCCTTCCCAGGACAAGCATAATCTGTTTGCCATCAAGCCCAATAAATATGTTTGTTCAGGAGACGGGAGCCATTTGGGGAGAGGCGCTCAGGCCTGGGAAGTGGCCCTGGCTCCCACCCTCCCCTGGGCTTCCAGGCTGGCCTGAGTGTCCTTGCACCTCTGCACGTGGGGAACAAGAGCCACCACCTTGGTCCTCAGGCCGGGTAACTGAGTCTAGCAAATGAAAGTGCAGGATGCCCAGTTAAACTTGAATTTCACATAAACAAAATGGTTTCAGTCTAAGTATGGCCCGTGCAGTAGATGCTTAAAAATTAGTCATTTTTCCCCCCAAAGTTCTTGGATGTGGCCCTCTTCTCCCTGGGTCTTCGTGTCATTTTCTCATCCTAATTTCCCCCTGCTTCCCTCCCCTACCCCCTTCTTTTACAGTATGGGGGATTAAACCCAGGGACTTTGCATTGAGCTACCTCTCTAGCCCTTTTTGTTTTTATTTTTCTTTCTTTTTTTGTTTCTCTTCTTTTTTTCTTTTTTTCTTGAGACAATGTCTCACTAAAACACTAAGTTGCCCAGGCTGGGCTCAAACTTGCAATCCTCCTGCCTCAGCCTTCCAGAGTTCTGGGACTCCAGGTGTGCACTGCCGCGCCTGACTGATTTTTCTCATCCCGTCAGGACACCAGTCAGATGGGCTCAGGGCCCACCTCAGCGACCTCATTTTAACTCAGTCCCCTCTTTAGGGCCTCATCGCTGGATGGTCACATACCCGAGGTCAGGACCTCCACATATGAACTAGGGGTTGGATGGAGGGACAAACTCAGGCCATTGCTGAGGACGACGCCTCCTCCAGGAAGCCCCAGAGTCTGGCTGCCATGAGAACAGCGCCCTCACTGTCTGGCCACCTTGGCTCTGCGCAGGCCCATGAGGAGTCATTAGCAATGAGGGCCTCTCTGATGTCACCCCTCGTCCCCCAGCTCGCCACTATGTGGGGCGCAACCCCGGTCACGCAGCCAAGCAGGGGCAGCCGGGGTCACCCGCAGTGCCAGGTTCCCAAACCCCGGCTCGAGCCACGCCCTTTACGCGTCTCATCCACTGGAAGCCGCGGGAGCCGCCGCACTCCCCGGCCCGCCTGGTCCACTTGCAGGAGGCCACGCAGTGCCACCCGGTCCCAAAGGACTGCGGATCGGGGTTCCCGCGGGGCAGCTGTGCAAGGCGCCTGAACAGGTGAGGTCTTGTCCCCAGGGTTCTTCAAAGAGAGCTCACTGCAGGGGCTCCGGAAGGGCTGGATTCAAGTCCGAGGGGTTCCTCTCGGCTCAGCCTCAGTCTCCTCCACTCAAGCTTCCGGAACTGGCGCAAGGTCTGATAAACGAACCAAAATGCGTGTCCCTGGACCACCCTTGCGCACTGTGACCTGGCCCATGCTGCGTCCTTCTCACCCGAGGCTGGGCCAGGATTGGGGACGGCTGCTGTCCATGCTGTGGGTCCCAGCCCTATCCTGAAGGGTCTTTTCCAGCCTGTGGCTGGGGTTATAACCTAGCCACTCCCCAGGGCGACAGCCAACACTGTGCCCCTTACCAAGTGACCTGGGGATGGGCCGGAGGAGTAGCGAGGCCTGGGGTCATGGAGAGAGGGCACAACCTGCAGACTGGGGAGGGGAGACAACAGTAGCCCCAGAGAGGCTCATGGGAGAGACGTCCCCAGCTGCAGAGGGCCCAAGGAGGCCTCCCAGTGAGCTCTCCTCCGTGGTGCCAGCCAGCCTGGGGGTGACTACGTAGCCAAGAGTGCCTCTCAAGCCCCTGAGAGACAGCAGCAGCCCAAGGAGCTAAGGGCAATGGGACCCCAGCCAGTGCGAACGAAAGATGCCCAGACTGGGTGCCTGGTTCAGTCTGCATTTCCCCACTGATGATGAATGATCTCAAGCATTCCTTACTTACCTGTTGGCCATTTGCATATCTTCTTTTGAGAAATTTTGCCAGATGTGGTGGCACATGCCTGCCATCCCAGCACTTGGGAGGCTGAGGCAGGAGGATCACCTTGAATTTAAGGGCACCCTGGGATACATAGTGAGTTCAAGGCTGGCCTGAACTACATAGCAACACGGTCTCAAAAAACCAAAAAAGAAAAAGAGAGAAAGAGAGAGTGTCATGAATTGGTGAGTTTTAAAGAAAAGAGTGTTACCTTGGCTTGTGATTCTAGAAGCCTGTTATGTTTTCAATCTGAAGTGTCCCCCAAAGATGCCTGGATTGAGGGCTTGGTCCCAGTGTGGGGTGTTAAGAGAGGTCACTCAGGCACTGACCTCATCAGTGGATTAATCCAGTTCACCACTTCATAGCCACAGGGGCTGTGAGCAGGTGGTGGGAGTGAGCCTCCAGACCGCATTGGGTCCCCAGCCCCTCCTCCCTGGCTCTTCCGCTCTCTGAATCCTGGCCGCACTGAGGTGAGCCATTGTCCTTTGCCACACCCGCCCACCACGCTGTTTCCAAAGTGGAGCCAGACAGTCATGGACTAAACCCTGTGAAACCATGAGCCAAGGGAAACCCTTTCTCCCTCGAGTTGTGTATGTCAGGTACTTTGTCACAGCAACAAAAACCTGACTAATACAAGGTCCAAGGCACAGGGGCTGCATCTGATGCTGGCCTTGTGGGTGGCAGAGTCCCATGGTGGCGAGAGATGGGGAGCACGTGTGTCCCTTCTGGTCTCTGTCTCTCTTCCTCTACAGCCACCAATAATGGATCATGGGGCTCCACCCTCAGGACCTTATCTAACCTTAGTCACCCCACGGCTCCACCTCCAAGTTTCATACCCAGACTAAGTTTCCAGTCTCCCAATATCTCACCAAATTCTAACCCAGGAACCTTTGGGAACAAACTCAAGCCATATCCAAGCATAGCAGATGCTCTCCCCTTATCAGATAGAGGATTGTGAACAGTTTCTCCCATGCTGTAGGTTGGGCCACTGTGTTGGTTGTTTCCCTTGCTGTGCAGAAGGTTTTTTTCTTGGTATGGGGGATCGAACTCGGATCCTTGCGCTTTTGAGGCAGGCTGTGGCACCACTGAGCTAAATCCCTGGGCCCGTGCAGAAGCTTTTTAATTGGATGCAATCCTTGTGGGAGGGTCTCTGTAAATTCCCTCTTTTAAAGTTTCATTATTAAACCAGCCATGGTGGTGCATGCACATAATCCAGCACTCGGGAGGCTGAAACAGGAGGAGAGCTACAAGTTCAAGGCCAGCCTGGGCTACACAGTGAGTTCAAGCCAGCCCAGACTACAAAACAAGACCCTGTCTCAAAAAATCAAACAACAAAAACAGTTAATTATCAAACATAAAACTTTATTTGCTGTTTTGAGCTATGTGACATGAAGTTAAAGGAAATGCATCTAATGTTTCAGCATTAACATACTTTTGGAGGGTAACTGGAATCAAGTTTGTATTTTAAGTCTAAAAGATGTTTTGATGAATGCGATTTGTCTACTCTCTTTTGTTGCCTGAGCTCTTGGGGTCCTATCCGAGGACCCTTCGCTGACCATGTCTGCGTGTTTTCCAAGTGCCTGACTTGAACCTCTTCCTGCCTGCTGCAGCCTCTGCTCCCTGAGCGGCCCAGCCCTGCCTCCACCTGTCCCAACCACTGCCCGGCGTCCATCTGGTTCCCCACACACTCTTCTGTCCACCCCAGGCCACCCTACGCCCAGTCAGGCCCCAGGCGCTCGCCTCCCTTCTCTGTGCTCTCTGGGCCTGCTTGTCCACCCGCCTCTCCTCAAAGTCCTGACCCCAACTTGTCTGCTTGCTCCCCAGAAGCTGAGCTCCGGGAGGGAGACACTAGGTCTGCCCTGCTCTCTCCCTGCCCCCAGACCCAGAGCCTGTAGGGTGGGTGACTCCCCAGGTTCCCCTGTCATGGTGAGCATCAGCACGCAAGACCCCACTGTCCCCTGACCACAGCCACTGCCCCACCCCGAAGTCTCACAGCCCACGCAGCCACATTTGGGAGCATGGACCCTCACGTGAAGGGCACGGATGGGCACCTGTGCTAGACACCAGGCGGCTGTCCCTTTGGGGAGAGGTCTCACGTGACAACACAGTCACTGCGCTCTACACCTAGGACCCGTGCCCCTCACACACGAAAGTTAGACCTGAACTCAAAAATTAGGAGACTTGGGGCTGGGGATGGAGTTCAGCAGTAGAGCCCATTTGCAAGACCCTGGGTTTGATCCCCAGGACCACAAGAAAAAAGAAAAATGGAGAAATAAAAAGAATTGTCAATATGTCTGAGTCCATGAATTCATAATATTAAATTGTATAAACACACAGATAGGAGAGTGTAGAAGCTAGGAAAATCCATGTCCGGCCAGGTATGGTGGTGCACACCTGTAATCCCAGCACTTGGGAGGCTGGGGCAGGAGAAGAAGCTACACATCAGTATTTATCACTGAATGGATGAGCGGATGAACTCATGGACAAGCACATCCTGCCTCAACAGGCCTCGAACGGAGCCTGTCCAAGTCGGGTGCTGAGGCCCAGCACCCAGAAGAGGGCCGAGAGCCCCATTCCTCCCCACAGAGGCCGTGGCTGCACACAGGTGCCTGACAGGGCCACCGCCCGTTCCTTCCAGGGCCTGGCTCGGGAGCCTGCCTTCTGGGTACTTGACAGTGCTGCCTGCTGTGGAGGCTGCCGGGAGAGGCCAGGCCTGGCCAGGAGGCCCTTGGGCTCCCGCGGGCTCCTGCACAGTAGAAGATTATCAGCTAAATAAAACAAGAAGTGACGGCCACGCTGCCCTGCCGGATGGAAATCGCGGGCGCCCTTGGCTTTCTCGGGGAGATTTATTTCCGGCGCTGGCTCAGGCAGCAGCCCAGCTGGGGGACAGGCCTGCCGCCCTCCACTTGGGGGAGGGAGTTGGGGTTTTATTTAATCTTCCAATGAGCTGGAACAGTGAGGACGGCATGAACGGACATTAATTCTGAAACAAATTATTAAAGCACGATCTGGGATTCCAGGAAAGCCATCTACCCCCTGCCTTTCCGCTACCTCCCTCCCTGAGCCATAAAATCTCTCCTCTCCACTGAGCCCCAGCACAGGCCGCATGGGCCTCCATTCAGGCAGAAGAGAAGGTTCTAGAATGGACCCACTTCTGGCCCACAGAGCCCAGGCCATCAGCTGCCCTGGCAATGACCCCCACATGCCTGTTGCCTTGTTACCTGTATCTGTGTTCATTGATGTCCTACGTCAACATGTTGCCTCTCCTGCCTGGGTTCCATCTCCATCCTCCTCCACTGCAAGTACCTGGCCCACCTTGGGCCTCATGGGCCTCCCAGGCTGCATGCATCCGGTCATCCCCAGTGCTGTACAGCATCCATACCCCACCACCAGCACGGAGAACACCTGCCCTTTGAGTTCTTTTGTTACCTCCTCAGCCACCAGTCCAGTACCCCCATCTCTCTGGACTTGGACAGCAGCCCCTCCACATTGCCCACCATCACCCCTCAACAGCTGGGGTCCACTAGAAACCCAGCTCCGATACCCTCTCCCCTCCCTCATCTTGCTAAAGCCCTCCGCGGCCCTGGGAAACAGTAAGTGCTCAGTAAATGCCAGCCACTGGAGGAAGACAAGCTCCACTTCCCGGCCTTCTGGCAGCCCTAGACTCTCACCAGTGCCCTCCTCTGTGCCAAGCCCCTAGCGTTTGAAGCCGCCCCAGGGAGCGCAGACCCAAGCTGGAGCAAGGGAGCCTGGGGCCCCTAACCCTCCTGCACCGCATAACTGTGCAGGAGCAAGAGCAGCCCCAGCGGCCGAGGGACAGAGGGGAGTGACCTGGCACACAGGAGTCAGAGCCAGGCCGAGGCCCTGGGGAGAAGCTGCTCCCCTCACTCCCCCCTTCCCTGTGGGCATCCTGCCTGCTCCCTGACCAAGCGCTGCTCAGGCCAAATCCCAGCTCGAGAGGAACACAGAGGTCGCCCTGCTGATGGCCAGGGCAGGACTTGGAACCCTGATAGTTGCAATGATGTGTTTGGAAATGATGCCCAAGCCGGGCGTGGTGGCTCATACCTGTAATCCCAGCACTCAGGAGGCTGAGACAGGACAACTGCTGTGAGTGCAAGGCCAGCCTGTGCTGCAGAGCAAGACCCTGTCTCAAAAAATAAGACAAAAAGAAGAAAGAGAGGGAGAGAGAGAGAGAGAGAGAGAGAGAGAGAGAAAATTGGAAATGATGCCAACTGCCAGGCCCTGCTCCCAGCTTCCTCTCCAGCTTTGGGTTCCCAAATTTCCTTCCTTTCCAGGTCAGAATTCTTAAGAAGCAGCTGGAGACACAAGCGGTCCTGTGGGTGACAACGGCCACACCCAAGAGACTCCGTCCTTCCCGGCAGCCATGGGAGTGGCAGAAAGGGGTGCTGCCTTGGGGCAGGCGGCACCAGCTTCGGAGGGCTGAGTAAAGGAGGATGGGTGGTGACAGCATGGCTCTCAGGGGTCTGGCCCTCTGGGTCCCCCGCACCTCCCTGGGAGCAAGGACTCCGTTGTCACCCCGCCCTGAGACTCGGAGAGGGTGTGGCTTGTGGAGGTGGCACAGCTGGGGAGGCAGGAGGCCAGGCGCAGACCAGAGCCCGAGCCCCTCACCACTGTGGCCCCGGGCGCGGGGTCCCGGGAGAAACCGGGTCACCCAGCACGCAGGACCGGGCCCGGCCAGGCAGGGCGCCGGGGGCCCAGGAGGTCAGACCCTGGCCCAGTAGGCACCGGGCAGCCCCGCTGGGGTTGCAGGCTGTGGAAGCCACAGGGGCCCTGGCTTTCCGGGCTGCCCAGGAGGGGAGGGGAGGAAAAGAGGCGGCAGGAGCGGCGGCAGGCGGCAGGGAGGGACACAGCTCTGGAGACCGGCTGCTGGGCGGGGACCTGCCCTCTGGCAGACGCCGGGCTCTGGCCCTGTCAGCCTTGGTCCTGCTCCTGAACCGGGCCCCGCGTTGCTAAGGAGATGCGGGGCCAGCGCTGGGGACCTGGCATCTCCCTCCGTGGTGCCTGGAGCCGGGAGCCAAGGCGCACACGCCACTGTGGGGCCGGGTGGCGGGGCGGCCTGGCGCGGGGGCCAGCAGGCCAGCACAAGGCCCCTCCAGGCCTGGGCGGACGCACAGGGCGCCCCTCAAAGCCACCAGCAACAGCAGCCTCGGAGAACCAGGATGGAGCGGCGCCCGCCACCTCCGCCCTCCCCGCGCGGCCGGGCCTCCCTCTCACCTCGGGGACAAAGAAGCCCTCGGGCCGGGCCGCCGGGCCGCGCCCCGGAGGAGGAAGGAGGACGGGCGAGCGTTGCAGCGGAGCCCGGGGAACCGCTCAGCGCCACCCTGGCCCCGCGCACGGCCGCCATCGGGGCGCAACTGCAGCCTCATAGCGCCACCTGCGGTCCGACGCGCGGGGTTTTGCAGCCCGCCGTCTCCGTGCGTCCTCTGTCCCCTCCCCGGCTCCCTCCTTGGTTCGCACCCAGGGGAGTGGGTGTCTCAGCTGCCCAGACAGTCAGTCATAGCCCCCGCCACAAGGAAGGACTATTTCTACATTCGCAGAGGGGAAACTGAGTCCCGTCCCACCCCCAGCATCCAGGACCCGGCTGACCTGCTCGCGGCCACTTGCGTCCCATGCGCACCCCCCTCTGCACCCCTTCTTGCCCCAGCTCTCCTCAAATGCCCCAGGCCTGGATGCTGCACTGGATGCCCACCCGTCCCCGGGGCTGCAGCCACCAGTTAAACCTGGGCTGGATTCACAGGAAAGTTGCACCAGCAACAAACACCCTGTTGGTTTCATTTGGTTTGGTTTGGTTTTTGAGACAGGGTCTCATTGTGTAGCCCAGGCTGGCTTTGAACTCGGGACAATCCTCCTGCCTCAGCCTCCTGCCAGGCTTAGAACAGAGACCCCTGGGGACCAGCCTTGCCCCCCCCAGTGGACCCCAGAAATGGTCCCCATGCAGACCCCTGTACCCAACAGGGGTGTGGCACCCCCGTGACAATGGTGAACACTGGGTGGGCAAACCAGCCAGGTTGGGGGGGTCGGGCTCAGCAGGGTCCTGCCCACACCCACTGCCGATCATTATCAAGGGGTCACAGGTGTGGCCCAGCCCAGATCCTGCCCTCAGAGCCCCGAGTCTTGATGGCTCCAGGCAGGGCCTTCCACTTTATGGATGACAAACTAAGTCCTTACTCAGGGTCACTCAAGGTGTCGGGACCTTGGCCTTTCTGAGTTTTGGGGGCCGGGCCAGCAACAGTCCAGAGGAGCTCCCAATCTGGAAGTGGGACAGCAACAAACCTGGAGACCATGGGAGCTCAGAGAAGTGAGGAGGGTCAGTCAGGTCAGGTTCCAAGAGAGTGAAGTGGTGGGCTTTGGAGACTGAGTAGGAGTTTGCCAGTGGAAACATGCAGGCAGGGATATTTCAAGGGAAGGTGTGGGGCTTTGAGGAAGCTTGGCTAATTCAGACTATAACTTGATAGTTAAGAGCATGTCCTTGAGCATCAGGCAGGCTCAGCTCGTGGATTCAGTTCTGAGCCCTCCTGTGTGACCTCCAGCAGGTGACTTAACCTTTCTGACCCTCTGTTTCTTCATCTGTAAAATGTTCTCACATGGGGCAGCTGCAGGGTTAGCACAAGTGGAGCACAGAGGATCCCCCCACCCCGGGAAGACTGAAGAATGACATGGTGGAAAGGTGTCCTCGAATGTCACTCTGCAGGCAACGGGGAGCCATAGAAGGTGTCGGATCCAAGGAGTGACCATCAGGTTTGGGTTCTGAAGATGTTCACCAGGCAGGGGCCTGCGTCTCCTTGGGGAAGGACACATAGTGGGCCCTGTCCTCACCGGGTCCCCTCCGTCCAGCACCTCCCACCATCCACTCTTCAGGGCTCTGATTCCCAGGCTGAGCCTGAGCACCCGCAACCCAGAGAAGTGAGGCTACCTGTGCCCCATTTCCCTCTGAATAGATGCTCAGGGCCAGCCAGGCCACCTCACCCCAGTCCCCAGACCCTTGGCCTGGACCCTGGCTGTCACACCTGGGGCCGGGCGTCCTGCCCCAGGGCAGCCACCCCTGTCCCCAAGCTCAGCCTGGAGAGGGAGGGCCAAGGGAGCCTCAGGTGGGGAAGGGGATCCTGGGGGCTGGACTTTGGAGGGTGAATGGGAGGTCACCCGATTTCAGGTGTCATTCTCCCAAAATAGATGTGACTCTGATTCTTGTGACATCTCTGTGAGAATTATGGAAAGACACTTTTTCTCCCATGTTTGAGAAAACTGTCCTAGTTTTGGGAAATCTGCCACATCCAGGTTATGAACAGCAACCCTAATATTATGCAGTGCACAACTTGGACAACTGTTCACTGCAGCTCTAGGAGAAACAAGCCGTCCATCCCACCAGCCTGGAGAGAGATGGAGGCAGGATGAGGGGCCTCCTACCAGCAGAGGGGTGGAAGGCAGATGATCCCAGGGATGACACTCAGCCCATAGCCACAACTCCCAGGCCACAGGGAGCTGCATGGGTGCTGGTGTATCTGGCAGTGACTGTAAAGTGAGAATAAAAGGACAACAAATGAACCACAGGACCCTTTGCACCATCCTGGGCTCTGATAGTGAACCCCAAGATGGGTGCCACAGGGCTGTGCTAAAACGTCCAGGCTGGGCTCAGATTTGCTACCTCCCTGCCTCAGCCTCCAGAGCGCTGGGATCACAGGCGCGCACCCCCAGCCCTGGTTGATGTCCCGCGGTTTTCGGCTGCACTTTTCTCTCTGAATGTGGTTGGCGCTGCGTTCTGAGCGTACTGCTGGGAGAGGGGCCCGCACACGCCTCCTCCTTCCTTTAACTCATCCGCTTTGTGGACGGAAGGTGAGGCGGGGCAGCCGTCACTCGCCCCGTGCCCCCGGCCCATCAGATACCTGTGGGAGGTCGGGTCCCACGCTCTCCTCTGGGGGAGGAGGCCCTGTCCCCCAGCGGTCCCCTGCCTGCCCGGGACGAGGCGCCCAGCTCTCGCGGAGACCACGACGAACACGTGTTTGACACGGGATTTTTGACACAAGAAAAGCCGCAGACGAGCGGCACACTCATGGCGGACCGTGGAGGACAAGGCCACCAGGGCTCCCGGCAGGCAGAGCGGGAGGCACCCAGAGGGCAGCGAGGCTTGGTTGTTTTTAAAATGACTTCCCTTTCTAAGTACGGAAGTAATTATTAATTGGCTGGGCATAGTGGTGCACACCTGTAATCCCAGCCCTCTGGGAGGCTGAGGCAGGAGGATTCCAAGGTAGAGCCCAGCCTGGGCAATTTAGCAATTTAGTGAGACATTGTTTTAAAAAGCTTTCTAAATTAAATTTGAAAAAGGGCTGGGAATGGAGCTCAGTACAATGGCCCTGGGTTTGATCCCCAGTATTTCAAAAAACAGAACAAAACGCAAAGCAGGACATTGAAGTACAGGGCTAAGAGGGTAACTTCGGAGCTCTGACAGCTGTGTGGGTCCGGGGCACATTGTTCAGATTCTCGGGGCCCAGCTTTGCATCTAGGGCCTCTAACACCCCCTCAGAGTGGCCGCTCAAGGATGGGATGCGAGAGCACCCGTGCGCTTGTCAGCATTTGGTCAGAAAAGAGTGTTTTAAAATCTTATTTTATTTATGCATCACCTCACCACACCTCGGGGCCAGGTGTGATGCTGCACCCCTACACTCTGGGAGGCTGAGGCAGGAGCATCCCAAGCTCAAGCCCAGCCTGGGCAGCATAGCGACTCAGTAAGAACCTGTCTCAAAATTTTAAAAATGGGCTGGCGAAGTAGCTCAGCGGGAAGGCTCTGGGTTCCGTCTCCAATACAAAGCAAGAAAAAAGAAAAAGAAACCCACCCATGGCAGACTAAACCTGAAAAAAGGAAATTTAACAAAATAGTTCAGGGGAGTCCCAGGACACCCAAGGACACAAGGTCAGAAAAGGCTCGGGCCCCTGACAGAGACCCGCTGTCCCCTGTTGTCCCCGCGAGTCAGCTCCCTCTGCGGAGGCGGAAGACGCCCTCCGGCCCCTTCACACAGTCTGCATCCCAGGCCCTTTCCCACGCTCCAAGTGAGGAAATTCGGATTGGCCCGGCCTCCGGACCAGTGCCTGCTCTGATCCAATCAGATCTACCCAAGGGGGCGGAGTCATGGGACTGCCACACCCTTTGGCCTGTGGGTGGGGAGCCCAGCCCAGGGGTTTGTGAGCTAGACCGGAAGCGAAAAGTGCGTCCTGCGCTTTACTGCTTGAACTGTAGAGATATTTGACGTCTCTTCTCAGATTTCTCTATGCACATCTGTTTTTCTTGTATTTTTGAAATCATGCCGTTTACGCAGTTTTAACCTTGCTTTTATCAGTCATCATTCTCATTTTCTCATCTCATTGAGAACTTTAAATTCAGACGTCCCTGGTTTTATTTTTTTATTTACTTATTTGCTTGCTCATTTATTTAATGTTTGTTTGTTTGTTTTGAGACGTCTCACTAACTGTATAGGCCAGGCTGGCCTTGAACTCACAGCAAGCCTCCTGCCTCAGCCTCCCGGGATTACAAGCATGGACCATCATGCCCGGCTTCTGGTTTATTTTTAACATCAAAAAATGAGGTGCAGAGACACACTGTACCAAAAGGTAACTTTATTTTGCTTTTTTGCACATTTATACGATTATTATATGACTAATTGGCTATCTGATTAATTCTTATTCCAGACTCCAATAATGCATAATGTAGACCCACAAAGATAAAGACTGGGCTTAACTACATGGGCCTGGTCTCGACTGGAACAAAAGGAGTTTATTTCACACATAAGAAGGCAAAGCAGGTGGAGGGGTTCGGTGGAGATGGTGACGTTTCTTCCCAATTTTTATCATAAGTTTTTCAAAATATAGAAAAGTTAGAATTGTACAATGAACACTGCCATAACCTCCACCTGGAGTCAACAATGAGTCACTGGGTGTGGTAGCAGGTGCCACATCCTAATCCCAGCAGGATCGGGAGGCTGAGGCAGGAGGATCGCCATGAATTTGAGGCCAGCCTGGGCTACGTAGAGAGTTCCAGGCCGACCTGAACTAGGTAGTGAGACCCTGGCTCAAAAACAAAACACAAAAACAAACAAACAAACAAAAAACCCCACAAAAACTGGAGGAGGGAGCGAGGAAGGAAGGAAGGAAGGAAGGGACAAGAAAAAAGTGAAAAATAAATTTAACTTTTAAAAAGTGAAAATAGAAGGAAAAAATGGAAACAAAGCTTTTGCACATAGGGAGAGGAGGGCGTTCCAGGGGGGAATGGGATAGAATAAAATAAAATCTATTTTAAAATAAGCAAAATAAAATAACTAAAGGTAAATACAAAAGCTCATGTTTTTCTCTCTCATATCTCTCCCTCTCTCTCTCTCTCCCTCTCTCTCCCTCTCTCTCTCTATATATATATTCTTTTAATTTTTAACTTTTTTCCAGAGTCATTTGGAGTTAAGCAGCAAATATCACAACCCTTCACCCCCAACTTCTTTCAGTGCCCTAAGAATAAAGATATTCTTCTATCAACGACAGTGCCATTATTATAACTAGACAAAGTTAGCCACGATTCCCTGGCCCCACTAAATATGTCTGAGGGCCTAAATCACATTTGGGGGAGACCAACTGCCATGGATGGGCAGCTTCAAGGAATACGTGACACGTGTCAAAGAGCCCAGTTTAGCGCCTGGCTGCTTGGAACCTTCTAGATGTCCGCACCTGGCCCCCGTGTCCCCATTTACGAGCACTAGGTGAATCCAGCCCCTGTCGCTGTCGTCCGGCGACGAATGTGCAGGCGGGGCTCCCAGCTGCCCACGCAGCCATACGAGCAGACAGGAAGGCAAGAGGAAAATTGCCGTGAACAAACGATGGAGTCACAGGGCACCAAACTCGGCCTTGGCAGCCGCCCGGTCTCGGCGCCAGGGGGGGACAGTGCCAGCTCCCGCCACTCAGCCACAACGTGGCAGCAGAGCCGGGCTCCTGGCTGGGGTCCCTCCACTTACCAGGGCAAGAGTGGGATTTTTTTTTAATTGTTTTCAAAACAGATTTCATGTGGTCCCAAAATGAGACCATGATTGTAAATTAAAGTGTAATTAGCCTTTACGCTTTTATATTCATTAACTCTTCTCTGTTAATGATGCTAGGCTGGAGCAGAAACCCTGCATTATGAAACCACATCCAGGAAATAAAATAGTGATTTAGATAATGGCCACAATGTATTGCTACTTACACATAATTAAACAAATGCTCCATTTAAACTTGGAAACATGACTGAATGTTGATTAACCCTCGCCCAGTGATTCTGCTCAGGCCCGGGGACCAGAGGCTCTAAGAGCTGGGCCGGAACAAAGCCCCCCGCCTGCCAGCCGGGTCCCTGCTCCACCTGTGTCAAGCAGGGACCGCAGAGCGACCGGAGACACTGGAAACTCACCGAGGTGGGCGAAGGGAGCAGACGCTGAAGGACCAGCACTGCCATTGGTGCCACCTCTGGGAGGTGCTAGCACAGACCAGAAGCCAAGTGCGCTGCCAGGGATTGGAAATGGGAACCCAGTGGGGAGTGCGTTTCGGCCTGGGATGGTGACAAAACTCCTGGAGATGGAGTGATCGTTTTGGATCGTACTGAATGCTGCTGAATTGTGTGCATGTTGTGCATGTTTTACTAGAATTTTTTGTTTGGCTTGAGACAGGGTCTCCCTGTGTAGTTCAGCCTAGCCTGGGACTCACTATGTAGCCCAAGATGGCCTCACACTTGTGGCAATCATCCTGCCTCAGCTTCCCTAGTACTGGGATTACAGGTATGTGCCAGCAGGTACAATAATTTTAAATTTCAGTAAAACATAAAAAAAAGAAGTTGCACTCCCAGCTCAGCGTCCAGCTGGGCACAAGAATTAGGAGGTCTCCTTCCCTCCACAGCCTACTCTCAATCCAGCACTGAGCCTAATAAGACCAAGGCTTTATGGAAATATTATATTTTTTAAAATTATAATGAAGAATTGTTTGAAATGTAAATAATCCAGGCACATACAGAATGAAAAGTAAAGTTTCTTGTTCTGGAACCCACTCAATAATTTTCTGTTTGTCTCCCTATGTGTATGGTTTCAAATAATGTGTCACCTTTGTGTTAGGCCCCAAAAGCTGACTCAGAGATAAGAGCTGGGGTCCAGAGAGTTGGTCTGGGGTGACCCCAGGAAAAACCAGAAGAAGAGTGGGAAATAAGACGAGGAAGAGAAAACAGTGAATAAAGGGAGCATGGCTGTGTCAGTTATTTTTGCTGCGTAACAAACAACCCCCCAAAACCAGTGACCAAAAACAATAATAATTCTCCTCATGATTTCTATGGCTCAGGAATGAAAACAGTAAGGAGAGATTGTCTCTGTTGCACAATGTCTGGGCCCCAGCTGGAAAGCCCAAAAGCTTGGGCTGGCACATCTGAGACAACTTTGAGACAGGGTCTCACTATGTAGCCCAGGCTGGGTTTGCACTTGGGATCCTCCTGCCTCAGCCTCCCTGAGTGCTGGGATCACAGGTGTGTACCACCACACCTGGTTTGAATCCTCTTTTGTGAGGGCACTAATCTCATTCCTGGAGGCAGAGCCCCCATGACTTAATTACTCCCCAAAAGGCCCTTCCTCTTAACCATCACCATGGGGTTTAAGTTCCCACATTTGAATTTTGGGGGGACACAAACATCCAAGCCATGGCAACCCTGTCTGGAGTACACTGTCCCGCACGCGCGCGCACACACACACACACACACACACCCTCCTAGCCTCCCCACATGACCTCGGTCTTCATTCATTCATTCACTCATCCATTCACTCATTTGCTCAATGTCCACATATGAGCGAGGCTCTGTCCCAGCTTGCTCCAGGGGCCACTCGGGTCAAGTTGTATAGAGTCAGGGTGGCCGGGAAGCCAGCAGGTGGGCATGGGCACATGCAGGACACTGGAAGCTAGGAGGCAGAGGGGCTCACAGTACCATCAGCCTGGCGAAGCTCGAAGCAAGTTTCCCAGGATCCCTTCCTGTTTCCCAGGGTGCCTTCCTGTTTCCCAGGATTCCTTCCTGTGTGGACCCTGCAGATGCTGTTTTGAAATCAGAAGTGAAGCAGTGACCTTTGCCCTCTGAAGGTCACAGAGTCAAACTTGGTGACCAGTTGCCTCTGGGGCTGTGTCCTGCTTTTCCTCCCAGCGTTGGCCCCGGGCCACTTGCACAGGCTCCGCCCAGAGCCCAAGGAGCCAAAGTCTCCTGTGGCCCCTCCTCTTGTCCCCTTTGGCGGTAGAGGCGTCTAGCTTCTCAGATTCCTGGGGGAGGTGCCTTCTGTGACCCCAGTGTAACCCAGACTTTCATCTTCCAGCTCCTCCTGCAGTCATGCCAGGCTCAGTGCACACCCTGAACCTGCAGCCCATAACCCCAGCCATGGCTATGCCCATTCCATGACCTTCACCACCCTTTTCTGGCACAGGAAAAGCTTCTGGGGTCCGAGCCTGAAAGAGGGGAGTCAACCCAGCTCTCTGATCAGAGTGGACCTAGGGACTTGGGGACCCGGGCACCAGGGTAGAGGGGTGCTGGTGGCCATGCTGGGCACTCATGACATGGACACCCTGGAGGCAAGGGCCTGCAGGGGTTCCGGTGGCCGTGGGTACTGGCCATGGTGGAAGGGGAGGCTAAGGCAGGAAAACCCAAGTCCAACTTAGTAAGACCCTGTCTCAGAAAGAAAATAATAATAATACGGCATAGAAGAAAGTATCCAAAAGGTGAGAGAGATTGGAGGGCTGGAGCAGTTGATCATTTTAAAACCTGCTCACCCATGATCTCATAGGTCCTCTGTTTGGGAGAGAGGAATGTAATCCATTAATGAATTGACCCATCAACCAGTCATGGTGACTTCGAGAACAAAATAAATGGGCAGCCTAATAAAATCTTTATTTGTACAAACAGAAAAACTCTGGACTGGGTGACACATGCCTGTAATTCCAGATACTTGGGAGGTGAGGCAGGAGGATTCTTTGAAGCCAGAAGTTCAAGACCTGCCTGGGCAACACAGCAAGATGCCATGTCAAAAATAAATAAAATAGGGCCGGGGATTTAGCTCAGTGGTTTCGCAGCCTACTGCACAAGCGCAAGGAACTGAGTTCAATCCCTGGTACCAAAAAATAAAATAAAATAAAATAATAAATTAATAAATAAATAAAATAAACAAATTAAGTCCCATGTCTGGTAGATGGAAGTTGGAGCTGGAGCAGCATAACAGCCTGCCGCCACCAATTCCCAGATGGAGCAGTTCACACCTGCAGAGATCCTTAAATGAAAGGGAGGCTGGAGCCCCTGGGGGAAGGACACCCCCAAACAGAGCCAAATGCACTCAAAATCTTCTTCCTGCTCTCCCCCAAGGGGCCAAGGCCATGGACCAGAGTGACAGAGCACTGAAGAGCAGTTCTGGGATCAGCTCTGAGCTGACACTGACCCCAGGAGACCTGAGATGCTGCTGCGGTGCCCTCAGAGTCCCAGCTCCTGGGGGCACCGTGCACGAGGTGCTGTGTGACAAACCACAACGCTTTTCTTAGGTTTTGTTATTTTGGAGCTCGGGGTTCAGGCAGGGCTCAGTGGGGGATCCCCTGTCCCTGCAGCGCCACCTGAGAGGGCTGCCTGGAGGGTCCCCAACAGCATCCTGCCCATGACTGCACCTTGGCAGGGGCAGCTGCTAGCTTAGCAGTGACTCGGCCACGCGTGAGCTGGCAGGCGACAAGGAGGGTGGCAAGTGTGTCATCCGGTACAGTCCGGCCCCAGAAGCCCTGTATCATCACTTCCAGCGCATGCTGTTGGCCAAAGCAGTGACGAGCACTGCAGGAGAAGGGGGCATGGGCCACACCATGACGGGACAAATGTTGGAATCACAGGCATGCGCCAAGGACACTGCAGGAGATCAGGGCATGAGGAGTCTTGCTCAGGTCTCCTCCCACGGCCCCTGTGGTCCCTGAACACAGCTCAAGGCCACTGTCCCAGTTCTGAGTCCCACAGTTGGAACTAACATTGTTTTAGCCCGTTTTCTGTCACTATCACAAAATACCTGAGGCAGCCTGGAGGTGCGGCTCAATGGTAGAACGCTGCCTGGTGTGCACAGGCCGTGGGCTCCATGCCCAGCACCAGAAACATGCAAGCAAACAGGAAACACACCACAGGCTGAGTACCTTATGAAGAAAAGGGATTCTTTTTTTTTTGATACCAAGGATTGAACTCGGGTCCTTGCTTGTGAGGCAGGCAGCCTGGGCAGCGGTGCCACTGAGCTAAATCTCTGGCCCCAGAAAAGGAATTCTGACTGAGATTCCATTTCGCCCCAGAAAGAATGGCCATCACCAAGAAATCAAATAACAACAAATGCTGACGAGGCCCTGGGAATTGAAAAAGGAACCCTTCTCCATTGTTGGTGGGAATGTACACCAGTACAACCACTATGGAGAGCAGCGTGGAGATTCCTAAAAAAAATGAAACTAGAATTTCCATTCAACCCAGCTATTCCCCTTCTAGATATCTTCCACAAAGAGTTAAAGGCATCATATTGCAGTAATACATGCATACCATGTTTATAACAGCACAACTCATAATAGCTAAATCTTGAAAGCAGCCTTTATGTCCACCAACAGATGAATGGATAAAGAAAATGTGGTATTTACACACAATGGAGTACTACCCTGCCATAAAGAATGATGAACTTGGGCCAGGGATATAGCTCAGTGGTTCTGCTGCCTGCCTCGCAAGTGCAAGGTCCCGAGTTCGATCTCCAGTACCAAAAAAAAGAATGATGAACTTGACTCATTTGCAGAAAAATGGATGTACCTGAACACCACAAGTGAAGTGAAGTAAATGAGACACACAAGCTTAAATATTGTATGGTTTCTCTCATATGAGAAACTCAAATTATAAAAAAGGAGCAAAATAAAAGATAGATAGTAGGGAGTAGGAAGAGAGATCTTTTTTTCAAATGGAATGAAGATCAAGAGATAGAGGGAGGGGGAAAGAGAGGAGGGAAAGGGATTAAAAAAAGGAAATGGGATGTGTTATGTACACATAACCACCAAACAAGGAATGTAAACATTATGTACTGCAAACATGTACTAATAAAAACCTGAAAAAAAGTTAAAACAAAGAAACTGGGGGAAATATAGGAAAGTACTTATGTATGTTATTCAGCATAAAGAAAAACAGACTTTAGTGTGCAAAAGTTGTAAGAATGTGAGTTTTTTAAAAATCACAGTTTGCGAATGAAAACAAAAAGCAGGTCTAGAGGTCTGAGGGCCTGGTGCCATATCCGCCTGGGCCAGCAGTGGACCACGGGCTAGGGCACAACGTGGCAGCCGGCGTGTGGTGGGGACACATGGGCGTCATCACATGGCCAGGCGGAAGCCAGAGACTCTGGCCAGGCTTGTTCTTTTATAACAACTCTCACGGGACTGGCTGCCTCACCCTTCTGAGGCGGAGCCCATGACCCAGTCATGGCCCACCAGGCCCCACTTAAAGGTGCCGCCTCTCAACATCACCACACTGGACAAAGTCAGTACATCAGATACACAACTCTGCAGGCCTAACTCTCTCTCTCTCTCTCTCTCTCTCTCTCTCTCTCTCTCTCTCTCTCTCTCATTTTTTCCTTGTTTTTTTGAGACAGAGACTCGCTGACCTTGCACTTACCATGTAGTCCAGGCTGACCTCAAACTCGTATCAATCCTGCCTCAGCCTTCTGAGTACTAGGGTCACAGGTGTATGCCACTGCACCACCACACCCAGCAGTCTCACTTTTTAATCTTTTACTCGTGGGCTGGTTTGTTTATGAAGATAGTATCTCTCTACATGGCCCAGGCTAGGCCCAAACTCACTCTGCAGCCTGGGCAGGCCTGAACTGGTGACGCTCCTGCCTCAGCCTCCCCTTAACCTTCTCATGAATTCCTTATCTCCTAGCACTCTTGGCAACTGTGGATGAGCCCTGATGGGGACAGAAGACCCCAGAACGAGGGCTTGGCATTAAGGAGGTGCCGCATGTGTTCTTTCTGGCCCAAGAGCCACTGTGAGGGGACAGTTGCTGGAGCTGGGGCCTTGGAGCCCTGGACCAGACCCCATTTGCTGCCTGAGGGAGTAAGACACAAGGGATTTTGAAATTTTCCACCATAAAGAAATCAAATGTTTGAAGAGATATGTTTAACCTGATTTAAACATTACATGGTATACATCTATTGAAACATCACGTGGTACTCATGGATGTGTTCAATTTTTAGTTTTTGTGTATCTGTTAAAAAATAAGGGGGTAGGGCCAGGGATTTATCTCAGTGGTTCAGCCGCCTGCCTTGCAAGTGCAAGGTCCTGAGTTCGATCCCTGGTACCAAAAAGGTAAATAAATAAATAAGGAGATAGAGGTGTAGTTCAGTGGTAGAGCACTTGCCCACCATGAACAAGGCCCTGGACTCCATCCCCAGCATCACAGAAAATAAATTCAAACAAACAAACCATGATCACAGGTATTCCCAGCCAACAGTGAAACTCAGAGGGCAGGAGGAGCAGCCCTGGCCATGACCGGAACAGGTAGACAGCATTGTTGCGTGAGCCAAGAGCCTCGGGATGACACTGGTGTGCAGGGATGGGCAGAGGGGGACAGCTGCCCTCCAAACTCGAGGACAGGGAGCCATGACACTGCAGACACCACAGTGGGGTGCTGGGCAGTGCCACCGTCCCTCTGAACACATGAGGACAGCCAGGCACTGAGAGGCAAGGGGCTGTCTGGGTACCGCAGGAAGTCAGGAGCTGCTGCCCTATTTGAATTCCAGTGAAGGTGGTCAGTGGTTAGCATGGCTTCCTAGGCCGGTGATAAACAGGTCCCACGCACAGAGTAGCTTCATCACTGGAAGTGTATTGTCTCACAGCTCTGGGAGCCTTCGGTCTGAGACCCAGGGGTGGCCAGGATGGGCTTCTTCTGTAGGCTGCAGGTCTGATCCAGGTCTCTGGCCAGTTCTCGGGGGTTTGGTGGAACTGTGATGTTTTTTAGTGTTATGGTTTAGATCTAAGAGGTCTCCCAAAGTCTCTCAGACATGGGGCTTTTGGAAAGATCATGGGGCATTATCCTCATCTGTGGATATCTGTGGCTGGGTGTGGTATTAGGTGGGGTTCAGTGGAGGTGGGTCACCAGGGGCATGCCCTGGAGGGCTGTATTCTTGTCCCTGGATGCTCCCTTCTCTCTGCATCCTGGCTCCCATGAGGTGAGCAACTTTCCTCCACCATGGCGTTTCTGCCTTGGAGGCAGCAAACTATGGACTACACCCTCCAAAACCATGAGCCAAAATAAACCTCTCCTCCTTACTTTGTGGGTGTTGGGTACTATGTCTCTGAGTGACCTCCCTGTTCTGACCCCAACCTCTCCTGGATGGTTCAGTGGTTAGTCCGCAGCAGGCTGGTCACAGGGGACTAAACCACAAGCCTGGCTGCCCCCTGGAAACATGTCTGGGTGAGGTGAGTGGGCAACAGTGCACAGGGTAGCCTCCTGTGTCTGCCTGTCTTGCCTTGCTGTAGGCCTGCTGTGGGCTACTTGAGTACACAGGGTCTCACCTGATCTTCCTGCTTGGTAGGAAAAAAAATTTCTGTCTTAATTTGTTTTATTTGTTTTTTTGAGACAGGGTCTTGCTCTGTAGTCCAGGCTGCCCTTGAACTCACTACATGCCCCAGGCTTATTTTCCTGCCTTAGCCTTGTGAATAGTGGGATTACAGGCATGTGCCACCACACCTGGCATAATTCCCATTTTATAAATGAGGGAATCAAGACTCGGAGGAGGAAATTCACCTGGCCACACTGTCATACCTGAGAAGAAACAGAGCCAGAATTCAAAGCCCAGTGCCCCTCCTGCCTTAGCCTGCAGCTGCACAGGAAAATAGTGATTCCTAGTGGGTTAGGGTGCTGGGGGCTCCAATGGGATCCACCAGGATGGCCATGTGTCCCACAAGGGCAAGGCCAGCACCTGTCTTGTCCCTTACCTGGACCTCATAGGGCCTGGCACTGGAGACACTCAGGAAAAGCACACAATTGGACTTCTGGCTTCTAGAAAAGTAGACACATAGGAAAATCACAACAGTTCTGAGCTGAGGCCACAGGGCAACAAGTAACCTGGGAGGAGAGCTGGGCCCAGTGGCACAGGCACCTGACACCAGCCAAGCAGGACAGGATTCAGCTGCTAGGGTTGGAATTGTGCCCCCAAAACACATTAGAATCTTTACCCCTAACATCACAGTATGGTGGGGGACTGGGCCATGAGGGCACTGCCCAATTAATGCCAGTCTCTTAAGAGCAAGTTCCTGGGCCGGGGATTTAGCTCAGTGGCTCCGGTGCCTGCCTTGCAAGTGTAAGGTCCAGAGTTCGATCCCTGGTACAAAAAATTTTTTTTTCTATAAGAGCAGGTTCCTTATTGCAGAGGAAATTCTTTTTTTTTTTTTTTTTTTTGGTACCAGGGATCGAACTCGGGTCCTTGTGCTTGCATAGCAGGCGTTGAAACCACTGAGCTAAATCCCTGGCGGAAATTCTTATAAAATAATGTACTTGGTCCCCTTTTGTGGGCCCTCTCCCCCCCCCATTTGTCCTTCTGCTGTGGGTGGACACAGCCAGAAGATCCACACCACATGTACCCGCTCTGTCCCAGACTTCCCAGCCGCCAGAACCATGCATGAATAAATTTCTGTTCTTCATAAATCACCCAGTTTTGGGGGCATGTTTGTTACAGCAGCAGGAAGCTGACTGAGACATCAGCTAGAGCTCTCACAACTTGCTGAAGGCGCTGTGTCAGCCAAGGGGGACACAGCATCCCCAGGAGCTTCAGACACTGGGTGGGGGCACCACTCACAGGCTCTTCTTCACATCTCAGTCACTTTCCTCACCACTAGGACAAAATACCACCACCCACAACTTGGAGGAGGAGCAGTTTATTTTGGCTCATGTTTGCAGTCCATAGTTGGCCCCAAGGCAGGAAGCCATGGTGGAAGGGTTTGGCGGAAGAGAGCTGCTCACATCATGAGGGCCAGGAAGCAGAGAAAAAAAGAAGGAGAGGGGAAGGGAGATGAACCTTTCCAGGCCACACCCCTGTGACACCCTCTTCCCACCAGACCCTGACTCCTAACAGCAAGTCAGCTTTTAAACCCCATAACCCAGTCACCTTCCAAACTGGTGAGGCTTTGGAAGCCATTTTAGATCTAAGCTATAACACCATGAACCTCCCTGGTGCTTCTGAGTCAACTGAGCATAGCCAAAGGCCCGAGCAGGCCTCATGCACTTGCTAAGAAAGCATGGATCCCACTTACCATCCCCTCTTCCACTATGAAAGCTGTGTGCTGAAAGCCCACAGGGGACAGATGAAGACACCCTGTGGGGGCTCAGTGAAAGCCCTCTTCACCTGTGGGAAGGGCAGAAATAATCCTGTCCGACATCAAGGAACCCAGCTCCTGCCTGAAACTGAAGGTGAAAGCCAGGCATGGTGGTGCACACCTGTAATTCCAGTGCTCTGGGAGACCGAGGCAGGAGGAAAGCAAGATGGAGTCCAGCCTGGGCAATTTAGCAACTTAGCTTATTGCGGGAGGGAGTTCTTTATAAAATAAAAAAGAGCTCAGGAGGGTCAGGGATTTAGCTCAGTGGTGCCACTTCCTGCCTCATAAGCACAAGGTCCTGAGTTCAATCCCTGGTACCAAAAAAAAAAAAAAGCTCAGGATGTAGTTCAGTGCAAACACCCTGGGTTCAATCCCCAGTATCATTTTAAAAAGCAGCAAAAACTGAAGCTGAACTAGAACACTAGAGAATGCTATCCTACCCCACCAAAATAAAATAAAATCTTCAAAGCACTGAATGACAAGCTCCTGTGGTCTGCTGCAGGGGAGGGAGCTCCTCTCTCAGGGGAGCAGATGGAAAAGGAAGGGAGGTGCAGATCTAGCAAGTTTGGCAAGTCGGGCTCCACAGCAAACACATAACAACACTAGAGGATAGGCAGGCAACCCAACTTTAAAAACCAGCAAAGGAGTTTATTTATTTATTTTTTTTATTTTGGTACTGGGGATCGAACTCAGGACCTTGTGCTTGCAAGGCAGGTGCTGGAGCCACTGAGCTACATCCTCAGCCCTGAGTTTAATAAATCAATCCATCAGGCCGGGGATGTAGCTCAGGGTGTGGGATGTAGCACCTACCTAGCAAGCACAAGGTCTTGAGTTTATTCCACAGTACCAGAAAAAAAAAATTAGATAAATAAATCACTCCATCACAAAAGCTGTATGTATGGCGAATAAGGGCATAAAAAGATGCTCCCTGGCATTAGCTGACAGGGCTAGAGGAATGAGCGGAACTAAAACAATCGAACCAAACCCAACGCAAGGCCTGGCTGTGTTAGCTCGACTCCCCCTTGAAGGCTCACCAAAGGAGGAAGTTCTGTTCTCCAGGAAGAACCCATTCTCTGGGGTCAGGGCCATCTGTCTCAGTCTCCACTAGATGCACAAAATGTCCAGCTTTCAACCAAAAATCATGAGACACAAAAAGAAACAAAAAGAGAAAAAACAAAAACCAAACATAAAAAACAAAAGCCACTGCAAAGAGACAAAGCACACCAATGCTCCTCAAACTGCTCCATAAAGAGAAAAGGAAGGGACACTCCAAATCCATTTGACAGAGCCAAACAGGACAAGCACACAACAAAGAGAAAACTGTAGACCTTCCTGACTACAAATGCAGAGATCCTTAGTAAAATACTCGCGAACTCAATTCAACAACACATTTGAAAGATCGTACCCAATAATCAAGTCGGTTTCATTCCAGGGCTGCCAGGATGATTCAAAAGATGCAAATCAATAAATGCAACACACTACATAAATAGAGCCAAGGAGACAAACCACATTATCATCTCGGTTGATGCAGGGAAAAAAGCGTTTGACAGTATCCCATATTCCTTCATGACAAAAGCCCTGAAGAAACTAAGTATTGAAGGATCTTCCTCAATACAGCAAAGGGTATATATGCCAAACCCTAGCCAATGTTACTCTGAATGGGACAAACTGAAAGCGTTCCCTCTAAAATCAGGAACAAAGCAAGGGTCTACTCTCACCGCTCCTATTCAGTGCAGTACTTTGAGATTTCAGCTAGAAATTTCAAGAGAAAGAAATAAAGGATTACAAATAAGAGAGGAAGAAGTCAAATTATCCTTATTTCACATGATATGATTGTATATTTGGAAGACTCCAAAGACTCCACCAAAAGTAGCTTCATAAATTGAGCAAAGCAGCAGGATACAAAATCAACATTAGAAAAAAAAATCAGTAGCTTCTCAGGCGGGCAACATCTGTAATCTCAGGACTCAGGAGGCTGAAGAAGAAGAATTGCCACAAGTTTGAGGCCATCCTGGGCTACATAATGAGTTCAAGGCCAGCCTGAACTACATAATGAGACCTTGTCTCAAAAACAAAAACAAAAAATCAATAGCTTTTCTGTACACCAATAGTGAGTTACCTGAGAAAGAAATCAGGGAAACAATTTCACTCACAATAGCTTCAAAAAAATAAAATACAGGGCCGGGGATTTAGCTCAGTAGTTCTGCCGCCTGCCTTGCAAGCACAAGGTCCCAAGTTTGATCCTGAGTACCAAAAATAAATAAATAAATAAATAAATAAATAAATAAATAAATAAAATACAACAAAATACTTAGGAATCTAAACTAACCAAGGAAGTAAAAGATTCCTAAAATGAAAATTACAGAACATTGAAGAAAGAAATTGAAGAAAACATTAGAAACTGGAAAAACATTCCATGTCCATGTATCTGCAGAATTAATACTATGTTTGTTTGTTTGTTTTTGGTACCAGGGATCAAACTCAGAACCTTGCACTTTCGAGGCAGGCAGTGGAAACACTGAGCTAAATCCCCGGCCCAATACTATATTTAATATAGTTTAAAATAGCTGTATTCTGGGTATGTTGGTACATGCCAATAATCCCAGCATTCATAATGCTGAGGCAGGTGGATACCTGCAAGTTTGAGGCCATCCTGGGATATGTAGTGAGTTCAAGTCTGACCTGAACTACACAGTGAGAACTGTCTAAAAAAAAAAAAAGCCCATATTACAAAAAATGCCATCTACATACTCAGTGCAAACCCATCAAAATTGCAATGACATTCTTCATGGAACTAGGAAAAAAATCCCAAAATTCACATGGAAACATAAAAAACCTAGAATAGCCACAGAAATACAGAGCAAGAAAAAGCAAAGCTGAAAGCACCACAACATCTGATTTTAAATTATACTACAAAGCCATAGTAACTAAAACAGCATGGTGCTGGCACAAAAACAGACACATAGGCCTTGCAAGGAACCAGAACAGAGAACACATGCCCACACAACTGCAGCCATCTGATTCTTGACAAAGAGCCAAAACATACACGGGAGAAAAGACAGCTCTTTAATAGATGGCACTGGGAAAACTGGATATCCTTAGTAAAAAACTGAAACTAGATCCTTATCTCTCACCCAGTTTCAGTGTGGATTAGAGACCTAAGTATAATACCTAGAATTTTGGGTTTTGTTTTGTTTTGTTTTTGGTACTAGGGATCAAACTTCTGACCTTGCACTTGCCAGGCAGACACAGCACCACTGAACTAGGTCCCCAGCCCAAGACCTGGAACTTTGAAGCTAGGGAAACATTTGAAGCCATAGCCACAGCCAAAGACTTCCTGAACGGGACTCCATGACACAGGAAATAACACCAAGAATCAACAAATGGGATGATATCAAGTTAAAACATTTCTACACAAGGGCCAGGGATGTAGCTCAGTGGCACAGCACCTGCCTGTCAAGATTGAAGGCTGATACCAAAAAAAAGTTTCTACCCAATCAGGGAAACAATCAACAGAGTGAAGACAGCCTACAGAATGGGAGAAAAGTCTTTACCAGCCACTCTTCCAACAGAGGATTAATATCTAAAATATATAAAGAACCAAAAAAACCTAACACCAAAAAATCCATTAGCCCAATCAATAAATGGGCAAAAAAATCAAACAGACAGTTGTCAAAAGAAGTGGTGTATGCTTATAATCCCAGTATGCTGGGAGGCTGAGGCAGGAGGATTGCAAATTTGAGCCTAGCTTGGGGAAGTTAGCAACTGAGTGAAACTCTAGGTCAAAATAAAAAACCCAAAGAGGTCTGGGGATGTAGCTCAGGGCCAAGGCCCTGGGTTCATTCCCTAGTGTTGTTAAGGAAAAAAGGCATGAAGCAGGCCTGGGGAATTAGCTCAGTGGTTTCAACGCCTGCTGCGCAAGCTCAAGGACCCAAGTTCAATTCCCGGTACCAAAAAAAAGACACGAAGGTAGAAGGAAGACTGTTATCAGAGAAGAAGGGAATTAAGGGTCAGGGGAGATGGAAGAGAAGTTAGTCGAGGATGCACATGATCAAAATATACTACATTATAAAATATTTATAATCCCAGAAAATGTTGTTAAATCATGTGCAGAAACAGTATATTCAGAATGAAAGTCTATCATTTAAAGTCCAAAAAATAGATATACTTTATGTATGGATGAAAATGCCACACTAAAATCCAATATTTTATAAAATTAATAGGCACTGATTAAAAAATACATTTAAAAAGAGAAAAAGAGAGGCCGGGGATTTAGCTCAGTAGTTTCGCTGCCTGCTGCGCAAGCGCAAGGACCCGAGTTTGATCCCTGGTACCAAAAAAATAGAAAGATAAAAAGAGAGACAAAGCAATTAACAGAGTCAGACTCAGATGTGGCCCAGAGGCTGGCACTATAGATGGTGCAATTTGGGATTTTTCAGCTCTGAGATGGCAGGAAAGAGACATGCACTTAGTAGAAACCCCATGTTGAAGTCTGAATTTTGATCTCTTCCAAGGTGACAGATGCGTGGTAGGAACTTCTCTCGTGATGTGGGTAGCAATGGCGACCCACACCTCCCAGTCTGGCAGATCTCAGGGACAAACCATGGGGTCCCCGTGGGGCCAGGCAAACCTCGGGGACTCTGAAGGGCACTGTGTGGCTGAGCTAGGGAGCTCTGCAGGCTCTGCGAATTCAGTGCATTTTCAGCTTAAAACTTTTTCACCTGAGTAATGGTTCTGTCAGGATGTGACTCCATGGAAAGTCAAGGAGCGCTTGTATTAGTACTGAAATTCATGGGTCCTTTTCCTCAGAAACAATTGTTGTTTTTATATTTTGGAAATAAAAATAAAAATAAAGCATACTATTACTGTATGACAGACAAATATGAAATAAGTACCTGTAAATAATTACAAATAATTGTTTTTGAGGAAAAGGACTGAGGAAGGAAGTAGGAAGAGGGCAAGAGGCAGTTAGCTTTTGTTAGTTTTCAGTACTATTTGACTTTTTTTAGAAAACTATGGGGGCAGGGATCTAGCTCAGTGGTGCCACGCCTGCCCCACAAGCGCAAGGTCCTGAGTTTATCCCTGGTACCAGAAAAAAAAAATCTATGGCCAGATGTGGTGGCACACACCCACAATCTCAGCACTTGGGAGGCTGTGGGAGGGGGATTGCGGGGAGTTCGAGGCCATCGTGGACTACACAGTGAGTTCAAGTCCAGCCTGAACTACATATAGTGAGACCCTATCTTAAAAAAAAAAAAATGCTGGGCCAGGGACTTAGCTCAGTGGTTTTGCCACTGGCTGCGCAAGCGCAAGGACCTGAGTTCGATCCCCGCTACTCAAAAAAAAAAAAAGGAATGGAAAAAACGTATGCATAATATTACTTTGAAGAGGAAAATTTTTTAAAAATTAAATGCAGTAAGAATGCATTGCATAATGTTGCCAGGCATGGTGGTGCATGCCTATAATCCCAGCACTCAGGAAGCTAAGGCAGGAGGATCACTGTGAGTTCGAGGCTAGCCTGGGCTATATAGCAAGACCCTGTCTCAAAAAACAAAACATAATAAAACAAAAAAAGATGGTGTTGAACTAGTTGATTTCAGGAAGTCTTTCCACTTCTGCCAATCTGTGGTTCTACAGTTGCCATGGAAATTGGGACAGTGGGGCCACCCAATCTGGACCTCTCTTTACAGTGACAACCCAAGTGTCAACATCTGAGAATCCCAAGTTCAGCCAACTGTATGCACTCACCTTTGTCTAATGTTGCTTTAGTATTTCAGCCTCACGGATAGATTTCAGAAGGTCTCATGGTTAAACTGTGCTCCCCCAAAGACATATGGAAGTCCTAGCCCGGACTACTTGTGATGTGGCCCATCTGGAAGTAGAGTTTGAAGATGCTCTTGTGTTGAAGAGCAGTCATTGGGGTGGGCCCTAATGCTGTTTGCTGGTGTTATGGTTTAGACCTAGAATGGTCCCCAAAGCCTCATTTGGGAAGGTGATTGAGTTACTGCTGGGGCTGGGGGCTGGTGGGAGGAGACAGTCCTGGGGCGTGGCCTGCAGTGTGTCTCTCTCTCCCCAGTTCCCTGGTTCTTTCTCAGCTTTCTGCCCTGGGCAGCTGTCCCCTGCCAGGTCTCTGTGCCCTGCCATCCTGCCTTAGAGCCAGCAAACTGTGTGCTGAAACGTGAACCAAAATGCTTTGCCGTGCTGAGTATTGTGTCTTGGTGACAAGGAAATTGACTAAGACAGCTGGTGTCTTTCTAAGAAGAGCAAGAGACACAGGGTAGCCAGCCTGGGCATGCCAAGGACTGGCAGCCACCACCGAAAGCCAAGTGGTAAGGCAGGATTCTATCCAGGTGCTGGGGGAGCGTGGCCTCCCGGGCACCTTCATTCTCAGCCTCTGGCCTCCAGAACCGTGAAAGAAGAAATTTCTATTGTGGTCCTTTGTTACAGCCACCCCAGAAAACAAAGGGAGAGGCAACTAAAAAAGCAGCGTGCCTTGCCGTAAACCCAGGATATCACTGTTCCAGTGGGTTGCAGTGCCCGGACACTACTGAGCGGCTCCTCCACCCAACAGTGGTGTCGCCATTTTGCTCCGGCGACACCGACTCAGCTTCTTGCCTTCCAGGTGGGGCCTGATCTCCAGACCCCTGAGGAATGGGCTCCCCTCTGGTGCTGTTTGTCTTTCATTCAGTCAGCTTTTTTTTTTTTTAGTACATATTTGTGGTACATACCCTCCCCTCCTTCTCTAACTGGCACTGAAAATGGAATTTTAAAAGTTCGATTTTTTTTTCTTTCAGAGATAAACAACTTCTCCAAACTTTTTCCCGTTGAGGACATAATCAACACCTGCTCCTCTCCTCAGCCCCAAGCAGCGACAAGATGTGCAGAGGCCCAGGAGGCTGGGCCGAGTTTCCTTTTCAGAAAGAGGAGGCTGGACTGAAGGTGGCGGGAGAGGGTGAAGCCAGCATGGAGATCTGGATCTCTCCGCCCCTTAGTTCCCTGCTATAAAAGACCCTCGCCCACCTGTATACCGAAGGTAGTGATTTGAGGTAAATGGGCCCCTCCATCTCCTCAGAGTTAGCTTTAAATAAATCCTTTTTTCCTTTTTACCAAAATAAATGACCTCCTTTGATTTGGTCAGCAGCGAGTGAATGAATCTGAGTAGCCAGGAACATCAGTGTCCCCATCCTTCCCTCCCTTGGGTCTCCTGGCCCAAAGCCCCAGATGCTTTGTCAAATGAGTTCATCCGTGTGGAAGGCAGGTTCATGGAGTGCTCCAAGCTGAGAATGTTCCGGAAGGGGCTTCGGGCCAGTAGGAAAGCACAGCATGAGGTCAAGTGGGCACGCATGCGAGCGGGCATGTGTGCGTGTGTGTTGTGTGCGTGTGTCTGTGTGCACGCGTGTGCATGAATTAGATTAAACGAGGCAGCTTTCTGAATGGGACCAGGCCCACCCCAGATGGTTTTCCACCCCCAAACCTCGGACCCAGGAATTTCACTTGAGCCCCTCCCACCTCCCGGTCTCCCCCGCAGTCACTACGATCACAGCGATCCCGGGCCCTGCTCCTCCAATGGGAAGGACTTTTCCAGCCCCCTCCCCACCGTCTCATGACCAGCTTCCAGGTAGAGTAAAGGATTAAATGGAAGGCGCAATAAGAAGTGAAACAATTAGAATTTCTGCCTCATTATCATGGTAATCTTATCAGTCGGATAATGAGGTATTAATGGAGATTTAATGTGCATCTCATAACAGAATCCCTTGGAGAAAACACACAGGGAAATTGCTGTAAATCCACTTAATGATGGAGAAGTCCCAAAACACCATATTCCAAAGGATGAAAAATGCAGGATGCAAATGAGAAAGAATCAAGGTCAATAACACCGCGGGGACGGGCCTAATGGCAGATTTGGAGATATATGTAATAAAAATTGCATGTTGCTTTTAAACCTCACCCTCTGTTGTTTTCAAATGTGCATTCCTAGTAATGAAACACAGAAGTGCAGCCAGAATGATTTGTATGTTTTAGAAACCATAGGGGGCAGAGAAACATGTCTCGAAACCCATCAGGCCCCCCACGGGGAGCCATGGGAAATGGGGTGTTTTACCCAGAGGCCTCCAAGGGAAGGGGGCAGAGGAAGAGCCCCTGGGTTGGCGGTGGAGAGGGGAAACATCCTCTGCAAGTTCAAGGTCATTTGGGAAACACCAGCGGGAGGGAGATGGATGTGGTCACTTCCGCTCTTCCATGTGCGGCTGACCAGCCAGGTCAGAAGGATGAGGGACACACACAATAAAGGCTCCCATTGAGAGACGCCCGCCTCGGCCAGGCACTGCCCAAATATCAAGCACAGATTATCTCATTTAATTCCACCAGCAGCACTGGAGAGCTATTAACATCTCCATTTTCCAGATAAGAAAGCGAAGCTCTGGAGATTAGGTTGCCTCAAGTTGAACCTCTGCTGGCCCTCTCTGCTTCGATACCCCGAGCACTCTCCTCTTTGCCCCTCTGGGAGGCACACAAAGGGAAATTTAAGCTAATATCTCACTCTCTGGTTAGGGACCCTTGAAGATATGGGAACCTCCAAGCGAAAAGGCAGGAAAGAGGGACAGAAACTTCAAGCCAAGCTGAGGATTGCAGAATCCACGGGCAGCCAGGCCCACAGCCATACAGGGGACAAAGCCCTGGACTCCCAGCGAGGCCCCTGAGCTCACACTTTCCCCCGGGAGCAGTGGGGACTCAGTCAGAGGACGCCAAGTAAACAGAAAGGTAAAAATACCCATACATAAGTGGGAAAATGCTAAGCAAACATCGGCGGTTTGTTCCTGTAATTTATTGATGATCATAAATAGCCCTGGCGCCTCCCAGATGTTTCCAAAGATTGAAAGTAAAGTTAGTTCTATTTTTGGTTTACCTGAGGAAGCTTGGGTAAGGGGTGCCTAACTGTCCTGCTTTGCCTGGACCTGGAGGGTTTTAGTCCCGAATGATGCCACACTCAAGGAAGCCCCTCTACTGTGGGCCCACAAAGACAATGGGTCACCCCGTCTGAGAGTGGAGCCCCGAGTCCTGTCCAGGGCCACACACAGAAGATGCTGGGTCAGGCACAGCCAGTGCTCAGCAAGCAGCGCCTGGCATGGGGTTCTGTGTTGGGCCCCAGGAGAGCAACAAATAAGCTCTCTCTGGTCATGAGCTGTCTGGGGGCACTGGGTCCCCTGCCTTAATGATAGCCAGTGTGTGTACCAGGGGGGAGCAGGATGACAAAGAAGGAAACTGCCACACAATGACAGGACAGGGTAGGTTCTGGCACAGCCGCTCGGCACCCACCACCTCCTCTTCCTCACAGGAATCCTGACAGGTAGGGGACCATGTGGCCACTTTACAGATGAGGAAACTGAGGTGCGGGCTGCTGAAGGGGCCAGGTCCAAGTTTCGAACAGACTGTGGGCAGCTGAAGGACTGAAGAGGATGACAAGACCCTGCCTGAGGACAGGCATGGCCCCAGAGAAGGGGTCAGCCTGATTCAGAAAAAAGGGGGGATTCGGCCAATCTGGTTGGAGCCTTGCAGCTGTGTTTCATTTAATCACAGACTGCAAATTGAATGAAGTTAAGACAGTGTTGCCTCTTTGAATTTCCCCCAGGCCCTGTTTAATGAATAAATAGGCATGATTTGTAATTAGCTTATCCATTGTGCGGATGCTTCTAGAGCACCTGAAGTGAGTTAAGCATGCCCCCCACAATCTCCTCGACAATATTAATTCGCTCAGCAAACCTTCCTTTCTGGTCCATGGCGCGTGTGACCGCACGAACCCATATTGCTCTGCAGTGGACATATTGAGAAGAATTGGGATTTTTCGGTTTGGAAAGATGAAGACACAGTGTCCTCATCAGTCCTGCCTCACAGCATGGGATTTGGATGCTGCGAGTTCAGTTTGTTCTCATCAGCAAACTCTAGATAACGCACAAAAAAGCCAATCTCCCAGCTTCCCCCTCAACCAGAGGTTCAAAACCCCACAGCCAGTGGGTAGAGGAATCTTCTGGTCATTAACGCCACCTCACCAAGGGGTCTGAGCTGGGCCTGGGGTCTTCACCCATCTGGGCCACCTTTCTTTTCTGCAAGCTGTTGTCTGTTTGCGGCGGCTGCCAGATCCCTGCACCCTGCTGGAGTCCACCGATTCCTGCCAAGCTACTGGGCTTCTTGTATCATTTATCCTGTAATTGGGGCTGCTGATCAGTTTTACCCAGTTTCCATGCTAACCATGTGGCTGCGGCTGAAATTTCAAATCCTAGTATTTTCCTGCTCGCAGCTGTTGGGAAGGCCCCCGGGATGGAGGTAGTTGTCTCAACTGCCCTCACGGTTTCCAGCCAAGGGGTTGCCATTCATCTTCATCATGGGCTCGGTCTGTGTGCAGAGAGGAGCAGCCGCCCTGTGGGGAACCCCTACCCATCACCTGGAGGCTTCCTCTCATCTGCTCCTCTTGCCTTCATGGCTGCATTTATAATCCACCTGTTCTGTGGTTTCTCCGATGCCTGTGAGGGATCCCTGTCAAGGGGGCCTCTGCCCCTGGGCCCTGTGTGAGTCCAGGTGCCAGTCAGCAGCAATGCAAGTCACCCACCCCCTCTCCTTTGCAATGTGGTGGATCAGTCTATCCTTATGTGGCCTTGACACTAGGAGTGGACTTGGGCTGTGTGTGGGTACAGGGAACAGGAAAGTGGGCATTACCAGAACCTCTGCAATGAGTCCTGGTCTCCTGTGAGCCACTACAACACAAAGCCAATTAAAGAATAAAGACAAGCAATGAGAATTAGAAAAGAAGCTGAGCTTTGGACCTGATCAGTGCTGCTCTGGGCAGCAAAGACAAAGGGATCCCAAGCTTGCCACTATTTATTGGGTTCATAGGGAAGATCAGATGACTCAGAGGGTAGGGATAACCCTAAACTGACAAGGATCTTATAATTGGAGGAAGTATCAGATGATTCGGAGGGTGGAGGTAATCCTATGACCATGAGGCTCTTATGCTGATGAGGATCTTAGGTCAATGAGGAGTTTAAATTGATTAGGACAGTAAGATGAGGAAAACATTCTTAGAATAGGTGGGATGAGTTAAGGTGATAAGGAATTTGTCGCTCCACAGGTAAAATCTTTCTACTCTGTTCTAAAAGACCCAGGATGATGTCAGCTGATGTAATCTTGCCCTAAAGGATCACGGCTTCACAGGACTATTGAGGCCTCAGACAGCCCTAATCATAATTTAATTGCAAAATGATTTTTCTCCAAAATTATGTAGAATGGGGCTGGGGATTTAGCTCAGTGGTTTCGCCACCTGCTGCGCAAGAGCAAGGACCCAAGTTCAATCCCCAGTACCAACAAAAAATTATGTAGAATGGCTTCCAACATGTGAGAAAGCGGGTCTTCCCTCCTCCACACACTAGAATCCAATCAGATCTGCAGATAACTGCTGGGTAACAGGTACCATCCTTGGCACTGTGGATGCCATGGTGCCCAGCCCTGGCCCCAAGGGATTCACATCCGGAAGGGGAAGTGCACAACAGGATGGGGACCACAGGAGCTGCCATGAGCAGCAGCATGTACAGTTTGCATGGCTCCTTACCATCTCTGGCTCCCATGATTCCCCACAGGACTGGAAGGCTTCTTCTGCAGAAGGGCAGAGAGGCCAGGCATGGTGGTCAATACCTGTAATCCCGGCACTCAGGAGGCTGAGACAGGAGATCACCATGAGTCTGAGGCTAGCCTGGGCTACACAAGCCTGAACTACACAGCGAGGCCCTGTCTCAAAAAAAAAAAAAAAAAAAGCAAAACAAAAAGGCAGACAGTAGCTAAACACAGAGACTTGGGAAATCTTAAAATCTGGATATGAATCTTGATTGCCATTTATTTTCCATCCAGCTGTGAATAAGCCACATCACCTGAGTCTCTTGCTTCCTCGTGTGTCAAATGGGCACACAGTGTGCCATCACATGGGTGAGGGCTCTGGGAGTGACACATGGAAAGCACTCAGTCCTGTGCCCAGTGTGTGAAGGTTTCAGAGCTTGGGGCAGGATTGTGAGAACCCAGGCCCCCTCTGGCAACCCCTCCATGGAAAAGGGACAGGAGGGCTCCCATGGGTCACAGGACCAGGAGCCCACAGGACCTGGACTGGAGGCACTGGCTGTGTGGCAGGGCTGTCAGAAAAGCATTCTTTGCTGGTAATAGTCACTGGCACAAAGTAGGGTGGGCAAAGAGGAGCCTGGTGTACTGTAGGTTAACTTGGGGGACCCAGACAAGCTCTGGGCTCTATCTAGAACCGTCCTAGGAAACATCTGAGTGCTAGGCTGAGCGCCAGGCTGAGCAGGGCCTGGGAGCTAACCCGACGGTGTCCCAGAGCTTCCCCGCCTCCTGGGCTCCTGATGGCTCCTTCTGCTGCCAGCCACAGCCTTTGCAGCCCATGGTCTTACCTGTCCTTGGCCACAAGATGTCACCCAAGGAACAGCAAAGCAAGGTCTTGGGAGGAAGTTGCCTGGCCAGAGCCCCGCCCAGGGAATGCCAGGTTCTAGGAGACGACACCTGTAAAAGGCTGGTGGCAGGACCATAAGTTCAAATCCCAGGGTTTCCAGCAGAACAGGGGCTGCAGTCCCCACAGGACTAAATTAAGAGTAAATTACGGGCCGGGGGTTTAGCTCAGTGGTTCTGCCACCTGCCTAGCAAGCGTAAGGGCCTGAGTTCTATCCCTGGTATCAAAAAAAAAAAGAGTAAATTGGGCCGAGGATTTAGCTCAGTGGTTCTGGCACCTGCCTCACAAGTGCAAGGTTCAGAGTTCGATAAAAAAAAAAAAAAAGAGTAAATAGAGATGAGAATCCCCACTTCCCACTTCCCTGCCATCCTTGACATGCCCAGTGGGTGTGGGTGGGCCCAGAGGATGGGCTGTAACACATGGTAGGCCTTAGGCTTCCTCTTCCTGTGCAGGCAGGGGCCGACTTTGGAAAGAGAGGACAGTGGGGCTCCTGCCCACTCCATCTGCAAACATCTGGGGACCCCTGCCCTTTGGTGACACAGGAGAACACAGGCTGCAAGGGAGAGGACAGGATGAGGCCTCGCTGAGGAAGGAAGGTGGTCAGCCCATCAGGGAGATAGATGGGCAAAGGCATTGGCTGGGTGCCCAGCCCTTCTTCCCATGCAAAAGAGGGTGCCCAGCAAGTGCAGAGCCAGACCTTGGGGTAAAGGTGACAGCTTCAAGGGCTGGGGTGGAGCTGAAGGGAAAAAAAGGGAGGCAACTGCTGAAAAGATAGGTTGGAAGCCAAATAGAAAAAGAGATTTTACAAAAAAAAAAAAAACCTGTGAGCTAAAAAGAGATTTTAGGCAGAAGAATCCAATCAGACTTGATTTTGTGAATTTTTTTTTAATTTTAAATTTTAAAAATTTAAATTATTTTCACTACTGGGACTTAAACCCAGGAGTCTTGTAGCATTGAGCCACATTCCCAGCCTTTTTTATTTTCTGAGACAGGTCTCACCGTATTGCTCAGGCTGGCACTGAACTTAAGAGTCCTCTTGCTTTGGCCTTCCAAGTAACTAGGATGACATGTGGACAGCCATCATGCCTGGCCAGACTTATTCTTTTTATTTATTTATTTAGGCTTTTTGAGACAAGGTCTTGCTATGTAGTTCTAGCTGGCCTGGCCTCAGCCTCCTGAGTGCTGGGATTACAGCATGTGCCACCATGCCCACTTAGACTTGATTGTTCCTAAGGGTTTCCACGTGGCCCAGTGGGACCCAGGCAACGTCTGGGACCAGAGGGAGGCATGTAAACCTAGCAGGTGACAGTTGTGAAAACAGTAGTGGGAAAGATGGCCTGGCTGTCTCCCGCAGAGGCAGGAGACATTTCTTAGGAGCCTGGGGAGGCTTGGGTGACGGGGATGGGGATGGGGACAACACAGAAGGGAGGCCGGGGAGGATGAGTGAGTCTCGAGGACTGTTGGGCACTCGGGCATGTAAGGGTTAAAGCAGCCAAACCCAGAAGGGCATAAATGTCAGGAGTCATTCTTGCAGTTAGGACTCAGTCTTTTAATTAAAGCGGGTTCTCCAGGTGGGGGGTACCTCAGTGGTGGAGCACTTGTCCTGGGCTTCATCCACAGCACTGCAAAACATTAAAAATAGGTTCTCACCGGGCATGCTGCATGGCATCCCAGAGCTCCAGGAGGCTGATGCAGGAGGATCACAAGATTGAGCCCAGCCTGGGCCACTTAATAAGAGCCTGTTTCTAAACAGACAGAGAGATAGATGGGGTTGGAGATGTAGCTCATCGTGAAGGCCCTGGGCTCAATCCCCAGTATCACAGAAAGGAAAAAAAGGAGTTGGGGGTGATTTCTCTGTGCACATGATATCCTGCCATTCCTGGGGGTCTGAGGCACAGTCAGCACGGTGGATGTTAGAGACTTGGCTTTCTAGGGTCTCCACTGTCTCATCATCCTCTAAATCCAAGTCTAAAATCTGTGCTCCTCAGTGAAGCACTAGTGCGGGAAGAAGGGAGAAACAGGTCAAGATTTTATTTCCATGACAAAACTAGAGGCTGCAAAGGACCGCTGAGGTAAAAGGACCCAAATCAGGAAGTGCCTTTCTGAGGTTGCTGCTTAGGTCTGGTTAGTGGCAGAATTTAAATAAGAACTGTCCTCCTGCCAGGTGTGGTGGTACACACCTGTGGTCCCATCACTCAGGAGGCTGAGGCAGGAGGTGTGCCAACACTTGAGCCCAGCTTGGGCTACATAGGAGACCCTATCCCCCCCCCCAAAAAAAACCCCAAAAACAAAACAAAAAAGATTTAAATGTGGGCCAGAGGGAGGCAAATCAATCCACAGAGAGAAGTAGGGGAGCTCACAGCCAATTCTGCTTTCCACTGGGGCAGGCCCTGGCTACACTGGGGGAGGCTGAGGCTGCTGCAAGTCATGGTGCTATTCTATATGGGACACTGGTCACGAGTGGACACGAAACAAAACAAAACAGTTTCAAAACTTAGAGGAGGGCCAGGGATGTAGCTCAGCGGTGCCACACTTGCCTGGCAAGTGCAAGGTCCTGAGTTCAACCCCTGATACTGAGAAATAAAAAACTTAGAGGAAAATGGGACAAAAGAGGAGACCAACATTTAGATACATCACTGAACACCACTGTGCTCTGCAGATGCTGAGCAATCCGAGGTGAAGGAGACAGCTTTTCATAGCTATGCAGGTTATGAAGAAAAACGTGGATTTAAGCTTATGAAAAGACTAAACCTTTTGGGGGCTCGTTTTCTTGACCCAGGTCTTTCTATGTAGTTCAGGCTGGCCTTGAACTCAGGTAACCCTCCTGCCTCAGCCTCCCGAGTGTTGGGATTACACTCACATTCAGCTGAAAAAGAGCTGTCCTGCAAGGCTAAATTGGACTGCTGGTTGGGCAAGAGCTCTCCTTTGGAAGGGCCTTCCCTGATCATATCCAGTGTCCTGGTGGGATGCGGAGCCAAGTGTTTTTTCTGTGGAGGATTCCAAATTTTAGTGACCATTAGTGGGATGGGGCCCTTACTAGGAATGCAGATTCCTGGGGTCTTCTGCAGAAATCAGTCCAGTGATGATGGGTGGGTCCAAGCACGCAGGCTTATGCACACTCCCAGGTGGTGGGGTCCAAGCTTCATCCACACAGGCTCTCTTGGGAGTCTCAGGGTCCCCTGGGAGCTGCCTAGGGATTTGTCTCGATTGCTGGTGCCAGCCCCTAGAGAGTCCTAGATATGCCCATCAAAAGGCCAGGAGGTTCTCAACAGGGAAGCCCGGGTGGGAGACAGTGTTTATCGCAGAGTTCCTGGTCTCACCCTCGATGTTACCATGCTTTTGGTGAGGACAGGCAGAGCAGCTCTGACTGAATTAACCCAGAACTACTGGTAAGAAATACCAGCAGCTATGGCTATCCACAGCCCTAGTTTCAAAGTTTTGTCAAAGCTACAAATTGGGAGGGTTAAGGAAAGCTGAAGTGAAGATGGCCTCTTTTTAAAAATCACAATGGGTTTTCATGTTGTTGTCTACAACAGAGCCAATGACTTGAACCTGAGTTTTTCCCATTTGAGCAAAAAATGTGGAAGATGTTTTCTGGACTCCCACTAGAGATTTCTAGCCAATATGGTTGCTTGGTTAATGTTTTCAAGTCTGTGGACTGTGTCCTCCTGCCCCAGGCAGATGAAACGGGTACCTCTGGGGTGAAAGACTAAAGCTCTAACCTCTTCTTCCCTGGACACCTCATCCTCAGGTAGGGGTCATGTTTACCTCCACAATGGGCTGCTGAGCTGCAGACTTGGTTTCTTGTTTAGGATCCTCAACCACGATACAGCAGCACTGCAGAGGGCCGAGCTAAGCACTCTCTTGGGAAAGCTACAGAGCCACTTACTAGACAGTGGCTTGGGTGGGCAAAAACCTAACAAGAACCCAAGAGACATGGGCAAGGTGGTAAGAAAAGCTGAATTCTTTCAATTCCAGTCAAATCAGAGCACTTGTTCTAATACTGAATAAAATGAATGAAAAGCCCTAAGCCACCTTTTAAAGGTTTCCTTCTGAAGACCGGCATGGTGGTGTATGCCTGTAATCCCAGCACTTGGGAGACTGAGGCAGGAGGATCACCATGAGTTCCAGGCCAGCGTGAGCTACATAGTGAGTTCAAGGTCAGCCTGAACTACATAGAGTCGCTGTCTCAAAAAAAAAAAAAAAAAAAGCTTTTCTTCTGAATCAAGTGCAGTCAATACAGGGAAAGCACTGTCACCTTCAAGGGGAGCCTCCAGAGGAGCCAGAGCTCTGGTCCAATAGTAACTTCCTTCCACTCAAAGATCTGTGAAGGCTCCCATGAACACTGTGATTAGATGGCAACATGTTGGTGTCTGTGACTGAAGCTGATGAAGAACCCCCAAATACAGAGGTCAGACAGGAAGTACATTTAGACAGTAGCTGTTCACTGTCTTGTTAGTGACTATCGGACAGTTAGTGAGTATCAGACTGTGCCATATGGGCAAGTGTCCTTTGATGTTCAGATAAAAAAGACAAGAGTGAATTCATGGAGAAGTCAAATATTCAGAGATGCTTCTTAATACAAAGCAGATGATGGAAACAAAGTCCAGTGAATGAAACTGCTCTCCCTTTTAATCAGTTTTACACAATGATGCCATACAGAGATCACATTGGGATACAGGATGGGTTCCTGCTCACATACAAGATGGCACAGGCTCACTGATCAAGTTTTATATAAGATGGTACCAGTTTCAAGGAGAGGCAGTACAAGGCTTTTTAACATGGGGAAGCACAGGATGGTATGATGGACAAGGCAGACTGCTTTTCGGCAGACAGGTTTGTGAGGCACCAGGCCCCACCACCAGCCTCCTCGCTCCTGAGCTTGCCCCCCTCCTCTGCTGGGCTCCACTGTAGGACACACTACCTCCCTGGGATTCTGCAGCTCTGCTGTAGACTCTACCTTCATTTCTCCAAGTGTTCTCACAAGTAATAAAGCAGTCCTGACACACTGCTTCTTACTAACCTATAGTAACCTACATTCCACATACATCAAGACATTACTGGCAAAGCTCTCAAGCATTTTGGCATTCAGAGTATCTCAAATATTGCTGTTAGTCCACTTACTAAAAATGTTTTATACTTCAAAAAGATTGATCACCCCCCCAAAAATTATAGCAATTACATATAATTCAACTCACTAGATTTAAAGGAACTGCAAAGAGGGAAAAGAGACCTTTCTTCAAAGACACAGAAGAGGGAAGGAGAGGCAGAAGAGCAGGAGGCCACTCGCTCTGAGACTGAGGACAGCAACAGCACCACATTCCCATCACGTCTACATGACCCACCAGCGAGCCTGCCAAGTGTGCTCCTGCCTCCCCTCTCCAGACCCTGTCACAGCCGACGAAGTCATCTTCAGACCTCACACATGCAACATACCTGGCTGACTTTTGCTTGGCCCAGCCTGGAACCCCATGGCCGGCAACAGGGACAGGCTGCCTGGTTTGGGCACACTGTTGGGTTTGGGTTCTTATGGCAAGAACATAGCTCCGTAGTATGGGCCACATTTTTGTTCTCTTGCTTATGCAGCCCATGGACATGGATTTGTGACATCCACCGAAAACAAAGGTTTCCAGGACACAACAGGAAAAGAAAAACCATGTATCACATCTATCTCAAGCCCCCCCAGAAAGCTTTCCTAATCAGGTCTTTACAGAGAAAAAGCAGAACAATGCACTTAGTGTGGCTTTTACCTAAGGTGGAGAGAGAAAACAAAATGTTTACTTTTTCTTTTCTTTTTGGTTTTTTTTTTTTTTTTGGTACTGGGGATAGAACTTGAGCCCTTGTGCTTGCGGGGCAGGCGGCGGCACCACTGAGCTAAATCCCCGGCCCTCTTTTTGGTTTTTTGAGACAGGGCCTTGCTATGTAGTTCAGGTTGGTCTTGAATTCACTATGTAGCCCAGGCTGGCCTCAAACTCACAACAATCCTCCTGCCTCAGCCTCCCAAGTGCTGTGATTGCAGGCGTGTGCCACCATGCCCGTGTAATTTTACCAATTTTATTAAAAAATAATTGTACAAGGAAAGATAATCTTCAATCTGTATTTCTATTACTTACAGTAGAATGTCAATAAAAACTACACTGATTTTTCTTTTCCTTAAGAAATTCTACAAGAACTTTTTTTTTGGTACCGGGATCAAATGCGGATCCTTGTGCCTGCGCAGCAGGCAGTGAAACCACTGAGCTAAATCCCCAGCCCTCTACAAGAACTTCTTAAATTCTGTAAGACTTCAGTGAGCAGAGCCACTCTCCACCCATCTAACAGCCATTAACTTGGTAAATTCTATTATAACTAGTGGCTACTGAAGGTTTCCCGAGGGTGATTTTGTACTTTTGGATTCATATAAAACAAGTTCTAGAAGTGAGTATAATAAGAAACATTTGAAGAACAACTATTCCTCTTTCCCAAAAAAACAAAATCAAGTCATGCCCTGTCTTGCACACTATACAGGGACTACTTCCTAAATCCAGAAGCCAACACCTACAGAAATCCTCGAGTGAGGTCAGACCTGCAAGCTGGTTACTGCTGAAGCCCTCTGTGCTCCTGACAAGGTTTTCAGAAGGAAACTGAGCTCCCTTGGGACAGCTACTGTACTCCTCTGCCAGCACCCAAATCAAGAAGTGTCACCAAGGCCAAATGATACCTCACCACAGGCTTGGGCAATGCCAAGCCCCACTTCCTGCCTCCAGAGAAGCCCCACAGCCCAAATCCACCTCCTCCTCTTCAGAGAAAAGAGCCCTGGCACGATGTCCACATCTTCATTATTTATTTCCACAGTGACAATATGGAATATATTTAGCTACCATTGAAAAGAAAAAAATCTCTCCTTGATTGATGAGTTAAGTCCCATAACAATGAATTCCAACTATTTAAGGTCTTCTGTTACAGTTTTGAATCAAATGCTTAAGTGAATGGACTCCCTTCCAGGTCTCAGAAGTCACATCGCACTGTGTCTTGCAATGTGTTTATGATGGGATCTGACTTCTACCAGCCAGGCTGCTTCACAGTGACAGCCCATGAAGCACATGACTGTACAAGGATTTCTTGACCTAATATTCAAAGAGACATTTTGTAATACTAGTTTAGCTTTTATCTCTCCCTAACAGGGAGAAAACACATCCCATACTCCTATCCATCTTATTATTTTGGCATTTTAAAATAAATGAATGAGAAGAGGTGGAAGCACGAAGAAAATCCACCTCCTTCCAGCATGAGGAGACACAGAGGGGAGGGGAGCAGGGAGGGGAGCAGACAGCTTCTGTGTGCACCTGCTCAAGGCTGGTTGTCACAGTTCCCTTAGAAAATGCTGCCAGCAACAAGGGACTCAAAGTATGAGGCTGCAGTTGATATAAAAGAAGCTACACATTTAGGAAATATACAAAGTGAAACCAGTTGGTGGTGGGCTAGGACAGGACTTGTGCTTGGAGCTCTGCTGTTTCCTGGGCCAGCTGCCCAGGCGCCAAAGCCCATTTCTGATTAGTTATCAATATACAATGAAAATCAAACTACTGAAACATACACTTGTTTTTCAGAAGAGGGAAATAAAGGCACAGAAACCTGCCAAAATAGATTTTTTTTTCTGTAAGAATAGTATGGTTGATTAAAATAGTTTATCACTAATAAAACTTGTATCACTAGAGCAGACAATACAAATTAGTTAAAAAAATGACATTCACTGAATTCCTGGTCTATGCATTCAATGTGAATAATCATCAAAAATAGATTACAATTAAAGGTTTCTAAGGAGCCCTGTCTGGGGTTTCTATAGTATACTCAGTATTTCAGATGAGAAGTATCACGATAAAGTACTAGATGTCTACTGTACCTTGTAGCGTAACGCAAGGTAATCAGAGTCCACCTTGATATGCAGGGTCACCACGGCCACCGAGAGATACACTTGTGTGACTTATCAGGGTCTCTACGCAGTGCAATAAACTATCTCCCACTTTAATAAATATTTCTGTATGTTTTTTGTATTTTGCTTTTAAGCTCAGCTTAAATGTTGTCAAGGAAACCATTTCACAAGAGGGTATGTCACAACCTACTATCAGCAATATTCCTTATTTATTAGAATCTGAAGAGGTCCATATTACATCAAATATAAATATATATTATATTTACATTTCCTTCTTAGCTTTTCAACTTAGGTGAGTATATTTATAGATAATGCCAGAAATGCACCACTATGATGATCCTCAGTGCAGCTGATATTTTCCTTCCATTAGATGCATGTAAGATAAGACAGCATCTTAAAAGAGGTGTACTGTTCTTTGCTTTTTTCTTTTTTTTTAAAAAAAAAGGAAAGAATAGAGTATCCATGAATGAAAGTCTGGGAATTTCCTAAGAGATTCTGTTCTGGTTTTTGATATTTCAAAATACCTGAAAAATGTGGTCCCTTTTTGAAGTACTATTTTCTACCTGGGTACAAGAAAATAAAATACACAACTAAGAAAGGAAAAGAGCCCAAAGAAAAGAGAAACTTCTTGTTAGCTCATTAATCTGCTTAGTAAAGATCTGTTTTAAAAGGTCTGAACACTGTACAATATCATACAAAAACAATCTTCAGCCTTTGAACCAGTGCTTCGTTGTCTTAGAGATCCATTTTGCCCTGTTAACAGTCTGCTGCCGTGGTGGGCCCTGGTCTTCGTCACTTCCGGTCATCGATGGTCTTAATGAACTCCACTGCTGCCGTGAACTGCATCCACCAGTAGGACTCCTCTCCTGACAGACAGCTGGAGTAGAAGCTGCTGATGTACTGCACAGTGGACAGCAAACAGGGTGGGTTTGCCTAGGGAAGTGAGAAACAAGAGTGGATTGCTCAGATGCTAGGCTCTGCCACAATCTCCTTACTAAGTGTTCTTCAAATGTTCTTCTGGGAGACACTAGTCCTTCTGAAAAGAATCTCTGAGCTGGGCATGGTGGTGAACGCCTGTAACCCTAGCACTTGTGAGGCTGAGGCAGAAGGATTGTTCTGAGTTCAAGGCCAGCCAGGGCTACATAGCAAGACCCTGTGTCAAAAAACCAAGAAAGGAAGGGAGGGAGGGAGGGGAAAACAATCTGACTTGCTTTTTGTAAGTAATCTATAAGTAACAGGTACTCTGAGTAGCAACAGCTCAGTTCCAATCCTAGCTGCCCTCCATCCTGACAAGTCACATAGCCTTACTGGTCTCCAAGGAGGGTGAACTAATCCCCATGCTCTAACTCAATATTCCAAGACTCCAGAAGCTCAGGCAAGAAAATAAACACTGTAGGCAAAGCAAGCTACATCTGGTTGGTAAGTCCATGTAGAATCAGCCAAGCAAGGTAACATGTCCTCCGTAGCAAGACGGAAAACAGAACATCTCCTGTTTTTTTTTCACTCTCTTCATGTGGAGAGAAAAGACACAACTTAGATGTTTAGGAGAAAAAGCTAAGGCCCTTTCTCCTTAAAATTAGCTTAACCTGGCTCCACAGAGGGACTAGTCAGATCATATTCAAAAGAGAGAGGAGCAATGACTGCTATGCTGAGTTTCTCACTCTGAGCTGAGAATTGCAAAATTTCACCAGTGCTAAGAATTAGTGGGCATGATGGCAGATGCCTATAATCAGAGCTATTTAGGAAGCTGAGGCAGGAGGATGCAGCTCAGTGGCACAGTGCTTCCCTACTATGCATGAGGCCCTGGGTTTAACCTCGAGCCCTGCAGGGGGGAAAAAAAAAATCAACCATACTTTTAGACATCAAGGGCTGGGTTGCACTGGCTGAAACACAGAAGTGAGGGACTATTGTGCACTCGAAATGCGTGGTTAAAGTAAAGTGTTTAAATGGTAAAAACTTTAGTTTTTGGTTTTTTTTTTGGTACCGGGGATCAAACTCGGGACCTTGCGCTTGCAAGGAAGGGATCGGAACCACTGAGCTAAATCCTCGGCCCAAAAACTTTAATTTTAAAGGTCAAAGAAAGACAAGATATAGTCATGTCCAAATAATAATAATGTATAATTCAAAATAAAAAGCTAAAAGAGGGGAGAGATGGTCTTCCTAACAAACACTATGAAGGATTCCATGTGAAAGACGATGCAAAACCCAAGACACTGTCCTCATTCACTCACTCAGTGACTTCGTGCTAAGCGCCAACCGAGGACCTGGGGCACCGCTTTAAGAGCTGACAGTGCTGTCTAGGAATTGGTCCACCTGTCCTTTCTTTTGAAAACCCTAACTTCTGGATGGAACAAATCTCGCCACTAGATACTTTCTGGGTAACACAGACCTTAAGACTTGGAAAAGAGCCCGGGTCTCTAACACCATGTGAAGCCCTGTGCCACCCTCTCAGGCTGCCACACACACTCACTAACCAACTGTAGCAAGGGACCCACCTTTATCAACACGAACACCAACACGGGGACAAAGTCATCTGCTCCAGGGACGGAATCCTCATTGGCCAGACTCAGGAGATTCATAATCGTGGAGCACATTCTCAGGATGCACTGCACTTTGTCCCGGGGGGTTTTGTAAGCACTTATTGTCCTGATTTCAGACTGTGCAGACGGCCACGGTGCCTCTCGAAGATAAACCTAAGGGAGACCACATACGACATGCAGATCCCTGACCCAACAGCCACTGGTGCAGGGAATGAGACCACAGCAACCTCCATGCCAGGAGGCACGGGCCAGGTGGTTGCTTTTATCTTTTTTCAATAAAGCCATATTGTAGTTCCTTCCTTATCCTTCCACGATTACAAGGGGCCAAGATTACAGGGGACCCTTAAGCTTTTATGGAATTGCTTTGCATTTTAAAACAGAGCAACTTAGGTATCCATTAATAGAGAAAAGTGTACATATAGTAACACAGAACATAGAATTCAGAAAATTTCAAACAATTTCTTTTTTTCTTGGTACTAGGAATCGAACTCAGGATCTTGTGCTTGTGAGGCAGGTGCTGTGCCACTGAGCTAAATCCCTGGCCCTAAACAATTATATTTCTTACATAGCTAGAATGAAACTTCTGTGTATGTAGTAGCTGATTCCAAAAGCACAAACTACTAAAAAAGACAATTTAAAAACTAGTATGTATCTTTCTTGCAATGGTAGAAACAACAGATTAAAAAAAACTCAGACAAATAAAAATTTTACACTAATTAATGTTCCACTAGTGGGAAATTTAATAAACACAACCAGAAAGCTCAAACAGATGCCATTTTCCAGTTTTCTTATTTTGTAAGAAATGTGTGCCAGGTGAAAACACTAATATCAGCAATGAAAAGCTAATCTGAGCCCTGTCAGATGTGATTATTTCCTCTAGAACAACAGTTCTCACCCTCTGAGGGCCACTAGCCAGACCTTCCTTCAAATGGGGTGGCTGTGCAGAAACCAGGCTGTCAGGGCACTGAGGCAGCATGTGGGGTGCAGGGCTGGGACAGAAGCTCTGCTCGGGCCCAGTCATTCCGGTGAAGGGCTCACTGTCCTCTACTGAGGTCCACTTCCATGCCAGGGAATTCGAACCCCCTGGAGTCCCTTTGGGAATGTGATAGAGTGAAGAGCACCTAATATCAACGGTGTTCTGTGTTCTATGGTACTCTAGATCCTTGACAAAGTGGTAAGATGCACAACACAACTTTAGTTAACATCACCCACACCACATAAACCCGCAGTACCTCTGGTATCTGAAGAGCTCTGTGGTTTGCAGTCACTACTTTCGACAATCTTTGGATGTGTTCATGAAGAACCCTGAAAATTTCGCAAAATACAGATGTAAGTATACATTTCAAAAAAATAAGGCACACACAATACACACAATGGATTTTTTTCAAAACACTAAAATATTTCAGACTGGTTTCTAGATAGAGATTACAATTACAGCTGAGACTCTCTTAGCCATAAGTACTCTTGCCAAAAAAGGCTCACATTGCCAGGCAGACTGGTACATGCCTGTAATCCCTGCTTCAGAGGTGGCTGAGGCAGGAGGATTACAAGTTCGAAGCCAGTGTAGCTAACTTATCAAGACACCATCTCAAAAAATTGGGCTGGGAATGTAACTCCCCAGTACTGTGCCACCCATCCTCTTATTTAGGATCTGCTTAGAAATGCTGAGTGGACTGAGGGGGTGCAGGGACAGAGAAAAAGCCCTCCTCTCCTGGACTAGAATAGCAGTCTAAGGCAGACTGGAGCCCTTAACTTAGACACATTATTCAGCAGGGAAGAGGAAAAGGTAGAGAAAGAAAAAAAGTGAGAAGATGTAAGAAGGATTAAGAGCCAGAAACCAAAGCTCATAGCTGTCAGATGTGTCAACTGTACCATCCACCCAATGGCTCATTTTGTAGATGAAGATAATTAGGATTGAAGAGGTAAAAGATATGCCTTAGTAGCAAAGGCTAAATCTTTTTTCCTGGCTTCTAGTGTTCATTCCAGACATCATGCTTCTCTATCCTCTGTAAAGCCTGTAGAAATGCCATAGAGGAGTGGGGAGGAGTAACTGGCTTGGAAGCTGCTGTCTACTATAAATTCAGCTTCAATGTCCACAACCCCTCCTCTTTTTTCTCTTGTATGGGGGTTTGAATCCAGGGCCTCATATGTAAATTCTAGGCAAGTACTCTACTACTGAGCTACATCCCCAGCTGCTCTTCTTTCTTTATGGCATGCCTAATGCTAAAACCTGGTGATGTGGACAATTCCTAACAACTAAATCTTGGAAGCAGCCTATATGTCCACCAACAGATGAATGAATAAAGAGCATGTGGTATTAACACACAATGGAGAACTACTCTGCATAAAGAAGGATACACTTGAGTCATTTGTAGGAAAATGGATATACCTTGAGACCACAATTTTAAACTGAAATAAGACACACAAGCTTAAATATTGCAAGGTTTCTCTTATATGAGAAACCCAAAATATAAATAAGAACAAAATAAAAGATATTAGGAAGTAGGGAGATAAATTAGATCATTTTCAAATGGGAAGGGGATCAAGAAATGGAGGGAGGGAGAGGGGAAAGAGGGGAGGGATGGAAAATGGGATTGTGGTATGTTGTGTACATGTACCAACTGCCCACAAGTTAATGGAAACACTATGTACTGCAAACATATACTAATAACAACTTAAAGAAATAAATAAAATTTACCTAGTGCCGTGGATAGAACATAGGCCTGGGGTAGGCTACACCTCTGAGACTATGAACCCATGAGGGAGGCATTTCAGCAGAAAGTGAATTCTCTCATATATATGTTCACGCTCTTAAAATATATGAAGGGCTGGGGGTGTAGCTAGGTAGTAGGGTGCTTGCTGAGTATGTATGAGGCCCCGGGTTCAATCCCCAGCATCACAAAAAGATTCTGTACAAAACTGCTAAATCCTTCATACTCTCAATACCCCAAAATAACCAATGTTACTGTTCCAGATTGTTTTTCAAGAGCATTACCTAGCCATCCATCCATATATGCATTCATTCCAGGACCTTCTATACCCTAACACGCAGCTACATTCAAGGCCCCCTTTTTAAAAAGCTGGGAGGAGCCGGGGATTTCGCTCAGTGGTTCCACCACCTGCCTTGGAAGTGCAAAGACCTGAGTTCAATCCCCGTGTACCAAAAAAAAAAGAAAAAAAAAAGTGTAACTAGTATAACTAGTATTAGGCCGGGGATTTGGCTCAGTGGTTCCGCTGCCTGCCTCGCAAGCACAAGGACCGGAGTTTGATCCCCGGTACCAAAAAAAAAAAAAAAAAAATTCTGTATAAAAGGCTGGGAGGCTGAGGCAAATGGATCTCAGGTTTAAGCCCAGCCTAGGTAACTCAGCAAGACCCTGTCACAAAATAAAGATAAGGGGCTGGGGATGTAGTTCAGTACAAAAGCCCTAGGTTCAATCCCCAATACCACAAAAAACTTTGAGATATAATTCATATTCAGTACCATACAATTCCAGGTATTTGTTCATATTTAAATATATAACTGCTCATTTCTAATAAATATATAATGAGCACATAATAGAAGCCAAGCACCATACTTGACACTGTAACATAGTGGTGAATAAAAGATTTCCAGAAGTCATAGAGGGGATAATCCAGTATGGGAACAAGCATTTTTTCAAATAATCACACAAACCAGTGATCAGCTGGGTGTGGTGGCACACAACTGTAATCCCAGCACTCCGGAGGCTGAGACAGGAGGACCACCGTGAGTTCAAGGCCAGCCTGGACTACATAGTGAGTTCAAGGCCAGCCCAAACTACATGGTGAGACCCTGTCTCAAACACTCAAACTCAAACACACACACACACACACACACACACACACACACAAACCAGTGATCAATAACAGGCCAGAATTTGATCCTTCAGAGACACCTGACACTGTCTAGAGGCATTTCTAATTGTCACATCTGGCTGGATGTCTAGAGTACAGAGGCCAGGGTTGCTGCTAAACATCCTACCACAGGAAAACCTCCCACAACAAAGAATTATCTGGTCCCAAATGTCAGCAGTGCTGCACTGAGAAACTGATTCAAACAAATGGGAAATGGCAACTGTGCAAGTGCTAAAGAAAGGTACTAGGCCTAAGAGAGCCCTGAGGGGATTTAAGCAGGTTGCTTCCCAGGGAAGGGATGTGAATGTAAGAGTTCATCACACAAAGGCAGGGAAGAACATCTGAGGCACGGCACACAACAGTGCCTTCCAAAAAGTCCTTAACAATTCATCTCTAGTCTGACTGCCTACAGCTCTGAAAAACAGGTGTTGTCATTCTCTTTTATCATGTGGCTCTGATGAGAGAAAAATGGTATCTTATACATTTTCTTTGCTATCAGATACTAAACACCCACTTGCTTAAGTACGGGGCTACTTGCTACATTCCATGTGGTCCAACACACACACTCAACACAGGTGCACTTACTGGTCACGAAGTATATCCCCATCCTGGTTAGGGTAGAAAGCAAGCTTGAAAATCCGATTCATCACACTTCGTTCAATGGCCAGCTGAGCATCCTGAAGCTGTTCTTCACTGGCATTTTGCCATATGACATCCTGGGCCATTGCACCATAAAGAAACTGCAGGAAATCTTCTACCTGAGCAGTTTTGTCATCAGCTGCTGTGAGTTTCTGAAAGTCTCCAATCCAAAATAATAATCTTTAAAATATACCATTTGAATAATCTTTTAAAAAATTACAAGAATGATTTAAAATCACTTCATTTGAAATCTTACATAAATGGGTACATAAAATCACACACCCGTACGAACAGTTTCAGTTGTTCTTAATCTGAAAGTACTGAAACTCTAGAAATATACAATTCCTAAGTTTTAAATTGTATGCCATTCTGAGTAGCATGAAGGAAACTCTGCTCCAGCCAGCCAGGACGTGAACCACCTGAGTTATCAGCATAGCAAACAGCTTAGTACCATCCAGTCTCAGGTGTCCTCTGGGGATCGTGGAATATATTCGTCATGGACAAAAGGGACCAGTGGAGAGGCACAATTTCAGTCGCTCTTAAAGCCAAGAATGTTTGAGTGTTTTAGAGACTATGCAGCCAAATCATTAAAACCTGACAAAGTAAGAAATCTGTAAACATTTAAGTGCAAGGAGTTTGTTGTAAAAAATGTATTGGTGCTAGGGATGTAGCTCAGTGGTGCCACACCTGCCTGGCAAGCTCAAGGTCCTGAGTTCAATCCCCCATACTGGGGATATATATATACACACTATTATACTATGTACTTGTGATTAAAAATGGGAAAAATTGTGTGGACGCAAAATTTTACCAACTTCCCTGATTTTAAAATTAGATAATTAATCTGAGGAAAAAATGCAATTTAGAGATTTGACATCAAAATTTAATTATTAAGAACCCATAAATGAGGGGAATAAATGATAAAAATACATTATATACATTAAAATTCCCCCTCAAAATATAAAAACTAGGAGGAAAGGTGAGGCAAAGGGGGTAACAGGGTAAAAGGATTAAAGCATGTTATGTGCATGTACAAATCTGCCAAAACAAAAGGTTAATCTGTACAACCAATATGCACTAATTCAAAAATGTGGCATAAATTTTTAAAAATAAATTTTTTTTTTAAATCCTAAAAGTCTGTGGTCATCTCTTTTCACAACAGTAAATTTAAATCAATTTTACACTTTAAAAAATCCATAAAAGAACTATTTAAGGAGCTTTTCTATGGCGTGCAATTATTTACACAAACTAGGAGAGCAAAACAGAACAAAATTTCACATTCTTCCCAATAAACATATGGCTGAAGAGGGGCTTCATTACTTGCTTTTATTTAAGCAAAGCTTCTTGCCCAGCTCCCAAAGCAGACAAGTATCCCTTTACTTGATCTCTTTCTCAAGCAAAAGAACAATTTTCATCTAAAATCCAATCAGAAACGTGGGAGGGAGAAAGGAAGGAAGGGACAAGAAAAAAAGTGAAAATAGGAAAAAAAAAAAAAAAGGAAACAAAGCTTTTGTACATTGGGAGGGGAGGGTCTGTAAGGGGGCGAATGGGATACAATAAAATTTATTAATAAAAAAAGGTATTTTAATAATGTCCAAACAGCCCTTCAAGAATAGTTTCAAATCTTTTCAGACGGGGATTAAATATATGAATTAAGCAGTTATGGTCCCGCGGGCCGCTGCACAGTGGGAAACAGGACCGCGCTGTCGAGGACAAACTCCCCGGGCCGCTGCCTACCCCACCCCCAACCCCACCTCCACCCTACCCCCGCCAGGAGAACCCACGGCTTTGGCTCCCTCCACCGTCTCTACCTCATGCCTTCACGCTCTGGCACCCTCCGCGCATGCCCGTGGGGGCGAGGATGGGGAGGCAGCCCCACAATGTCCACCCTCGTGCCACCCGGTCCAGCAGCAGCCCCTTGCTCAGTCAGTCTTCACGATAAACTAGCAGCCTCAAAGGTGCTGCGTAGGGGAGGGCAAGAGGCTTTATTAAAAGGTATTTAGTTGGTTCCGCGGCCTGCCTCGCAAGCGCAGCGATCCGAGTTCAACCCCCGGTACCAAAAAAAAAAAAAAGTATTTAGTTACCTTGAATGAATTCCCTAATCTTCTTTTCTTTGCTCTCAAGCAGTAATCTCACACAGACAGTGGTAAAATATCGATTGGCCACCTCTTTGTCCCGCAAAACCCTTTGCAAGAGCCTCTCCAGGTGAGCCTGTGTGGTCTGCAGCCCTTGTCGACAGCGAGTGAGATATGCAATATATGGGGCTCGTTTCCTAAAAGGAAAAATGCCTTGCAGGAGGAGACATGTAAAGTACACACTTTCTTTGGTGACCCTGAGTCTTGATTTTTTTTTTTAATTTACTTTCACTGAGTCTGGTTTTGCAAATTGGCATATCGGTCACAGTGAAGTGTCTTGGGGACTGTTCATGCTCCTAGCATGTCTGTGATCCGAAATAGCTAGTGGGCCAGTTAGCTACACAACTCACTAAATGTCTAAGCCCCTTCACATACTTGGCCCACCTTATATTGAAGCATGGTCTCCACACTGGTAGGATCTCATATTTAGCAGGAACTGACTGCTAAAAAAACCCCCCAAAACACAGTGATACACACAAGCCCATTAAACAGCCCTCACCAATTGTCTGCTTACAGTGTAAAGGTAGCATTAAAACAATCATCCCCTCAGCCTCAAAGCTGCTGCACTGTCTGGAAATCTCAGTTACTCTTCCCATAACCATGAGCATGGGGCTGGCAGCCAAAACTAGGTAACAAGTTCTAGGGCTACTCCTGCCTCTCTGGAGTAGTCTTTCCTGACACCCCTAAAAAAAACGAAAGTGAGAACATATTTACCCTGGTCTCACAATCGAGATAAACCTCTCCACCTGCTTTTGTAGAAAGCTGAAATAAATTGTATTTCTCTATTAGTGAGAATGGCTCACATAAAATTTCTGGGACGTATTGCTTAGAAATCTACATTCAGGTAAACACAGCCACAAACTTTTTTTTTTGGTACCGGGGATCGAACTCCGGTCCTTGCGCTTGCGCAGCAGGTGGCAAAACCACTGAGCTAAATCCCCGGCCCGTAGCCACAAACTTTGTAGTAAGCCTAGATTCATTTCTGAAAAAAGAACCAAAAGGAAAACACTGCAGCTGAAAGTCAGGTCCAGGAGCTGAACAGGCTGTGTGCATTACCTGTAGTCCTCAGCGATGGATGCCAGTAGTTTCCTACAAGTCCTATTATCAAATCTGCACACACAACGCATTGTTTCTTGAAGTTGGGCCATTAAGTTCTTATCTTGTAAATTAATTGCTTCAGCTATTTGAACTTTTAAGAAGCAAACAATTTCATTGTCTAAATAAAAAAAAATTGTTATTATTGAGAATTTCTGTGGGCTTACATAAATTGCAACCTGTGAGCATTTGGGTTATTAGTTGTATTGTGTCATGTATCATGTGGATTAATCAGTATTGCCACTCCCATTTAGCAACCACTTTAATAAACCATCAGTACTCAAAAATGCCCTTAATAACTACATGACACTAACATAAATGTATTAAGTTGATTCATCTGGCCATGGCAGCACTTGCCTATAATCCAGCTGCTCAGAAAGCTGAGCCAGAGGACCTCAAACTGGAGGCCAGCCCAGGAACTTAGCAAGACTCTGTCTCAAAATAAAAAAACAAAAACAAAATAGGGATAGTTCAGTGGTAAAGTGCTTGCCTAACATGTGTAAAGCCCTGGGTTCAATGCCTAGTACCGAAAGAAAAGAGAGATGGTTCAATCATGGAATGTCTGTGCGGCCGAACAGCTAAATAGTGGCAATGCTGTATGGTTCAAGTGTAAATATAAACAGAAAACTAAACTGCAGCAACTTGCCTTCTGGGTCTGTATGGTCTGGTAACCCGTTCCTTGTTGAATGAGTCAGTACTGGGAAGGCAACAGAATCCGCAGAGCAAAGAGCAAGTCTCAGTTTCTTTTTTGCATCTCTGAAAAGTGAATAAAGAATATATTACTTTTTTAAATCCAGGCATGGTCATTTGTGGTGTGTGTGTGTGTGTGTGCACGTGCATGTGTTGCTGGGGATCAAACCTAAGGCCTCGTGCATGATAAGCATGTGTTCTACCACAGAGCGACAGCAGCCAGAAATAGTCTTATTTTATGAATATTTATGGTATAGATTAATATGCTACCTCACAACTTCAATGTTTCAGATGTCCATTTAAAAGAAGTCAATCTTTATCTTACTGACACCTCAAACAACAGGCTTCTAATTGCACGGAGAACAAGGTTATAAAAGTGCTCTGAGACAAGGAACCACTCTTTACTGCCACCAGAATCAAGTCCTTTCTGACCTCCCATCATGTGCTGAAATGTACAACAGGCATGGAAGAGAATCAGGACAGAATATATACCAGGGTTAGAAGGGACACAGAAATCATTCGTGCCACCCACCCCCTGAACTGAGAACACCTACTATATCTCTTGAGAAATGGTGGTCCTGCCACAAGACAAACTCACCCCTGCCAAGCAGCTCTTTCTATTGTTCTGACACTTGGAAGTTTTTCGTGTTGAGCTGAAATTGGATTCTTTTTAACTTCCAACTGCTGAAGCACCTATTCCCACAGAGTGGCAAAGTTCTCCTAAGGTAAGGGCCACCCTCTACAGCAATAGAGCCTGTGGTCCTTTTTGAGCCCATGGGCATGGAGCAGAATGTCCAAATGGGCCATCCAAAGAAAGGACAGTGAGCAGCTTTGAGAAAGGCCAGAGAGTGTGCCTCCTCTACAGGCTATCACCTGTCCACCTCATGGCCAGCTCTGAGTCTTTCCCTATTGGATTTCTTCTGATGACTAATTTAGAAATTAAGCTGATTAAATATAACACCCAGTTTCAAAGGTGTAGGAGTGGTGGGAGGGGAAGGGGAAAGGAAAGAAGGGAAAGGAAAAATTATGAGAAAAGAAAAAAAATGGAAACGAAATCTATGTAAATAGGGAAGGATGGAGGGGGTGAAGGGTGGACAGGTAATGGGGAAAAAAATAAGAACCAAGATACATCATGTACAGGTACAAGCACCCAATGATAAATGTAAAGGTACTGTATACCTAAAAATGTACCAATAAAAGAATTTTTTAAAAAATACCCAGTTTCAAAAATCTTATGATATACATAATGGTGAAGTCACTTGATTAATTTAGGAAAATAAAATGTGGCTGAAAATAAAAATTCTGTTGGCTACCCTTCCTTAATTTTACTGCAGGAGGGCTGGGGATTTAGCTCACTGGTTCCAGAGCCTGCCTCACAAGTGCAAGGTCCCCAATTTGATGCCTGATACCAAAAAAAAAAAAAAAAAATTACTGTAGGAAAAAAATTTGTTTCAAAATATTTATAAATAAAATGATATGCTATTTAGAGTTTGCTTTGAAATAACTGGAAGAAGTCAAAATGGATCTGGATAATGGGCATGTCATTATACTCTTTAACAGGGGTATTAAAGCAGGCACTCCTTGTCTGGGAAGCAGAGGTTCCTTGTCAAACAAAGGCAAACATTTCCTGATCTGGAAGTCATTTTTTTTCTCCAGCCCTGACAGAAATTGAGGCCTACCCAAGAACAGAGTGGAAGGCAAAAAGAGGGCTCCAGGAGGTTTACTGGGACAGCAGATGATTCTGTCACTGTGTTGATCCCGGTGCAGGATGATTCCTAACCACCTGTGTCCTCCACAGCTGTGTCTCACACCAGCAGTGGCTTTGTATAGGCAGGGGCACTGCAACTTGTTTCACTTAAACCAATTATGTGGATCCTTTGAGCAAATGAAGCTTTTAAATCCCTGAATTAATGCCTTTGATAAATGATATCCACAAGTGAAGCAAGTGTTCTTAGTAAATAGCATTTTGGGGTTTTTTCTGGTACCGGGGATCAAACTTGGGACCTCGTGCTTTCGAGGCAGGCATGGCACCACTCAGCTACATCCCCGGCAGCATTTCATTCTTATCTGTATGTTTTATACATTTATTAAGTGACTTAGTGAATTGTGACTGTAATGATGATGAAAAGGTCCAAACCCAAAAGTCCTATAAAATAAATACCTGTAAGAGAAAGCTGAATCCTGAGGATGGGCTGCTTGGCTCGCAGAGTCTGGGAGATCATCAGCTGAGATGTTCTGTAGCGTTTCATCACGAGGAGAATCATGTGCACTTTCACCATCACCCATGATCTCTGAACAAAATCCATCCCCCAAGGAAAGGATAACCAGGTTAATTTGAAATATTCTGGTACTAGGAGATATTCAGAGCAACTCAACCACATGTAAGCATTGTTTTGCATTAAGAGTTCTTTGAGGGAAAATACAGAGAAAGAAAACAAACCAAGGGCTGGGGATTTAGCTCAGTGGTGCTGCCGCCTGCCTCAAAAGTGCAAGGTCTTGAGTTCAATCCCCAGTACCAAAAAGAAAAAGAAAACAAACCAAACATTTAACCAAGTTATTCATAGCAATGATAATGTATCAAGAGAGCACCTGTGGAGAATGATTTTACCTGTTATCCCACTCTTAACCTCAAAGAGTGAAAATGTGAATAAAGCTAATATTCCGTCATCAGAATCACTGAACCACGAACTAAGAGATCTCAAAAATCATTTTGCGGGCCGGAAATTTAGCTCAGTGGCACTGAGCCTGCCTCGCAAGTGCAAGGTCCTGAGTTCGATCCCCAGTACCAAAAAAAAAAATTATTTTGCACAATATTGTCATTTTATAGACATTAGACTCCTGCCCAGTCAGAAAATCCCTTGCTCTACGTCCCATGGTGTCTATGGCTATAACACCCTGAACACACCCAATCTCATCTAAATGTTGTGGGTAGCCAATGGCTTAGGCAGACCAAGCACTTGGGTCTCCTGATTCTGCTCACCACAGCCCTCCCTGGCATCCAAGAATGAACCTCAGAAACGCAGTCAAGGCCGGGTCTGTGGCTCTCACAGCTGTTATATTTTTAATTAATTAAGAATAGATAATACACACATGTATAAAATAAAAAGAAACAGAAAGTTCCTGAATGTAATAAAGATAACTGTGTTTTGGTTTGGTTTGGTTTGGTACCAGAGATCGAACTCAGGACCTTGTGCTTGCGAGGCAAGTGGTGGCACCACTGAGCTAAATCCTTGGCCCTAAAGATACTGTGTTTACATAGGAAACTGCCCTTAGTCTTAGAAGACAATTTCAAATGCTTCATGAAAAAACAAAAAATGGGGCAAAATGTTAATAACTGAGCAAGTCTATACTGATGGTATACAAACCTTCACTGTACAGTGGACCCCTGAGTTACGACTGGTCTGGCAAACGAACAACTTGGGTTACAACTAGAATTTTAGTTTTAACTTATGACCAAAGTCTTGAGTTACAACTCGAATGCCAGCAGCTTGTGGTTCCACATGGTCTCAAAGAGTTCTGGAAGGAACATTACAACATCCTTTCCTGTGTGGGGTTAACTGAGAAATCCTGGGCCAGTGTCTAAGGACTCAGATCTGCCTGTGTACAGGAGAGAGACTTTGAAGGCTCTGTAGAAGAGCCAGAGCCTTCAACTGACCAACTAGAGTTACAACCAGCCCTTGAGAACAAACTGAGTTTGTAAGTCAAGGGTCCACTGTATTATTTTTCAACTCTGTAAACTCTCCTCTCCTCTCATACCCTTTAGAGCCAACACGTTACCAGTTTGCTGAACATTCTTCCAGAACATACTATGAACACACATGTACAAATATATGCAGCATACTACTAATGATTTTACACACTTCTGTTTCCCTTTAATTAACCTTGAGGACTGTACCATAGTTTTCTGGCAGCTATTTGATATTCCACTGTAAGGCAAATAGAATCCTTTAAAACTAAATACCAAGTAACAGTGGATAACCTGTCCTGGGAGTCTACTGCTTCAGCTATGTCCAGAGTATGTAAACCACATGAAATTACATTCTGAGGACAGCAAAAAAGAATCCCCTCCTACTAAAGCATGCACCATTCCTGCTGAGCAGTCACACCAGACTCATGGGATGGCAGCTCTATGGGAGTGCCCAGGCTTAGTGGGAGAGTGCAAGGAGAGACATTGTAATCTAATTTGGTTATAAAATGTGTAATTTTGAAATAATATTCTGATTCTCCTAGTCATTCTTTCTTTTTATTTTTTAATTTTTAATTTTTTTTTTTTTTTGCAGTACTGGGGATAGAACTCAGGACCTTGTGCTTGTGAGGCAGGCACGGTGCCATTGAGCTACATCCCCAGCCCCCTATTCTTTCTTTTTAAAGATTACTTAAATTCAGATTATCTTTGTCACTATAATAAAAAAATTACTATTCAAATCTTTAGCATGATGATCACCTGCACTTTCATAGTTTGCCATTGCTCCATCACTGGGGCTGGACCTTTTAATGGCATTCCGGTATTTGTCCAAAATATCCTCGGCGACCTGAGCTTGTGTGCTGAGCCTAGGGCTGGGATCATCTGCAGGGGAAAGAAAAGCGAGAATCAGCTCCCTGGCTTTGTGCCGATTCTGATGTTAGTATGACACCAGTAGCGTAATCCCAAAGGCGGATTAGGAGGTGAGACTCAAAAAGAGCACATATCTCAATGTTAAGAGGCACCATGCAGCTGCCTACTCATCTCATGTCTAGGTCTATGAGTTTTGTCAAAGCAGAAAAATTAGGAGTTGCTCCACCTTCTCATCATCACCAGAATTTTCCATAACAGTGCTCAAGTTCAGTGTAGACTGAATGGATGACAGGTTTCTAAACGCTTACACTCAAATCACTACTATTAGCAATTCACGCCAACAGAACTTCCAACAATGCATTTTTATATGAAGATTTCATTTAGTCAGACATCTCCATGCTGAAGGAGAAAAAAGAACTATTCAAACTTAGACTTAAGCCCTTTTTTGATGAACAAATGCCTTTCTTCATTCTTTCTTCATGAATCTTTCTCTATACGACATCTGAAAGCCCCAGATACTCATTCTGTCTCCCTAGATCTCACCACGACAGTGCAGCTGCCAGGACAGAGTGCTTTTGTGCATGCAATGGCCAAAGGGTCAGAGGCACTCCTAGAGAATCTAGGCTTCTGGGGGTGCTGGAACTGGAGCTAGGATGCACAGAGACAAGATTACCACAACCACAGTGCAGCTGTTTACTGACAGGACTGTTTTCTCACCAACAGAATCAGCACTTCAAAAATGTTATCCTGGAGTCTAAAATGGTAGTCATTAATTAACTGGGCTGTCAAAGCAGAGAAATGCAATAGATTTACAGGACAAAATAGTTTCCTCATGAAGCAGAAACTTCTGACAGATCTAGACTAACAGGTAACCAACGAGGCTACATCTGGTAGAATCCTGTTTTTAAAACATTCTAAAATCACATCAAAATTTATTGAGTATCTATCATATGCCAGGAACTGTGCTAAGCACTTATGTGGACTACCTCAATCATCAAACAACTAGAGAAGATACTATTAACCCATTTGACAGCACAGCAAACCAAGCCACAGAGAAGTGAAGCAATATGCTCACAGGCTCTTCTTTTGTTTCCACGAAACAAGTATTTAACATTCATGTCTCTGTAAACTTATATTTAACTACAGCAGGAGAGGATTTCCAAGTAATTGAAGACTTTTGCTAAAACAGTATTTGAATCAATGATAAGCGATTCCTAATACAAACTGATCTTTTTCCAAATGTAAACTGATAAAAATCTTTATCATCACAGAATCTTGTTTTGGAGGGAAAGCACTTTTTTGGGACTAGATTTTGAGTGCTGATGAGGAGTCTAAAAAAGGGAAAATATAATTTGGGTAAACACTGTGAACCATAAAATTATATATTAACAGTATTCTTAACATCATTCTTAAATTATTCCGGATAAATAATTAAAACAAAAAAATGCTATATATACAAAACTGTGAACACTTTCCATAGTAAAAAATGAGAAATAATTTAAATATCCAATAGTAAGTTTACACTGTAGTAGAACCAGATTATAGGCAATAAAAATGATTTAAAATTCAACTATGCCTAGTAGAAATTGGGAGAGGTTTATAAAATAACACATGGTAAAAGAATACAAAGTGCTAGGTGTGGTGGTACGTACTTGTAATCCCAGCTACTTGGGAGGCTGAGGCAAGAGGATTGTAACTTTCAGGCCAGCCTGGACAACTTAATGAGAACCTGTCTCAAAATTAAATAAAAAAGGCTGGGGGGTTTATGGCTCAGTGGTACAGTGCTTGTCTAGTATGCATAAGGCCCTTGACTTGATCCCTAGTACCACCCCCCCCCCCAAAAAAGAATACAAAATTACATACATCATCTAATTCAGTCATGAAATCACCACAATGTAAAAATATGGTTAAAAAAAAAAGCTGGGCATGGTGGTACACACCTGTAATCCCAGCATTTGGGAGGCTGAGGCAGGAGGATCGCCTTGAGATCGAGGCTAGCCAGGGCTATATAGTGAGCTCAAGGAAAGCCTGCACTACAAAGCAAGACTCTGTCTCAAAAAATAGGAAAAACACTGGCATAAAACATGAAAAACACAGTAGCTGGGGTGGTAGGATTATGGCCAGACTGTTAGGATATGTCCTTTCCTAACATTTTAGAGTCATTTAGTGATAACTTTCAGTGGATTATTAATTAGGACTGGGTAGATATTTCTGCACCAGTAGATAACCTTAACTGCTTAAACCATACCCAAAGAAAATGAATTACTTTATAAAAAAACTATTCAGCTTCTAGTTTCAGCTTCAAAACTCAAGAACATACTGCCCAAACTCAGTAATTTATAATTTCTCCCAAGCTGTTAATTTTAAGTACAAAAGTGATTTCACCCAGAGTAATTCAGTTAGTATACGCTGGTGTTCATCTAACAGTAGGAACGAGAAACATGGAAAGGATATATAAATACCTTGCCAAAGATATAATGTCTTTCCAAATCTTCCCCAACCACATGGGAAAGTCCTGACAAATGGAGGTCATGTGTGATTTGCATTAGATGCATTAGTACCAACAACACTTAGCACAGTGCCTGGCATGAGTCAGATGGTTAGCCAGTATTTGCTGACTGAGTAACAGGGCAGACTGAGCTGCTCTTAGCAGAAGTGTGGCCTTATGCACACCTCTGCTGTTTAAAACCCTTTATTCCAGGGAAGTCACCATATCAAACAGCAGGGATGTATTGCTGGAGCGTGGAGATACACCTAAATATGAACAGCTAGACAGGACATGGAGACACCTAAATATATCCAGCTGGATGTTAGAACAATATGCATTTAAATAGGATGCTACCTATATAATACCATGCTGAACTCTGAGAAGGATGTTTATTTGAAATCTATCCCATTTTTTAATTAAAAACATTTACTTTAACCCAGTAGTATAGTAGGATAACATACTTTAAAATCAAATATGAAAAAAAGAGGTGAGAAGTGAACTTCCCTCTAGTTGCTCTACAGCATCTAGGCAACAATATGCAGCTATCAAACTCAAGATTGGGTTGTTAACACCACCTCTCCAACTCTTTCCTTGTTTATAATGTGGCAAGGGAAGATCTAATCCCTAAGGTAAGGACCTAATCCCTGGCTGTATTTTCCTTGGGTCAGCAGCAATGTTACAGTGGTTCAAGCTGTAAGAAATTAGTAAAGTTTATAAAACTTTTATTATAATGATTGACACTTATGACATTGTTTGAACACTTTATCATGAAAAAAGGAAAATGATCAGGTAAAATGATTTCATTTGTGATCCTGAATAAACAAAAACTACAGATGAAAATAAATTTCGAATTCTATGATCAGTGTTAGAGAAAACTGTTCAACCAATGATCCAAAAATATGCCATGCACAGCACTAAAACCATCACCATACTCTCCCACAAGCACTGTGTCATCATCCCACTAAATGGCAAGTTGGAGGGTTTACCTAGAGGCTCAGGATCAGGGCCTCATCATAAGCCAAAGTTATGAAATGAGGATGACGATGGTGGTGGCAGTCAGCAGGAAGAGCATACTGAGAGTCACTGTGCCCACCAAATGGAAGCCACAGAGCTATGAAGAACATACTCCCCACTGTACACACACAGACAAACTCTTCTAAAAAGGCAACGCTTATGGTACCCAAGAAAAAGTGTTATGAAATATGTGCTCTGGGAATGAAGGAGCCAGGAAGTCCATGGTCTACAAACCTGTGAGTGTTGAGAATCTGTCAGGCCCCAGATCATCTTTGTCTTTTTCTTGTTTTTCTTTCTTTCTAAATGGTATAGGAGCTGGAAATTAAATAAAGTCAGTAGTGTGATATATAACATACTGCACTACTCGGAAGTTAATTGGTGTGCCAACATTTCTAAGTGAAAGGAGGCTGAAAAATTTAAAAGCTAAGAAATCCCAAGTGTTGCCTGATAATTGTTCTAAAAATACCACTGAAAGGTTCTTAAAGAAACTTTCACAATCTGTTCTGGAATCATTTGCCATAAGAAGAATGATTTAACAGGGATTCATTAGGACCAAATCAAAACCACTGCCTCTTCTCAAAAACAGCACATTCAAACCTCCTGCCTCAAGGATCACAAATTCGAGGCCAGTCTGGTCTATGGAGCAAGACCCTGTTTCAAAACAAAGCAACAAAAGAGTCCTGCCTCGTTCTTGTCTCCCTATCACACAGGCTTCAGTATGGCAGGAAGGCATCTCTCTTCAGTACCTGAGCGCCACAGCGCTTTGGGAGGCCTGTGGAAGAGGTCCTTAGCTTTTGGATAATCTCTCCTCTCAGAAAGAGAGGCTCTCACCAACTCAAATGATACCAGGCTATTCACCAAAAGAGCAAGCAATTTTATACAACTACCTCCCAAAATAAACACTCACTAATACTTAAGGTATAAACATAAATAAACAGACATAAAAAGCTTCAGTTTATTCCAGGAATGATGAATTTTCAATGTTAAATTACCAACAGTATCCCATTTTCCTACAATAATTGACAGCAATACATGTGTCAAAAGTACTGTATGTTTGGCTGGGGATGTAGCTCAGTAGTTTTGCCACCTGCTGCGCAAGCGCAAGGACCCAAGATCGATCCCCGGTACCAAAAAAACAAAACAAAACAAAACAAAAAAAGTACTGTATGTTTAACTTGAATGGTGTATGATATTTAAACAGAGTGACTAGCATGACGACTTCCATTTTTGAACTGCTACTACTTCCTGCAAAGAACAAGAACATTTCTAAAGCTCTGCCTTAGCATTCTTCTGAGTGAAACCATTTTCTACACTCTCAAAACAGTAGAAACTGAAGCCAGAAGCCTCATAAAGGAGTTGAGATATTGGCTCTTTGAAAGAGATTGTGCAACTTTGCTGCTTCTTACTATGACGGCATTCCAAAATTTTATAAAAATTACCTTTAGGCATGGCTGAAACAAAACGTTTTCTCCACCAAGGTCTGTTCCTGTCTGATTTCTCATCATCACTATCTTTGCGATCTTCAGTCTGTAGAAAAAGTTTGATGCTTTATTTGGAGTTGAGAAGCAAGATAAATTATACGAAAAGGATTTCAGTAAGTCTGTGAAATACAAACACCCGTCCTATTTGCCTTCAAGTAAAACTGCTCTGATCACCACGCAGGCAACTTCTGGAACAGGGGAGTATATCTTTCCAGCATCAGACTGTATCTCATTACTGTTGATAAACCAAAAGATTAACACAGACGCTGGTGTATAGGAAGTACTCAAAAATATTTATGGAGGGGATGGAGATGTAGCTCACTGGTAAAGTATGTGGTTAGCATGTGCAAAGCTCTGGGTTTAATCCCTAGCACAAACAAAACAAAACACACATAAACAAAACATGAGAAAAATGCAGCACAAATAAACTCTAGAGCAGTAGAGATAGCAGCAGTGGTATTCATAATAAAATAAAGTGTCTACTGTGTGCCAAGTTCTGGGCATAAAGACATCCATCCATCCATCTCTCTCTCTCTCTCTCTCTCTCTCTCTATATATATATATATATATATACACACATATATATATATATATATATATTTGTATTTCATTTAATCCTCACAGTAGCCTTAGCAGGTAGGTCTTATTATTAAGCTCTTTTCATAGATAAGAAATACCAAATTAATCGCGGTTATCTCCCCATTTTCTCCAAACTATGCAGCCTAGCACAGCTGAGATTCAAACCCAGACCTGACCAACAGCAAAGGTTTTGAACATGATTACAGTACACAGTTATTATCCACTTTATCATGCCAAAGAGAAAAGACTGTAACTCCTTTTTTAACCTATCAAGTTAGACAAATCTCTTAAATTTAATTTTTTCATCTAGAAAACTAGGATTAAAAATACCTTCTCTAGGAATACCCATGTGAAAGGATAATCAGACCCCAAGTGGAGGCCTCTGTGCCAGCAAGAGTCACCAGCAGGGCAGGGAAAATGATCATACACAGACCAACTAACTGGATGCTTAGGTAACAATTAAAGCAAGGTTCTCACTGTTAGAGGAGGGAATTACAAATATGGAAAGGGAGAGAGACAAACTCTTGCTTCTAGACTGGAACTGAACACATCAGTGTGTTTGTGGTTCTCTATATCTAAAGAGAAAGAAAGACATGGAAATGAACACAGGTAAATGTGTACAAATCCACACATGCTCACACTTCCCAGCTCTGTCCACTGAGAGGTTCCAGAAACAGCAACACACCTACAGTGATGAGCACTGATTCATCTCAACTTCTAAAAGCTATTGTTCATTAAAAGGAACCAGGGCTCCTTGGAGAAATGTCTGATACTAAAGGTTTCAGAGGCAAGAGAGACAGCATCAGGTTGGCACCTTATTCTCAAATGGGAAAGAAGAGTTTTTCTATTGTACTTCCAACTTTTCTGGTAACTTTATGACTTTCAAAATAAAAAATAATTCTTCCTCTAACCATCTCAGAGGGATAATGTGAGTTTTAAATGCAGATAAAGTTGGATGTACTGGCCCACACCTGTAAACCCAGTAACTGGGGAGGCAGTAGGATGGCAAGTTTGAGCCCAGCCTGGGCAACTTAGTGACCTGCCAATACCCTATCTCAAAATACGAAAAAAATTTACAGGGCAGAGGATGTAGTTCAATGCAAAGGCACTAAGTTCAATCTCTACTGCTGGGGGGGGGGGGGATTCATTTAAATACAAAATTGCTTGGAGATAAGTTTTTTAAAAAGTGTCATACGTATGCAAGATAGAATTATTACAAAACAAAGGCTGTACAGGTTTCCTAATGGTTATGGTGGTGGACATACTAGACTGACGGACAGATCATCTTCAATCAGGACTATAGCCCATCATTAACTCTGGATTTACACAGTGCATGTTCATTTCCAACATCCAGAGAACCCAGCAGACAGAACACTGAGCAAATTCTCCATGGCCTGGGTCCCATACCTCTCCTCTTGAGGAGTCCTTGCTAGGGGATGAAGATGATGAGTGAGGTGCAGCCACCAAAGAAGTAGCACCAATGGCTGCAGCTTGAGGGAGTTCTCGCTCTTCAGTCCCTGGACGTCGGTTCCAGCTGGGGTCACTCATGGGTCGCCGGACAGAAGATACTATATCAGAGCTCCTGCTGCGAACCAGTCTCTCAGGGTAAGAATGCCTTTGCTTGAATGCTTCCATTTCCGCTGGAGTTAAAACGTGGGAACCAAAGTTGGGCAACCTGGCCTCATTTCCTCCCACTGCTCCTTCCAAGATTGGAGGGTCTGGGGGTGGATGTGATGGCCTGGCATAGTGAACCTTTGGCCTTACCACTGCAGAAGCCCCTGCAACACATAAAGCTTTGTAGCCAACTTACCACTTAATGAAGGCATTAACAAAGGATCTGGTTTCCCTTCTATTTCACCAGCTTACCTTCATGTGAAGACAGTGGATCAAACATGGCGAGCAGAGACTCTGACTGAGAAGGAGGGGAGGTCAGCTGATGGGCACCTAGAACAGGAGGGCAAGCTGTGAGACTAACCCAGAACTCAGCCAGAGTGAAGTGGGGAGAGTCTAACATTTGTCAACAGTTCTCCTTTTTTGATCAACCAGGACTTGAAGGCAGACCAGGAGAAAATGAAACTAATAAATATCAAATTCTGATTATTTCAAATTCATATTTTTATCTTCACACATAAATTTTCATTATACTTAAGGGATCTACCATCCATGTTCCTATTACTTTTTCTTCATGTGTGTGTGGTGCTTAGGATTAAATTCAAGGCCTCACACATGTGAGGCAAGCACTCACCACTGAGCTGCAACCCAGCCCACATATGCTTATTACTTCTCGTGGCTAAATGCCATTATGGTTAATGCAGAGACCACAGACCCACTGATTCTCAAAATCCTGATCTCAGAACTCTTTTATGTCCTTAAAAATTACTGATGTAAAAGCTTTTATCTATTGCTATTTATCATAATAGAAATTAAAACTCAAAAAGCAGCTTAATATTAATTCATTTAAATATACCCATTAAGTGGTAATATCAATAACCTTTTTAGATGAGAAATAACTTTATTTTCCAAAACTAAAAATAATGAGAACAGTGGCCCTGTTTAACATTTGCAAATTCTTTAATACATAGCTTAACGATCACAGCCAGGCTCTTATACAGTGGACCCCTGAGTTACAACCAGCCTGACATATGAACAACTTGGGTTACAAACAGAATTTTAGTTTTAACTTACAACCAGTCTTGAGTTATGACCTGAATACTGGCCACTTATGCTTCCAGATGGTCTAAGATACAGATTTCACCCTTAAAGAGTTCTGGAAGAAACATTACAACATCCTTTCCTGTGTGGGGTTAACTGAGAAATCATGGGCCAGTGTCTCGCTAAGGACACTGAGATCTGCCTGAACACAGGAGAGAGACTTTGAAGACTGTGTAGAAGAGCCCGAGCCTTCAATTTACCAACTTGAGTTACAACCAGCCCTCAGGAACATTGAGTTTGTAAGTCAAGGGTCCACTGTATCTGCTTCTGTGCCCAATGTGCTACACTATATTGTTTTGGTTATAGTACATAAAGCAAATCTGGCCTTACACAGATATGCAGTTGGAAAGGGGATGATATTTTCTTTTTTTCCAGGTCTGAGGATCAAACCCAGGGCCTTGCACAGTGCTTACTACTGAACTACACTCCTAGAATGGGATGGTATATTAATAGTCATTGCAGGAAATTATGGATAATTCTTCTTTGATAATCTACCAAGTCTTCACAAATAGGGGTTTCTTTTTGTTTGTTTTGTTTTGTTTTTGGTACCAGGGATCGAACTCAGGTCCTTGCACTTGCAAGGCAGGCGGTGGAACCACTGAGCTAAATCCCCGGCCCTGGTTTGTTTTTTTTGAGACAGGGTCTCACTGTGCAGTCCAGGCTAGCCTCAAACTCTTGGCGATCCTCCTGCCTCAGCCTCCCAAGCACTGGGATTACAAGAGTGCAGCATCATGCCTGGCACAGACAGTAGCTTTTTTTTTTTTTTTTCCTGTTCTTAAGTTTTTACTTAAGAGAAATGAAAACACATGTTCAAAATAGATTTGTACATACAGGTTGACTATCCCTTATCTGAAATTCTTGGGACCAGAAGTGTTTCAAATTTCGGTTTGAAATCTACTTGATCTGCAAAAAGGATAGCTACTCCTGCTTTTTTTCCGGTTCCTGTCACATGGAGTATTGTTTCAGTCTATGAGCTTCTTTTGAAATGAAGTGTGTTTCTTGTAGGCAGCATATTGTTGGATCTTGGTTCTTGACCCATTCTGCCAGTCTATTTCTTTTGATTGAATTGAGACCATTAACATTGATGGATATAACTGATACATACTGACATCATTGTCATAACTTTTTCTTTTCGTTGGATTCTCCCCCTTTGCATTTAATTTTTTGTCATGCCCAATGTATTCATTCTGCAGGGCTTCCTGGGGTTGTGATCCTCGTCTTTTCCTAGGATATTGTCTAAAATTTTCTGGAGTGCTGGTTTGGTATTCATGAAGTTCCTAAGGTGCTCTTTGTCATGAAAGTATCTTATTTCTCACAAACAGAAGCTTTTTAAAGGGTAGCCACAAGATAGAATTTAAAACCAAATCAATGACCTTTTTGTTCTCTATTATATTAAAATGAATTGATCTATCTCACACTTTTGATCGTATTCCAGACATGATTTTATAACATTGTTCATCAGTTAGAAAATAGTTTCAATAAATTATGCACATCTTCCAAATGCTGGCACATTTCATCATATGGTATCAAAAGTCATATTCTTGGTATCACCACCAATCTCAGCAGAAAGCCTTTAAATAACAGAAAGCTGTCAAGCTTGTAGAAGTTGATATAAATTTCCAAAATTCTAATTTTTATCTGTAAGTCTGAATTTTACGACTGACACAAATTCTACTATCTGATGTTTCCCTTGAAGTAACAGGCTTGCTTTGTTAATTAAAAAAAAACCCTGCCAAATATTCAAATATGTGATTGTATTCATAAAACCACAGTTTGTCAGTTACTCAAGTAAAAATGGTATTACATGAAAAAGAATTTTGGAAACAAATAGCAAGCTTGGGGCTGGGTAGTTAAGCTAACAATCATACAAGTGCTTTTTCTTGAAATATCTCAGAACTCAGCAGAAATGCATTATGCACACTTCTATTTCTTCACACAGAGTATTAAAAAGATGTCTACAGGGCTAGGGATTTAGCTCAGTGGTGCCGCCGCCTGCCTCACAAGCAGAAGGTCCCGAGTTCGATCATTGGTACCAAAAAAAAAAGGATGTCTATCCAAGAGTTGAGGTGAAAGGAAATAATTTTACTGCTTCATCAAAGACATCAGTAAACTTCTGGGGTTTTTTTGAAACTGTGAGTGAAGAATACAATGATGCTAGTGCAGTTTGGTGTCCTTGCTTCCTACTAGGGCCCCAGGAAATTCTATTCACCTTTGCTTCTGCACAACAAGTACAATGTCAACCCCATGAAGAAGGGCAATGCCTTTACTATGAAAGCAGTTTCGCCCTTGCATTCTCCCCACCCTCAAAAGAGTCCTAAGGATGCTCAGTAGTCCATGGAAGCCACACTCTGGGACTCTTGTTTTAGAACAGTGGTTCTCTGCTGAACGGTAGCCTTCAGCAGATCATCTGGCAATGTCTGGAGACATTTTTGGTTGCCATAACCCTGAGGGGTGGCAGGCATGCACTACTGGTAGAAGCTTGTAATGCTGCTTTAATGCTACTTATATCATCCTATAATGCATAGGACAGGCCCCCACAACAAACAATTGTCTGGCTCAAAATGTCAATAGCATTGAGGTTTAAAATCCTGGCCTAGAACAAAAAAGTGTAAAAAAGAAAAGGTACGTCAACACCTTCTATTCAATGTATATTTTATTATTTTATATATAAAATTCTATCAAGTTTTCCATGTAATATTATGTTCTGGCTATTTCTCCAAGTTACTGCATTTAAAAAAATGTGCATAAATTTTAATAGGTGGTTACATCAAAATTCACTTAGCCATTCTATTTTTTCCATTAAGTTGTTTCCCATTTTTTTGCCAATATAAATGTTATGAAGAACATGTTGGTGTGTAAGATTTTCTCCATACATGGAATTATTTCCTTATGACAGATTTCTAAGTGAAACTAGACCAAATTTGGAAGGTGAACATTTAAGGTCTTAAATACACTCTGACAAATTATGCCTCAAGTGCTATACCAATTGATATTATCAACACCAATGTGTAAGAGTGCCAGTTTCGCCGGGTGTGGTGGTGCACACCTGTAATCCCAGCACTTGGGAGGCTGAGCCAGGAGGATCGCTCTGAGTTTGAGGCCCACCTGGGCTACACAGTGAGTTCAAGACCAGCCTGAACTACATAGTGAGACCCTGTCTCAAAAAAAAAAAAAAAAAAAAAAAGAGTGCCAGTTTCAACCATGGATGTGAACATATTTAAAAGTCATTCTTATTTCCTCTTCTTACCATGAGTTATTTCATCCATATCTGGACTAGTGACTGAATCTTTACCCCCAAAATCAGAGCTGCACTCAGATCTCAAGTCTTCAATCTTATTGGGAATATCCTCAGAGGTCGCACTTATGCCTTTAAAAAATAAAACAGCAAGAATAACAAAATAACTACACAAAAAGTATATTAATTTCAGAAAACTTTAAACATTTTCAAGTTTTATACATCCCACATGTGCCTATATATGTGAGCTATTTAGTACTATATCCTTTATCATACTACTGCCCAAATATATAAGGGGTGATCAAAATATCTGGTGAACAAATTTTTAAAACTTTATTACAGTAAAAGATACACTGTCATTTATCCCACTCAAAAATACTCCCCCTTGCTTCAAATACACCTCTCTCATCATTCTTGGCACTTTGTGAAGCAGTACCCAAAGTCCTCTTTTTGGTGTCATTACAAAAAGGGATCAAAAATGCCGCGAATGCTGTTGCTAAATGCCATCCAATGGAAAGGCAGCTTCATAAAAACATGGTGGATCCTCATCCACCCTCTTCACTGGATCTGGCACTGTGCAAGTTTGACTCTTCCTCAAAGTCCAAATGATCGAGTCTCCCCTGCTGCCAACAAATTGGCCCCCAAACTGTCAGACAAAACAGGACTGGAGGCAGGAGAATCACTGTGAGTTTGAGGCCAGCCTGGGCTACATAGTGAGTTTAAGGCTAGCTTGAACTACATAGCAACACCCTGTGTCAAAAAAACAAACAAAACAAAACAAAAATCAGGGGGCTGGGTCAGCAGAGCAGTGAACATGGCCTGGGCCAAACACGGTGGCACTCTACACACGCACCAAGTGCCACCAGTACTTACCTTTGAGGCGCTGTCTCAGGAATGTCAGATTGCACACCCTACTGTGAAGGGCACCTACTACAAGGCTGAGCACCAGAAGGACAGTAAAACCAATATAATATGCAGGAAATGTGTTCAGAATGTACAGCTATATGGAAAGGTCTAACCTTGTCAGTACTGCCACATAACTGTTGTGCCAATAAGTGTCAGCACTGCACAAATTCAGAGAAATATGGACCGCCATATTCTCAGGAACAGTGCAAAGAACAGTGTGCATTTGCCAGGAAAGGTGACAGAAAGAAGGTAAATGGGAAAATGCTGTGCTAGCTGTGCTCACTTTCGTACCAATATGTCCTTCAGAAGACCACAGAGCAGAAGCACCTGAGCAGCTCTTCTTGCACCAGCCTCCAGGAGAAGGAGCAGTACAGCTGTGTGAGTGGCAGCAACCATTTTAATAGCCAGAAAACACTTTCTACATCGTCAATTCAAAATGAAATCCCAAAGAAAGAAATCCAAGTGTGAGTGAATCACAACTAGTTGAGACAGCTTTTCCCCAGACCTGGCCCTGGACTCACCAGGCACTGACCACCTTGTCATCACTGTCCAATGGAAGGCAGCAGTGGCTACTCTGAAGATGGTGCAAAGAATCAGTGATGCCAGAGAAAGAGAAGATGATTAAAGAGTATAAGGCTAATTTTCATTACCAGGAATCTCAAGTAAGGGCCAAAAGGAGCTAAATGGAGAAAACCCACGAAGAAGTCATAGAACAATTGCATCTTATTTTTAAAAAGTAATGGGGGCCGGGGATTTAGCTCAGTGGTTTCGCCGCCTGCTGCGCAAATACAAGGACCCGAGTCCAATCCCTGGTACCAAAAAAAAAAAGTAATGACACCGTTTTACCATGAAATTGAATAGCTAACTTTTGGTAACACTTTTTGGGTTTTTTTGCATGTTTATAATAATGGACATTTTAAAACTCAGGATTGTTTTGGTTTGTACAGACTTTGACAAATGTGTGTTAATAAAAATTCATATTACAAGTATTTTTTAAAGTCACAATGACCGTGAAAAGTAAACATTTTTAATCAATTGAAGACATCTAGGCAGCCACAACAGTACAACTAAAGACACTCATGAAAGAGGACTTCTAGAACTGCTTCAAAAAGTGGCAAGACTGGGGCTAGGGATTTAGCTCAGTGGTTCTGCCACCTGCCTTGCAAGTGAAAGGTCCCGAGTTCGATCCCTGGTACCAAAAAAAAAAGAAAAGTGGCAAGACTGATATGTTAAGTATGTTTGAAGAAAGAGGAGTGCTTGGAGGGAGGTTAATGGAGATGCACCTCACTGAAATAAATTTCAAATTTAAACACACACCATATTTTTCAATCACACCTCATATTTACTTTCCTTTATACTATATAATCAGAATTGGGGCCAGGGATTTAGCTCAGTGGTTCCAGCACTTGCCTCGCAAGCACAAGGTCCCAAGTTCAATCCCCGGTACCAAAAATAAAATAATAATAATAATCAGAATTGTCACATGGTATTTAAAAACTGTAGCCGAGGACATCACAATTAGAATTGCATAGAAACTGTTTATCAATTACATCAATAGGCTCTAAAAGCCATACATTAAATTCTCAAACATTTACGATGCCATATAAATAACTGTTTCCTGAAAACTATTAAACTCTGAAATAAAACATGTCACTTTAGCACCAACTTTATAAAGGGAGAGAATGAGAACACCTCCAAATTCTTATTCCTTAAAATAAGACAGACATACCGGACACGACACTGAGGCCTGGTGTGCTGGGGCGGGAACTGACCTCCCTGACATCCGTATCATCAGATGTGCTGCCCAGTCCAGAACAACTCTCCAGCTCTTGCAGGCGCTCCTCCTGCTTTAGGTCTGGGGCCTCTACACAGAAAACAGGAGTCACATTAGTGACTCTGCTAACATGCTACAACTTCAGATTTTATGGCGCAGATAAACAAAGGTATCAACATATGAATAAAATCAGTGTAAATAGAATTCTAAGTCAGCAGAGAGTTAGATCAAGTGTTACAGAAATCAAGGCTGTGATTTCACTGCAATATAAGCTTGCTCACTGTAAGAAGTTTTTCTAGATTACTAATCCCATAAAGTATACTGTTGGTGAATATGTAAATTGGACAAGAACAAGAAGATACAGAATAGCTTAGCATTAAATCAATGACTTCCTAAAAAACAACTCCCACGGATATTCAAAAGATGACAAGCTAATCCTACTGTCTCCACTTGTCTCCAGACAAAGTTAGCATGTGTGAATGCTTTAGTACAGCATCATAAAATACAAATCAGGATCACTTAATTATTGTTAAGCCAAGTAAGTCAGGTAGAATGTAATGCAGATATATAGTTACTTATATCTACATTCTGGTAGCTGACATTTAAAGACAAAGATTTGTCATCATATTCAGAAGAAAAGTAGAAATACAATATTTAATAAGAAAACACAAAACACTTTAGATACTTTTTATAATACACTTATACAGAAGAATTCTCAAGATGACAATCTCTGGTTCAAATTTTTTCAAAACTACATTAAACATCTTTTAAAAAGCCAAGTTGTTCCTTGGGATAAATCTAATAGGCATGCTCACCACGAAGTCAACCACTCACAATCTGAGCTGTGTAGCTACTCCTATCTTGGGACAAGTTGGCAACAGATACTGAACTCAATGATCCACACAGAACCCTGATGAGTTACAAACCACTGCTTCCAAAATAATTAACAGAGAGAGCAGCAGTTATCTTAGTCTGTGCTATTCAATGTTGGATTTTTTAATGGATAGAAAATGCCCTAAACTAATTTTTCATTTGAAATTCTTAACAATATGATTAACTTATAGTTATCAAATGTGTAATTGACAAAATATGCCTAATACAGAAATTAGGGTACCTTACATTTAAAACTTCTGTGCAAATGAAAAGCAAAAACTGACAGGATACTAACCTGAGTCACTTGGCAACACCTCTACACTCCAAGCTTCACTTGTTGTCTCTGATATGGTAGAACCAGTGCAGGGGTCAAGGAGCACTGACCCTGAACCCGGAAGGCACAGCAAACTGCCTAACATGTTCTCTGCTGCCGCACCTGTATAGTCAGCAGGAAGAAAAACATTAACAAAGACCTGAGGGAAAGAACAGTGGTAGTGGAGAAAGGCCGCACTAAGCTAACAAAATCTTTCCTCTAGAGATGTGGTGGTGCACGCCTGTGATCCCAGCACTTGGGAGGCTGAGGCAGGAGGATCACTGAGAGTTTGAGGCCAGACTGGGCTACATAGCAAGTTCAAGACTAGCCTGAACTATACAGCAAGACCCCATCTCACAAAACCAAAACCCCCCAAAAATAAATAAATAAAAATTTAAAAAATCTTTCCTCTATCCACAAGAAAAAAGCCAAGGTAAGAATTCCAACAAGCACATTACTAAAAACACCAAGTTTCCACTTTATCACAATGGCACAACTTCCTTTTTTTTTGGTACCAGGGATCGAATTTGGGACCTTGCGCTTGTGAGGCAGGCAGCAGAACCACTGAGCTAAATCCCCACCCTACAACTTCCTTTTCACCAGTTGCTCACCTTTGACTCTCCACAGAGAAAACACATCTTAAGATCATTATTTTAACTCACATTCGTTTGGGTTTCTCAGCAAATGCTCTTAATATCTTTCTAAAATGTACAGTCCTACAGGGATTACAAACACCCTAACAGAGAGATTAACCACAGTAAGTTATACTGGCCAAATATGTTTACTTCTGGCACATTAGCCACATATTTAGAGCAATAAAATATGCTTGCAGGAAAATACATATCTCCTCACAGCATGCACTGAACTACAAATATAGGTGCTGCTCAAATCCAGCTTACTGCCAAGAACAATACTCTTTCGGCATCTGGAACAAAGTAATGCAAAGCCAATTAAGAAATCTATTTACACTACTTAAGAATACAAACGGAAAGAATTAAACATTATTGTATGCCTGTACTTAAGATGAACCCAGGCATAGTAGCACACACTTATAGTCCCAGCACTCTGGTATGCTGAAGAGGATCACAAATTTGACCCAGGCCTGGGCAACTTAGTGATTTAGTAAGACCTTGTCTGAAAAATTTTAAAAAATTTTTTAAAGGGCTGGAGATGTAGTTCAGCATGAAGGTCTTGAATTCAATCCCCAGTACAGAGAGAGACAGAGAGAAAGAATCTCCCATTACTATCAATTAAACCTAATAAAAGAATAATTGTATAGAACATGGAGGCACATGCCTATAATCCTAGTTATTTAGGATGCTGAAACAGTACAATAGCAAGTTTGAGGCCAGCCTGGGGAACTTAATGAGTCTTTCTCTCAAAATAAAAAATCAAAAAGGGCTGGGAGCCAGGTATGGCAGAACACAGCTGTAATCCCAACACTCAGGGGACTGAGACAGGAGGGTTGCAGTGACTTTGAGGCCAGTGTAGCTACATGGTGAGTTCAAGGCCAGTCTGAACTATACAATGAGACCCTGTGTTGAAAAAAAAAAGGGTTGGGAATTGCAGCTCAGTGGCAGAGTGCCCCTGGGTTTGATCCCCAGTACTAAGGAAGGAAGGAAGGAAGGAAGGAAGGTAGGTAGGTTGGTTGGAAGGAAGGAAGGAGAAGAAAAGAGAAAGAAAATTCAAATAAATTTTATTTCATTGCATTAAAAAGTTTGGGGGAAAAGTTACCTTTTAAAGATATATCATTGGGGGATGTAGCTCAGCAGCACAGTGCCTACCTGGCAATCGCGAGACCCTTAGTTCGATTCCCGGTACCAAAAGAAAAGATGTATCATGAAACAATTGTAATAAAAAAATGTATAGAACTCACCTACACATAATGGGGAGAAGGGGGTAGTGAGTGGGAGAACAGAAAAAACAAAACTGGCCATGCACTTCTACCATTGACAGGTACAGTGTGCTTATATCATTCTCTCTTGGACTTATTTGATGTATAAAGAAAATGAAGATGGTAATGATAAAATTGTATGAATCTTTCAAAATTTATACAGTAGTATTTGAAAAAGGGTTAATCCGTCATGTATATAAACTATAGTTAATAAGTGACATTTTTAGAAAAAGAAAAAAAATTGGATATCCTTTGGAACAGAATTAATCCTTCCAGAGGTAAATTAATTTCTTTTTTAGAGGACTTCAATATCATCTTATTTTGCCAGGGATTTAGCTCAGTGGTTTCGCCACCTGCTGCGCAAGCGTAAGGACCCAAGTTCAATCCCCAGTACAAAAAAAAAAAAAAAAACAAGACAAAAAAAAATCATCTTATTTCAAAAGGTTTTGTGGCTATCCTCTGTAAGAACTCTTAAGGTAAATTACTTAGTTTCAGAACAATATCCTAACCATAGACTAAGAACACATACTGTGCCCTGAAAGTAAGATTTAACCAGAAGCTAATTTGAAATATTGGTTTCTCTTCTTTATTTTTTTAGGAAAACGGAGGTGTTAAAAGGCAAAAGAGGAAAACAGTACCTGTATTTAGGTTAAAAAAAAAAGTACGCAAATGTCTTCTTCCGTACAGATACCTCTATTTCCCAGTTGGGGTTGACACCCACCTCCTGTCAGTCAGAGCACTAACACTCTCTCCCATGAGGATGGGTGGATTGGAATCATTAAACAGTAATCTTCCAGAGGCACTGAAAAGCAGTTACCTGCAATTTCCTGCAAGCGATCTTCATCGATGTTAGGATCAAAGTCACTCCCCAAGACATCTGTACTCCATGTCTCACTCACTGTTTCTGATATGTCTCTGTCATCTGTTAGTCCCATCATGTCACGAATCTCAAATTTTCTTAGTTTATCATCAAGATTATCTTGTGTTGTAGCTATCAAAAACAAAATGAAGCATTTAAAAAATGGTAGCACAGCCACAACTTCTAAATTGTCTTTGAACTTCCAACTAAGCATGTAGTACCATCTCAGATGTAGGCAGACCAGCCTGCTCCCCCCGACCACATGACCCCCAGTTAAGATCAGAAGGGCTCCCCACCCAACCATTGCTGATTGTAGATGTATGAGAGAGCCCAGTCCAAAAAAGAACCAACCAGCTGACCCATTCTTGAGAGCAAACACAAATGTCTGGGGGTGGTATATTTATTGTATAGTATTACTGTGGTAATAATTAACTGATAAACTCATACTAAAAGTGTTTATTGCCAGGCGTGATGGCACATCCTTGTAATTCCAGCACTCAGGAGGCTGAATCAGGAGGATCACCACAAGTTCAAGGCCAGTCTGGGCTACACAGTAAGTTCAAGGGCAGCCTGAAGTACATAGCAAGACCCTGTCTCTAAACAAAGAGTTATTTTACTTCATGTGGTCAACTCATCTCTGCATTAAGAGTTTTCACTCCTCCCTAAACCAATTTCCCTCAGTTCATGTTTTTATTATTATTGTTGTTGTTATTGTTTTTTGGGGGGTGCTACGGGATGAACCCAGGGCCTCACATCAATTAACCCCTCCCCCCCAATACTAGGGATTGAACCAAGGGGTTTTGCACTGGGCTACATCCCTAACCCTTTTTTATTTTTCATTTTGAGATGGTGTCACAAAGTTGCTAAAATGCCCAGGTTAGGCTAGAATTTGCAATCCTCCTATCTCAGGCTCCCACAGTACTGGATTATAGGCATGTGCCACCATGACTAGCATCAATTCATTTCTTAATTTAGTGTTTCACAAAATGTATGTCAATGACCTACATCAGAACTGTCCTGAAGGCTTGCTAAACAGGTGGTTAAACTTTTGTCTCAAGGTAACATTATTTTAAGTTTCTCTGTTATCTGCAGCAAATTTAATCTTAATTTATATACTGATAAACTAATCCAGTAAAACATAGCAATACTTTTATTCAAGCTACGCATGGTCCAATGGCAATACTCTTTTCCTTTCTGTTTTGTTTTGTTTTTTGGAACTGGGGATCGAGCTCAGGTCCTTCCGCTTGCAAGGCAGGCAGTGAAACCACTGAGCTAAATCCCCAGCCCAACTCTTTTCATTTCTAAAAAGTGGACTGAAGCAAGGATTTCTGGAAGACTGGAAAATAGAATTTTTAAAAAACTGCCCAGGTAGGGCCGGGGATTTAGCTCAGTGGTTCTGCCACTTGCCCTGCAAGCTCAAGGTCCCGAGTTGGATCCCTGGTACCAAAAAACCCCAAAAAACAACAACAAAAAAAACTGCCCAGGTAATTCTCATGTACATTGAAGTCTAACAAGTCCTGCCTCAAATCTAGTTGAGAGATCTTCCCCAAACTTGAGATCTTTAAATGAATATATTAACCTTCCCAAAGCAGAAGAGGATGTCATTCTCAACCCCTCTTTCTCATCTAACCAAAAACTTTTATTGGCCTCTGGCTTGTTACTTTTTTTATTTCTTAATTTTTTCCAGTACCGGGGATCAAACTCAGGACCTTGTACTTGCGAAGCAGGTGCAGCACCACTGAGCTAAATCCCCGGCCCCTCTGGCTTATTATTAAAGCAGACTTCCCTCTCCCCTTATCCTGCCCTATTTCCCTACCTGAGACTGAGTAAGTGCTGAGGTTTTCTCACCTCTTTTATCTGCTACCACTATACTGGTCCTTCACTTACAATGAGTCATCTCCACCTCTGCCTATGCAATGCTACAGGTGTTCGGGTGCGAAAATTCTTCCAGTAAGCCATTCTCTACACTTTCAACTACATATCTCTCAGTCAGGATGGCCAAAACATTTGTATACTTTTAATCTTTTGTGTATCATTCTTTTCCTTAAGCCCTAAGTATTTATCATATCCCATAAATATTACAGAATTGATACAAATTGTACAGAATTTAAAGTAATTCATATTATTATGTATTATCGAATATAATTTAAACCAAGACAATTCACTTATCAAGTAAACATTTTTTTTGTTTTGATTTTGGGTTTTTTTTCCAGTACTGGGGATCAAACTCAAGACCCTGCCTTTGCAAGGCAGGTGCAGCACCACTGAGGTAAATCCCCAGCCCTTGTTTTTTTGTTCAGACAGTTCTCACTATTTAGTCCAGGCTGGTCTTGAACTTGTGGTAATCCTCCTGCCTCAGCCTCTCGTGCTAGGATTATAGGCGTGTGTCACCACAGCCAGATGAAGCAAGCACATTTTTAAAAACTGAAGAAACTATGAATAAATACAAATTTAATGGTCATTATATAATCAGGTTAAATTTGCTCTCTTACTGAACACAGCTGTTATGATTTATATCTAAAATGTCCCCCAAAAGTCTCATACATTCAGAGGCTGGGCTTCTGTAAAGTGATTAAATCAAAGGGTGCTATACTCAGATTAATCCACTGATGAGTTCATAGCTGAATGGCCTGGCGGGAGGTGGGTACGACCTGGAAGGGTGTATTCTTATCCTTGGCTCTTCTCATCTCCCTCTGCATCCTGGCTCCCACTGGATGAGTAGCATTTCTCATCCATGCTCTCTGTCCTGCTGTTTCTACCTTCAAGGCAACCAACCATGGACCAAATCCTCTGAAACTGTGAGCCAAAATAAACCTCTTCTTTAAACTGCAAGTGTCAGGTATTTTGTCCCAGTGACAAGAAAGAAACTAACACAACAGCCAACTTACATGCAAACATATTGCTTATCTTGCAATCAGGTAAATTTTTTTCTAGTTGTATAACTGTGTTCAACTTTACCTTGCTCATGTTCTAAGAGCTGTAGTGCTTCAACTCCATTACTTCCAGAAGGTCCTGCTCCAAGTTCTGATACAGACTCTCCCTCCAAGTCTAGAGAAGACACTGAATTGGAGCGATTTGAAGGACCTAGAGAAATGTTTACCCTGTGAGGAACCTTTTTAAAACATTCATTAGCCACCATGCAATTTTTATGTCTTGATAAGAGAGTAAAGATTAAAGTTCTTTTAATACAACATTTATACCTTGAAAATATATATGTTCATTGAGCCAGGAATTGTGCTCCTATGACTTTTTTTTTCCCCCCTGGTACCGGGGATCAAACTCAGGACCCTGTGCTTGTGAGGCAGGCAGTGGAACCACTGAGCTAAATCCCCAGCCCTATGACTATTTTAAAAAATAAATCCAAAACTAATCTAAATTTGCCTGTTGCAGAACCTCCAATAATAACAGTGCCCCAACAGGTACACAGAGCTCTCTCTGTCGGCACGCGAGCCAAGTCAACCCAGCCAAGGTTTGACAAATTATCAGCATGCATACATCAACAAAGATCACATTAACTGTGTAAGAGCATGTCAAATGCAAACTTTTACCTTTTAATAAAAAGCTATTTGTATCATTGAAAGCTCTGTTATTGTGTTTCTCTTCTAAGAAAAAAGATGTTAATGTATGAGTTGTTTATTTCTAAACTAAAACCTCAGTATTCAGATTTAACTGAAGTGTGGGCACTGTGTGATAAATAAGTGGGTCTTAGGTTGCAGTTTGGGCATTTGTTTTCTAAAAGGCTTACCATCTCTGTCTTCTAACGCATTAACATAGAAGTGGCTTACCTATGTCTCATAGAAGAATGCTGAAACTTATTACATTGTCCATTTGAAGTTAAAGAGAAAAAGCACACGGTTTTACCATGTTATTTATGAGTATAAAGGTCCCTACAAAGGGAAAGGGTTATTATATATTATATATATATTACCGTATTATTTTAAAAAGTTGTAAAACATCATAAACATAATTTTGGTATACATAAGCCAAAATGTTAACTGCTATTAAAAATGTTAGTAACAGAATGGTAAGATTATAGATGTTTCTATTTCTTTTCTACATTTTCTAGAATGAACATATATTCAGTAAGTTCTCAACTCACAAACATTCAAGTTGTGAACTTTCACAAATATGAGTGAACGTCGCATCATGAACATTCACAGACGCAAACAAATCACGGAAGTACCTCATGTGCCTACTGGTAAAACAGTTTATTTACAGTATTTATGTGTGTGTGTTTGGTTTTTTTTTTTTTATGCTCTACATTGTATACTGTGTCAAAGGTGTAATCTGACTTATGAACAAATCCAACTTATGAACATTCTCTCAGAAATGAACTCATTCTTAAGTTGGGGACTTACTGTGTTTATGTGATTTTTTTTTTTGAAAAGTTAGAGAAAAGAAGTAATTACATTTATCTTTACTTTTATATGTTAGTAAACTTGGGCTGGGGATTTAGCTCCATGGCACCAAGGCTGCCTTGCAAGCCCAAGGTCCTGAGTTCAAGCCCTAGTACTGCAAAAAAAACCAAATTAGTAAATCTAAATTTTTTTTCATTTAAAAAAATTGTCCAGGGCCGGGGATTTAGCTCAGTGGTTTCACCGCCTGCTGCACAAGCGCAAGGACTCAAGTTTGATCCCCGGTACCAAAAACCCCAAAAAATTAAAAACTAAAAAAATTGTCCAAAGGGCTGAGGATTTAGCTTAGCAGTGACATTGCCTGCCTTACAAGCGCAACGTCCTGAGTTCAATTCCCGGTACCAAAAACAGTACTTGTCCAAGGGCTGGGGATTTAGCTCAGTGGTTCCTCGCCTGCCTCGCAAGCACAAGTTCAATAAAAAATAAAAAATAAAAATAAAAAAATTTTTTTAAATTTAAAAATTGTCCAAGAATGTAGAATGAGACATTCTCAATCCACAATCTTGGCTTATGATTTTTTTAAATTCCTATTTCCATTGTATCTTGTTTCATAAAGGTGTGAACATAAAAAACAAAACAAAACACGGATCATTAGAAGTACACAACCTCGTGAAATACTAGTAAGTTCATTTTTTCCCATTTGTACATGCATTATATCCTTCTAAAGGAGCTCTATAAGCTTTTGTATATATTAATACTGAGAAAAAGCTTGCTATTATTCTATTTAAGTTCTTCATTTTATATAACCAAATAGCCTCTTAAAATCTTAAGGAAACAATCTTTAGAGAAAACTGTTCAAACTCATTAGAGGAAAATTTCATTACCCTCCTCAGTGAGAGGCACAGATGGTATAATTATAATTTATAAGGCTCCTTTAAAGAACACAAAACAAAATATTACTTGAATCACACAACTCCTGGAATGAAGTAACCCTTCACCTTCAGAAATGCCTTCCAGATTATCACTGCAGAGGGAAAAGCGCAAGGTTTTATCAGGTTTACCGTGGAGTTTGTTTTCATCAACAGGGACATCTCCTTGTCCTCCATCCACAAGTTGCATGTTTAGGACCTGAAAAATACAATGCCAATTTTGGTTTATCACAAATGAAAGACTACTGATAGGAAAATTAATGATAGCAAATGCATATTTAAGTTCTTCTTAATATTAAACAAATATTTAAAACTAAAAACCCATTTACAAGAGCTAGCAAGCTTTTAAAATCAAGGGAACTAAAGAACATCAGTTAAATAACACAAGCTATGCCTTTCCATCAACCTACCAGTGTCAGAGATTAAACAATCAGACATTGAGTGAGCAGGGGTTGAGATTCTAGGATTAGAAGGCTTTGGTGTCTTTTCTCTGTTATATCATGTATGGCCACTGAAGTCTGTTCTGTTAGCTTAGCAGTCAGCAAAGTGATTTGGCAGGTTTAACACCTGGAATCCAAAACAAAACCACCCCACACCTTCCAAGTCCTTGCACCCTGGCTGTGTTAGAACACTTCCTCAACACTTAGCCAGCTAATCTGCACCTGTGCCTTAGCCTTCACTTATCTGTAGGCCTTCAAAGTTCTTTCCCAATGTGTACAGCTTCCCAAGTTCCTGGAATATGTGAAAGCCCTGTGCTCCTCAAGTGTCCTTCCCCAGATTCTTCTTTCTTAGGATTTAGCTTGAGAGTTATAATATTTCCCCTTGCCAAGGATTTCGCTCAGTGGTTCCAGCACTTGCCTTGCAAGCGCAAGGTCCCGAGTTCAATCCCCAGTACCAAAAAAAAAAAGGAATCCAAACAAGAAAAAAGACTAAAAATAACCATTCACTATGGAGTAAAGATGCTATATCTTTTTCAGGAAGAGACAATCTGTAAGAAGGCCCTTCTTTCTTCAGAGTCAAGATTTCTACTTCTTTCCATTTGCCTCTATGCTATGATTTTGTATACAGACAACTTAAAACTGATTCTCATATAATCAAGCCCATTTCTTTAAAAAATTTTTTTTTACTCTTTTAGTTTTCTTTTGAATTTTCTCCCTGACCAGCTAAAGAATTTTATTTCAACTAAAAAATTTTTAAACCAGGCATAGTAACACCCACCTATAATCCCAACACTTTGGGAGAAGGGGGCAGGATGATTGAAAGTTTAAGACCAGCTAGGTAACTTAGTGAGACCCTGTCTCAAAAAGTAAAAGAGGGCTAAGGGATGTAACTCAGTGCAAAGGCTCTGGTTTCAATCCCCAGGACTAACAAACAATTTTTAGCTCTGTAAAGTAGAAAGCTTTACAATGCTAATAAACCACCAGAAAGAAAAAGAACATAAAACATTTCCTATGGATCACTGAAAAAGACTCTTCAATCTCCAAATCACAATTTCATAGCTTCTTGTCTCTTCTATTAATAAGAAAATCCCTCTTACTGTGGCCTGTTTGCCAACTTTAGTGCTATAGATGTATAAAAAGTGCAGGGCCTCCTCAACTACATATTCCCAAGGAGCTTAGCATTTGATGGCATGTCATGGTAGGTCCATAGAAGATAATAAGGAAGATGCACTAAATGCATTGCTATAATCTAAATGTCTGAGTTCTCCCAAAATTCACATGGTGAAATTCTAACCTCTGAGGTGATAGTATTTGGAGGTGAGGCCTCTAGGTAGATGATTCGATCACTCATTAATGGGATTAGTGAGTGCCCTTAGGCCCAAGAGACCTCATCTGCCCTCTGCACCATGTGAGAGCAGAGTGAGACACAGCCATCTATAAACCACAAATCAGACCTCACAAGACACTGAAACTACCTTGATCTTGTTTGTCCTAGCCTCCAGGACTACAAGAAATAAATTTCTATTATTTATAAACCACTCAACCGCTATTATTTTTTTAGAGCAGTATGAACAAACTAAGACGTAAGTAGTGACTTATAAAATCAAGTAACCATTAGTTGGAAGACAACAACCTGCTTTTTAACATTATGGCTATAAGTTAAATGTAGCAATACATTCATACCTCATTTTCTGACATCATTCCAGGAGTAAGCTGGGGACTTGTCCCTAAGGAAATGACCAACACCTCTTCTGGTTGTACCTCCTGGATGGTTTCTTGAGATGATCCTTCATGGTCCATATGCAGGTCCATTAGCATATTAGTGCGGCTTCTGCTCCGAGTTGCTTTAAAAAAAAATAAAGGTAATTCAGATAAAGTCAAAATGAAAAAATGGCACATTGAATAAAAAAACGCATTTTCTATTAGTGTTGGAACATTGCACATGCACAAAGAAAAATGTGAAAATATGGACAAGAAAAAAACAAAGCAAAACTAAAAACTAGACCCCACCCCAAACCACCTCCGGTAACTCCTTCAAAACTGATAATCAGAAATAAAGATTCACATCCACCAGACAGAGAGAGCTATATGTGACCACATCTGTAGTGCAGCAAACATATTCCAATCAATTTAAGACCTTGGGGTAGCAAGAAAAGCATTATCTCGTTTCTTATCTTTTTAAGATAACTATTTTTTCCCTATGAAACACTTTAACTGTCACAAGTTTCCCACACTACCACAATGAATGTAATTGCTATGAACTACAAACATGTACTAATAAAAAAATTATGAAAGTTTCCCATACTAATAACAACTTACAAGCGTTAGAAACTTCCATGTGGAAACCTGATAACCATATAAAGCAATATATTTTAATCAGACACCTGTTGACAAAACTAGAGTCAGTTTTTGAAAACACATTTTTACCCCCCGTAAAAGGTATTAACCTCTTTTCAAAGATGTACATTTTCTTTTGCTTGGCTATGAGGTCCTTTCTGCTTTATGGAAACATTTTAAATTAATAAATAATTCAATTATTTTGCTGTTTTCCTTCTACCTGTAACTAAACAAGTAGTACTTGTTTCTAAAATGAACCACCCTTCCTAGCACTCAGGAAGCTAAAGCAGGAAGACTGCGGCAGTTCAAGGCCAGCCTGGACTTATTATATAGCGAGTTCAAGGCCAGTGTGAACTACACAGCAAGACCCTGTCTCTCAAAAAACAAAAACTGCCGGGGATTTAGCTCAGTGGTTTTGCCGCCTGCTGCGCAAGCGCAAGGATCCGAGTTCGATCCCCAGTACCAAAAAACAAAAACAAAAACAAAAAATCAATCAATAAAATAAAATAATCCGCTCTATATATCTTTTTTAAGAACCTTCAGACACTGAAGGATTTCTATTGCTTGTGACAATGTTTCTAAAAGTTTTGGTCTTCTAATAATAAGTTTCATCTTTTCTCAAAAACCAACAAAATTCAATATAATCAAATACTAAAATTCGCTTTCTATATAAAATAATCAAAAGCACAACAAAAAGGAATACACCCTATAGTAATAAGTTCTTTCGATTTAACTTTGAAAGTCTGCCTCCTTAAAGTGGTAGAAATATAAACAATTACCTTCAATTTATAATGCTATAGATCTGTTCCTTACTTTTAGTCTAAAAACAGTAGCAGCCACGAACTTCTAAAGTCTAAAATAGGTCCATTCACATCTTTCTTTGGTGGCCCTCAATATCTTCTACTGAATTATGAATTCCACTTCACGAGTAGGTCTACTAATCTTAAACTTTATAACATGTAGGACCGGGGATTTAGCTCAGCGGTTCCACCACCTGCCTCGTAAGCACAAGGATATGAGTTCGATCCCCGGTACCAAAACAAAACAAAACTTTATAATATGTAAAAATGCAAGTGATCAAATTTCATGTAGCAAACTTACATAAAGCAAAAGCAACATGCACATGGAATACACTTGTATAAATCACTTCTTAAATAAAGGTTACATAAGAAGAGGAAGAACAGCCTATTACCCACCAAATGGGGCTACTAGTGTTATATGAGCAGTAAGATTGGTGGCTGAGGAATCCCAGGCAGTGATGGCTGCTAACTGTTGTCCTGAGTTGCGAATGCATTAAATAGAAAGAAAATCAACCCTTTGAACAATGGATACACACTTTTTAAAATATGAAAAAAATGCAATGACCACGTGACATAACTATACAAGGTTATACTAGGCAAACATTTGAAATCTATTTTCCATAAGATCCATATTTAATGATACTTTTGGATGACAGGGAATGAAAAAGCTAATGTGAGGAAATGAACAATGGAGACAATCTATTTACCAAAAATCATTTATTTCTTCACGTCAACAGAATATAAATAACTCATAATATTAAAAATTGCTAAGTGTAAAACATCATTTTTTTTTCCATTTTGAATTATGAAACTGACATTTTGAGATGATAAAGAAAGCAAAAGATTTGAAGAATGTGCTATCATATTCTTATTGGTGATATAACACCACATTATGTAAAATGTAAGGTCGATTAATTTTAAGAAACTTCTTAACAAATCAGGTCATGGACATTTAAAAATGAAATCTCATTCTTCAAAATGCATACATTATCATGACTACTCATCCTCACTAAGTGTTGCTAAGTTCTTCATTATCATGAAGCAGCCACTAAAGCACTCCTGCTCCCTGGCCTAACTGTTTTTCCCCTGGGGTTTACTCTGTTTCGCTTCCATTCACCCCAGGCCAGTGTACAAGGCCACCTGTATACCATTCTGATACCACTGCCACCTGGAGTTAGGCTTTCCACATCCCTCATGCTTATCCCCATCAGAACACTTAGTACTATGAAGGGCACTGGTTGCTTGTTCTCCCCACTCTCCTACCAGCAGATAACTTGAGAGTAACTGTGTCCTAAAAGTCTTAGTGTTCCAGGGTCTAACACAGTGCCTCATGTGCAGGACAGTGAGTATGTCACCCTCACAGGATGATTGCATGGATTAAATTAAATGACTTTTGTGAAGTGCTTACCCAATGTCTAGCATGTTTTTTTTTTTTGTTTTTTCTGGTACCAGGGATTGAACTCAGGACCTTATGTTTGTGAGGCAGGCGCTGTGCCACTGAGCTAAATCCCCAGCCCACGTATCATGTTTTAACTTTTTGTGTACATAAACAAACAACAAATACTTACAAGGTGAATAAAGCTTAAATCTAATTCTTAAATAACAAGATAAAATGAAATGCTTTATTTTATAATAACAGTAAAATATCTTAGCTCAGCTGATAAAAGACTGATTAGTAATAAAAGCAATAAAGGAAAATGGCAACTATTATCTCCCACTTAATTAACAGAAACTTACAAGAACGTTATTTAAGGCTGGGAATACAGTAGTAAGTCCCTGACTTATGAACAAGTTCCATTCTAGGAGAACTGTTTGTTAAGCTGGATTTCTTTGTAAGCTGACAGTGAGTCTTACACAGTGCCTCTGTGAAAGTTTGCAACTCGAAGGTTCACAGGTCAGGGACTTACTGTAGAGCTCAGTAGTAGACCATCTGCCTGACAGTGATGGTGAACCTATGGCACACATCCTTCAACTGGCTGTTTGTATCACTGAAAGCTCTAAAAAGTTTGCCATCACTAGCCTTGGATGTTTGTCACCAGTGCCACAAATACACATAGACAAAGAATTACTTATTACATTACTTGAAACTTTGTAGAAAGGAGTGTGATACCTAATTTTAAGAATTAGGGTCAGGGATTTACCTCAGTGGTGCCTGCCTGCCTCGCAAGCACAAGGTCCTGAGTTTGATCCCCAGTACCAGAAAAAAAAAAAAAATGACTACTTACAACCAATAATATATTTTTTTAAAGACACTAAAATCCAAAGTTTATTTCAGGTGACATGATTTCAATAAATTATGAAAATTAAGTCTAGATAAAAGTAAAGCCTACAGATAAACCTTAACTCATTTGGTATGGCTTTTAAAATTTAAAATACCATCAGTAAACATGAAGAGAAAGACATTTCCACAATATTTAAAACTATATAAAACACAAACAAGGGCTAATGAAGAAGTACTGAAGAAAAGCCTTATGAGAAATCCTCATTACCAATAGGTAATCGATTCTTCTTATTTGCTGGGGTGGTTGCTGGAGACAGCTGAGGAGTATTGTAGGGAGTCATTTCCAAACTGCTGCTTTTTCCTGGCCTAGCCTGGGGCAGGTTTGCCAATAAATTGTCAAGAGCCATTCTATCTTCTCTCAGTTGATCTCCAGACATTACACTCTTCATAAAATTCACCTGGCAAAAGCAAAGGACATTAGCCAGTGAAATCAATTTTTCAAGCATAGTACATATTTCTGACAGTACTTATCTATTACTCTGCTCATTCTTAGCTAAAATAATTTTGAGAAAATTCTATTTACCAGAGTAAGAAGCTGACTGTAGGTTATATAAACTACAGTTCTGCTCAACCCTTCCAAAAGATTAACAGAGGACATTGGAGGCGTCTCCACTGCACGGCCCCCAATCACAACATCGAGGAAAGCAGCAACACAGCTCTGTTAAATTAAAAAAAGATTAAAGTGAAATACTTCACCTTTAAAATACTAGAATAAAATTTCTGAGTAAGGTGGACAAACACCAAAAAAGTTTAAAGTCTTGAAAACTATTTAAAATCCAACACTTAAAGAAATGAAATTATGTATTGATACAGAATAGTCTCAAAATATTCTGGCAAGCAAAACAAACGTAACAGAACATTATACACATTATGCCTACCATTTCTGAAAAAGGGAGGGAAATGGTGAGTGGGAGAACATATGTAGGAATTTGCTTATATAAATATAGACCTCTAGAAGGATGCACAAAAGCCTAGTAACTTCCAGAACCTTTTGGAGGATGTAAAAACTAGAAATGAAAAATGAAAGGCAAATTTCACTGTATAATCTTTAATTTTAAACCAGGTTACCAGGTTGAATGTACTATACAGCCTACTTAAAATCTGATAAAATTTTTAAGTAAACTAAACAATGTCATAAATGTTAATTTATGAAAGACTAAAAATTATACAAGTTATTGCTGGTTGATATAACCACAGATGTAATTTAGTGGCAATTTTGTTTTGTTTGCTTCTTTGTTTTGAGACAGGGTCTTGCTACATAGAATGTTCTATGTATAGTACTTCACACAGCACAGTACTCATTCTTACTTTGTCAAATTTTCCAAGGCTGCTTTTTGTTCGGGGATCTCCCTCTTCAGAGCCAGTCATTGCTAACTGCTGCAACAGGCGGCCAACCTACAATGCAAAACAGTGGCAGACACAAGCTATAGACACAACTTCTGCTCTATGAAAGCATTTCTGTTCTCATCTAAAAATCTATTTCATAATATTTACACCAACCTGATTAGGCATTCAAAATAGTGTCTCCCCAATAAAATGTGTATAATGTCACATCAGATTAAGAGTTATGAGGGGAAGCAGAAAATTCTACTGTAATTTCTCTGTTTTCCCCCACCCCGGTACTGGGGATCAAACTCAGGACCTTGCATTTTCAAAGCAGGAGCAGCACCACTGAGCTAAATCCCCACCCTCCACTGTAATTTCTCTTTAACACAAAGATATCAACATTAGAAAATTTAAAATATAATACATTTGTTTCTGATATGCTAAATTAAAGTGTTTGGAAATTTTTTAATTAATTTATAAAGATTATTCATTAAATTACTTCAAGTTATTATGAAGTAGTTTTTCCTTCTGGGTCCACAAAGCACTTAAAATAGAATATTCTTTTCCTAAATTTAAAACCAAACAATTCCCACAGAACATAAGCTGTTCAGTAAAGTAAATGCTAATTCACAGAGCAAGTTTTTTACTGCCAAAAGTAATTGTTAATCCAATCTCTTTAAGGACAACATGCTGAAAGTAAACATCACTATAGCATCACCTTTTTAGCATCTGAAAGGAACTCTCTTTCCACTCATTTTGGAAATACGAAATTCAATCTGTACTGAAATGATGAAAATAAAACTATGAATGTGATTCACAGATGCCAAAAAATTAAAAATTTTGTTTCAGGGATTTCTATACAGTGAATTGCTGAATACCCCAAGATGACACAACTAATCATGAAAAAAAAGGTTTATCACCTAAAATATAAATCTAAAGATGGTCTATCTGAATAAACCTGATCTCTTCATCACAGTATTTCTGGCAGATATGATAAAAGGCTGGGAGTGAAGCTCAGTAGTAAAACACTTGCTTATTATGTGTGCCTGGGTTCAATTCCCACCACCAACAAACAAACACAGATTAAAATATGATCAAAAAAAGCCGGGGATTTACCTCAGTGGTTCTGGCGCCTGCCTCACAAGCGCCAAGGTCCCAAGTTTGATCCCCAGTACCAAAAAAAAAACACGATCAAAATATTCTCAGCAGAAATAATGTCATGACTTCAGTAGTTGAGATGAGAAAGTAGTAATATAGATCAAAATAGCCTCTTTATGAAACTCTTAGGTCTACAAGTGTTTGAGATTTCAGAACTTATAGATTTTAGAAAGGCGTATGTGTATACTGCATATGTGTATCACATCCAGTACTGTATCATGGCTTGTACTGTAGTGTAGAGCCCTATGGTCAAACACATTAACATTTCTACAACAAAACCTAAATATTTACTAGCACTAAAAGGAATACTAATTATAATTGGCCTCATATTAGGTCAGCTCAGCTTTACTATACCAAATGAGGTGTAAAGGACACTCAGCTTTCAATCGTTCTGTATTTTTAAATTAGAGAAAAGGAATGGTCACTGAGCATCATGGCACACCCCTGCAATATCAGCACTTGGGAGGCTGAGACAGGAGGAGTGCCATGAGTTCAAAGAAATCTGGGCTACATAGTGAATTCAAAAAAAGGGGAAAGGGATGGTGAACTCATTCTACAAAATTGAATCAGCTGGGCCGGGGATTTAGCTCAGTGGTTCCGCCGCCTGCTTCGCAAGCGCAAGGACCCAAGTTCGATCCCCGGTACCCAAAAAAATAAAGAAAAAAGAAAATTGAATCAGCTACACATTTAAGTATGAGGACTCCATTTAAAAACACAAAATGTTTTATAACTACAGTATTTCAAAATCCTAACATGATTGCTTTTATTTCAGCATAGTTTGAGGAAAATGTATGGTAAGAACATTATGAACATTGTCTTATTTTTTGTTTCCATGCCTCCTACCCAAATCAACAGATTTTAAAGTAATAATAGCAAAAGCATACCTGCATCAGATTAAATCGTGCCACCTCATTAATGGGAGCATCAGAAATTATTCCGTACTGTTCTGGATTGACAACTGCAGGACAAATAAAGCAAGCCAGCAGGAGATCGGTACACATCGCTCTGACCTCCCCTATGTCCAGTCTGTCCACACAGGACAGGGTTTTGTACATCTGTGACACAATCCATCTCAGACTATGTGGAAAGCAGTATGTGTTCTGTTTGAGATAACCAATAAATTTGTTCACGAGAGCCACCAGTTTGGCCTCATTGGAATCCACCATCTCCTGAACCTTTTGCCTGAATCTATCTGAGCCTTTCTCCCCAAAGAGTTTTTCCTGCTGAGATGGGGAGAATCTCTCGATTAGCTTGTTTGGATCTGTTTCTAGGTGATCTTCATCTTCAACAAGCAATTGCATTATTGGCTCATGTAAAGTAGCTGTGAGGAAAAGTTTGGCAGAAAATAGTCCTTCAGAAAAAAGTTTAAATAAGATACTGAAGGCACAAGTTCCTCTCCTCAAAAGTCGCCTGGGGTTGTCGCTTTCTTTAAGTTCAAATTCAATCAAGTATCGCAAAACCTGAAGGAGGTAGCTTTCATCTTCCTGCATAATACAGTTGCCATACAGGGAGGTAAAAACTGTGTAAATAACACTTTGTGTGTTCTCCTGATTAAGTTTCTCGCCAGCAACCAAAGAGGAGGCAATAAGACGAGGATTTTCCCTTAATCGACTCAAGAATTCGCCATAAGCAGTCTCCTGAAATCCCAATTGCTTATATCCATCGACAAACTGTGTATCTTCCAAAATCTTGGCATGCTGGCAACATTCAGCAGGGGATGCTTCAGCACTGAAAAAAAGGAAACAAGAAAAATAATATTAGTAATAATATAATACACATACTATATTGAAACATGGGAATATGAGCTGATTATAGTCCCACAGGGTCACTCTCAATTACGACAATCTTTTATAACAATACTATGTGAATGAGAAAAGATAGACAAAGCTAAAAAGTACAAAAAAGGCCAATCCTTCATATTAAATTAAGTTCAATGAGGGCCGGGGATTTAGCTCAGTGGCACTGTGCCCGCCTGGAAAGCATAAGGTTCTGAGTTCGATCCTCAGTACTAAAAAAAAAAAATTAAGTTCAATGAAAAGTATCAACTTATAGGTTCTAACAACTATTGCCCATGGATGCACTCTATGAATTAAATTTAAAATTTGCTACATTTAAAAACTGCTTATTGGGCTGGAGATCTAGCTCAGTGGTTTCGCCGCCTGCTGTGCAAGCACAAGGACCCAAGTTCGATCCCCAGTACCAAAAAAAAAAAGACATTAAAAACTGCTTATTTATGGATACAAGAAAGTTTATAAATATTCAAGTACTAAAAAATCAAAACTGGCTGGGAATGTTGGTGTGCGCCTGTAATTCCAGCACTCTGGGAGCCTGAGACAAGAGGAAAAAAGGTTTGATCCCAGCCTGGGCAACTTAGAGATTTACTGAGATCCTGTCTCAAAATAAAAAATTAAAACAGGCTGGGGATGTAGTTCAGTAAATGCCCTGATTCCATCTCCAGTACTCACCAAAAAAAAAAAAAAGAAAAAAAAGAAAATCAAAACTAAGTCTGCGTAGGGCATGGTGGTACATGCCTATAATCCCAGCACTAGGAAGGCTGAGGGATGAGGATCACTCCAAGTATGAGGCCTGCCTTGGCTACACAGTGAGTTAGTTCAAGGCCAGCCTTAACTGCACAGCCAGACCCTGTCTCGAAAAAAAACAACCCAAAAAGCAAACTAAGTCTGTGTCAGGTACATTGTTTAACCTTTCTGAATAGCAACATGCTAGTAATGTGATGAGCTATAGAATCACATCCTTTAACCAGACTTTTCTGGAAACAAATCCTAATAAAGTAAGCCCAACAGAGGAGGTAAAAATATACAACAATGTTCACTAAAGCACTAACTTTTCCTTTTTTCTTAACTTTAAAAAGAACTACTATTGCCAGGGATTTAGATCAGTGGTTCCACTGCCTGCTTTGCAAGCACAAAATACTGAGTATAATCCCCACTACCAAAAAAACCACAAACTATTATATTTGGTGTTTTTGAGACAAGGTCTCACTATACATTCCAGTCTGACCTCAGCTTCCCCAAATGGTGGGTTGGTTCATAGGCATACACCACCATATCCAGCTTATTTTTATTTGTCTGCTGATACTGGGAATTGGCCACAAGAAGCCCTGGGCTATATCCAGAGGTCTCTTCATTTTCAGACAACATCTTGCTAAATTGCCCTGACTGGCTTTCAACTTGCAATCCCCCTGCTTTAGCCTCCCAAGTAGCAGGGATTATAAATGTACATCATCATACCTGATTCTAATTTAATTTCACTGAAATAAAATACATCAGAGTGCCTAAATCAATCTCAAACATGCAGTTTTATAAATTTATGTGTAAGTATAAATCCATGAAACCACCACTCAAATTAAGACATAGAAGCTAGGCATGGCGGCATATGCCTGTAAACCAGCACTTGGCAAGGTGAGGCAGGAGGATTGCTATGAGTTCAAGGGCAGACTGTACTATGGTATGTATAGTGAGACTCAGTCTCAAAACAAACAAACAAACAAAAAGAACAGCTGGATGCAGTGGCACATGCCTATAGTCTCAGCTACTTGGGAGGCTGAGGCAGGAGGATCAGCTGAGTCCAAGAGTTTGAGACCAGCCTTGACAACACAGTAAGATCTCACCTCAAAACCAAAATAATACCCAGACTGAATTTCAAATTTGCTCTAGTTTGATTATAGAAAAGAGTTTTTACCACTGAACTGGAATCATCTGTGCCTCTAAGAAGCTGAGAATGGAATAGTTTCAAATAAAGAGTGAAGTTTGTCTGTAAGTAAAGAATCAAGAATGTGGACAAAGCTTATTTTCTTTTATATGGGCAAAAAAATATAAACACATTCCTTGGAACAGAGCTGTGGAGAAACTTTTCTTTTTGAGGGATGTGGTAAATGGATGAATATACACAGTAAAATTGACAAAGTATTTTAAAAATATATAAAACACAAACTAAAGGTGGTCAGTCTTAGCATTTTACAGTATTTGGGAAAACAACCATTAAAGTTTTCTTGCTGAGTAACTCACAGAAAAGGAGGGGTTCAGTCTCTGTGGGGTAGGCATCATATGCAAGCCAGCAAGGAATGAAAGTCAGATAGTGCACCTCACTCTTCAGGAGCCACAGCTCAAGGTGCACTGTGAAGTGGTTTAACATTGTATCCTAGGCAGTCTTTCTTCCTCCTCCCATTTATTTTTTTGTTTGTTTTTATAGTCTGATTTAAAACAATCATATTCAAGTTGGTTAATTTTAGTTATGTAACAAACAACCTGACATGATAGAGGAAAACAACCTTTAAAGGGGTTGTGTCTATGGTTTAATTCACTTAGAAATTTTATTTTCTTGATTTTTTTTTTTTTTTTGGGTACCAGGGATGGAACTCAGGACCTTGTGCTTGCCAGGCAGGCGCAGCACCACTAAGCTAAATCCCCGGCCCTCTTGTCTCTTTTTTTTTTAGGGGTGTTTTGAGACAGGATCTCACTATGCAGTCGAGCCTTGAACTCACTATATAACCTAGGCTGGCTCCAACTCCCAATGATTCTCCTGCCTCAGCCTTCCAAGTGCTGGGATTACAGCTGTGCGCCACATGCCCAGCTCTTGTCTCTTTTTGAATTTACTGTAAATAGAATCATACAGTCAGTATTCTTTTGCATCTGGCTTTTTTTTTTAAACCAGGGATTGAACTCAGGACTTGGGCGCAGCGCCACTGAGCTACATCCCCAGCCCTGTATCTGGCTTCTTATCATACTGCAGCATTACTTTTTTTTTTTCAATATGGAGGATCGAACCTGGGCCTTTTGCACTACATCCCAGCTTCCTAGCTTTATTTATTTATTTATTTATTTATTTATTTATTTATTTATTTAGAAAGGGTGTCATTAAATCACTAAATTGCCCAGGATGGGCTTGAACTTGGGATCCTCCTGCCTTAGTCGCCCATAGAACTGGGATTACAGACACGTGTCACCAAACCTGGTTGGCACTACTATTCTTACAGTTAAAATCTGCTTCTTAGGACAACAGAAAATAAGGTATTAACACAATGTATAAATGGTTTCTAAACCTGAAAAGTAGATACACAGAATCAAACTATGAAAATGTATATTTAAATATGAGAAAAGTAAAACGTAAGATTATTCTGTCCAACAAAATGTTATATATACAAAGACACAAAACTAATTTAGTGTCATGCAAAATGTTAATGCTTAAACTATGATTTTTTTGTTTTGTTTTATTGGGTTTTTTTGAGACAAGGTCTCACTATGCAGTTCAGGCTGGCCTTGAACTCACTATATAGCCGAGGCTGGCCTCGAACTCACAGTGATCCTCCTACCTTATTCAGCTTCTCTAAGGCCGGGATTACAGGCATGCACCACCATGCCCAGCAAAGCTACGGTTCTCTATAGCCATATTTAATTAACAAAGTGTGCATGTTTTATAAGCAAAGACCCACCTTAACACTGACTTAAAGGAGGTAGCATGTACTGTATTGGGAAAATATTCATTTAATTAGTTAGCAATCAGCACAGAATTATAGTGGTTCACAAAATATATGATCTGAAAATCTTTCCTTTACCTGGTTATGATAAGGCGATCCAAATTAATTCTCTGTTGCTTCGCAATCCATGCTGTACGATACAGCTTTTCAGCAGTCTTGAGTACATCTGCATTGAGCCTCTGAATGAGCTGTTTCTCAGAGTTCACGTACAAGCGCTCCTGCTTGAGGTGATGGGCCAGCGTATGAATATCTAGCTTCACCATCTTCAGATGTGGGAAAGGTACAAAGGCCAAGCACTAAGAGAAAAAGACAAAATTTTCAAAGTTTACATCATGGAAATTCTTCTCTAACATCAAAAGGGTTAGGAGAAGGGCCAGGGATTTAGTGCTCAGGGGTTCCACCACCTGCCTTGCAGGCGCAAGGTCCCGAGTTCGATCTCCGGTACCAAAAAAAAAAAAGAGTTAGGAGAATACATTAAGATTTAGATTTTAGGGCTGGGGATTTAGTTCAGTGGTTCCGCCACCTGCCTCACAAGCACAAGGTCTCAAGTTCAACACTCAGTACCAAAAAAAAAAAAAAAAAAAAATTTAGATTATAGTGCTGGGCTTATAGACATTGGCCACCACACCTGGTGCATATTTAACAATTTAAATTATGATTCATCAATTTTTGAACTGTCTTTCCTTATTTTGCTTTCCTTTCTTTTTTTTTTTTTTAAGAAATAGGCTCTCACTTATGTTGCCCAGGCTGACTCCAAACTCCTGAGTTCAAGAGACTCCTGCCTCAACCTCCCAACTAACTGGGACTAAAGGCACATGCCACTGTGTCCAACATTTTTCTTATTTTAATAAATTATTGATAACTTGGGAAAGTTTCAAGTATTACCATCTAACCTACTGCTTCCAAGAAACATTTTCTATACTTTGTCAATTCCCCAGCAAACTATACAAAGCTGTTATTCTAAATTTCTTGCACTGTTAAGGTCCTTGTATCACTTTCCTCTGAAAATATTATCAGAATGTCTACTTCACCACAAAGCCCTGGTGTACACCGAAAGAAAATGGTGACATATAGACATATATTATGTTAGCACAACCTGTAGAAAACGCACATATGACTCTGTAGACTTCCATATGGGAGCTCTAATACCTCAGGAGGACTCTAAGTCCATAGGCTAAGAACAGAATCATTGGTGTAATAGTCTTACTTACGAGAGGTATCACAATTAATGAAAACAGTACTAACATGAGCTGTTAAATGCTTCATTAATTAGTTCTGTATACTGACAATATAGTGTACATTCTCTGAACCCTAATTTTTGTAATCCTTAAAATGTAGGCAAAAATCTGCTTTTATTTTTTGCCAAGAATAAGAAACATATTACTACTATGCATTAAAAAAAGTACCATAATCTGTGCCTTAAAAAACTTTTTTCTTTTTTTTGATTGGCAGGTGTAAGGAATCAAACCCAGGACCTAGCACACGCTAGAACTTTCTAATCTAGGAGGATGAGGCAGGCATGCAAGCAAACAGCTGCCTCCAAATGCTATGAATATTCTGCTAGAAGTTTCTACAAGGTTCAGTAAGGACAAGGGCTAAGAAATGACTAAAGAGCTACATTCCCAAGCCCCAGTATTAAAAGACAAGAATCTGCACACATACACCCACAAAAGGAAAAACAAGAATTTGCCAGACAGGAAGAGGATGGTGTGTGGGGACAGAATTTCAGATAAAGGGAGCCAACACAGCAAAGGCACACAAGTGTAATATAAAGTACATTTAGAGGGGCCGGGGATTTAGCTCAGTGGTAAGAGTCTTTCTTTGCATACAAGAGGTTCTGGGTTCAACCCCCAGGACCAAAAACAAAGAAGTGATAGTACATTAAGAACCTTCCACAGGGCTTGCTACAGTTTGGGGCTACATGTGTTTGTGTGTGTTCTTTAAGAGGATGAGGAAGGGAGCAAGTGTAAGAGATAAGACTACAGAGACAGAAGGTAGTGTTAAGAAACTTGAATTTTGCACTGTAGGTGACAAGTAAAGAGTTTTAACTGGAATTAATGTGACTAAGTTTATATTTGAGAACATAATAAAATGAGGAAGTGGGAATGGGACTAGATGAAGAGAGATTAAGAAACTATTTTTTCAATTTTTTTATTAGTGTATGTTTGCCTTATATAATGTTTATGTTTATCTTAGGAGGCAGGTACATGTACTTAATATATCTTAATTCTTTTTATTCTCTTTCTCTTCCCCTTCCTCCCCACTCCCTCTGTCTCTGGATCCCCCTCCCTTTTGCAAAAGATTTATCTCCCTGTTTCCTACTGTCTATCTTTTATTTAGTTTTTTAAAAATCATTTAGACTTTGGGTTCCTCATATAAGAGAAGTTATGCAATATTTAAACTTGTGTGTCTGGTTTATTTCACTTAACATTATGGCTCAAAGTGCATCCATTTTCCTAAGAACCAATGATAGGCAAGAAACGATGCAGCTGGGTATGGTGGTGCATGACTATAATCCCAGCACTTGGGAAGCAGAGGCAGGAGTTCTTGGCCAGCCTGAACTACATAATGAACCCTGTGCCCCACGCCCCAAGAAAAGGTTGCACTGGGGTAATGGAAAGAACAGGACAAATCTGAACTGTTAGAAGGTAAAAATACAAGATTTTACTCAGGAGGCTAAGGCAAGAGGATTGAAAGTTTGAGGCCAATCTGAGCAATTTAGTAAGACTATGTCTCAAAATAAAAAATTTAAAAGGGCTGGAGATGTAGTTTAGTGGTACGGAACTTGCCTAGCCCTCTCAAGCCCCTGAGATCAATCCCAAGTTCTGCCAAGAACGAAGAGAGAGGAAGAAGGAAAGAAAAAGGAAGAAGAAAATTTGTTGACATGTATATATGGAGGAGGTGAGGTAGACATTTCCAACCAGGTGGTCAAGGAGGATGTGGTGTTACCACTACTGAGTATCACATGAGAAAACACCTTATAAATTGGAAATTATTCTTGTATGATTCAAAGCTCTTAGAACTCCAATTCTTTAATCTTCATAATATTCCTCAGAGACAGAGATTTTGCAGCTAAGGAAACTAAGAACAAGGGATATTAAGAAACTTCCTAAGACCACACAGGTAAGAGATGATAGAGCCAGTAAATTAGTATTACTTTGATCTCTGCAAGCATCACTCATAAATCCATTCCTTTAATCCTGACTGATCCACCCAGAGCCATTTTTCTATCTTTAGTTGTCACTCAAACATATGCCTTAGATAACCTTCCATAACTTTAAGGTCAATTACGTTAAAAAAATAAAATACCCTCCCCCAAACCCACAATCTCTCCAAAGCCTACCCACTGTTTTCCAATTTTTTTAAACCCCTGTTAAAACCTGCCATTCTTCCAGTAGAGAGGAATCACCTTGCTATATGTCTTTCCAGCCAGCTTTCATCTTGACATCTAACACTGGCGTTCTATCCTTGCAGCCAATTTGTGTCTTGGTTATTAATCAACCACCACTTTAATGGATCCAAATTACCACCACAATTATGTTCCTGTTAGGCTTAAAACATCTTCAATGACTTTCCATTACTTTTAACAAAACAGCTCAGTGTTTAAGTTTACAGCATCTATAGGCTTCTGAAATCTGGCCTAAACCTATCTTAACATGTTAACTTCCACTGCTCCATTATATGAGGCTTTGACTTCACAGAAATCTCTTACCTGGTATCCCAACACAAACATTCCTTCAGTAATCTTGCTAGTGATCTTCCTTGATCTGACCATTATACATAACCTCTAGTGTACTGCTCTACTGCCCTGTTAAGCATCTTACTAACTTAAATTTCACATGTCCACATCCTATCACCTTTTCATAACAAATTAAAGACTTTAGGGCTATACTGTCCAATATTGTAGCCATTAGTCACATGAGGTGGTTTAAATTAAACTTAAATTTAAAATATGTGGTATGGAGTTGCCTAAAGTAACACACAACTGCAATCACAGCACTCTTGGAGGCTGAGGCAGAAGGAATGCCAAATTTGAGCCCAGCCTGGGCAATGTACAGTAGTGACCTAACAAGACTCTATATCAACTTTGTAAATAGGGAGGGGTGGAGGGAGTGAAGGGAGGGCTGGGAATGGGGAAAAAATAAGAACCAAGATACATCATGTAAAGGTACAAGTTCCTAATGAGAAATGTAAATGTACTGTATACCTAAAATGTACCAATAAAAGAATTTAAGAAAAAAAAAAAGACTCTGTCTCAAAATAATAAACATTTTAAAGGTACTGGGTTCAATCCCCAGTATGGGGGGGCGGGGGGAAGTGTGGTACATGAGGACTGGAGGTATAGCTCAGTGGTAGAGCACTTGCCTTTGCCTAGCATGTACAAAGCCCTGGGTTCCAGTCTCATTACCAAAAGGAAAAAAATGGCTAGGTATAGTGACACACACCTTAATCCCAGCACTTTGGAAGGGTGAGACAGGAGGATTGCAAATTACAGCCCAGACTGAACAGTTGAGCAATTTGGTGAGAGCTTGTCTCAAAATAAAAAATAAGGACTAGTGATATAGCTGAATGTAAAGGCCCTGGGTTCAATATCTAGTGCTGGAGGGAAAAAAAAAAAAAGTATGGTATGTGAATTCTATCTTAATTTTTTTAAATTTAATTTAAAATTCTGTTTCCCAGTCACATTAGTCTCCATTCCCAGAACTAAAGAGCCACATGTAGCCAGTGGCTACTATATGGATAAGTGCAGACACAGAACATTTCCATCATCACAAAACGTTCCACTGGATAGCACTGCTCAACACTACACATAATGCCTCACTGATCCCTGAATTCCTAAAAAAAAAAAGAATATTTTACGTAAGTCTAAGCACTTTAAAACTACCTGCTTCTTCTATTTCAATTCAAATACAACCAGACTTACCTCACCAAAATTAATGTTCATATATCTGTTATTTTACCAAAACAATTGTTGGGACTCTTGTTTTTTGTTCATTTTTACAGTACTGGGACTGAACCCAGGGCCTCAAGCATGCTAACCAAGAGTTCTACCACTGATCAACAGGCCCAATCCTTTTTATTTTGATAGAAGATTTCACTACATTTTATAGGCTAGCCTCAAACTTCTCATCCTTCTCCCTCAGCTTCCAGAGTAGCATGGTATGATAAGCATGCACCACCACACCTGGCTGTTTAACTTCCACAGAATACTGTAAAAATCTTAACAAAGCGCTGGGGATTTAGCTCAGTGCCTGCCTTGGAAGCACGAGATCCTGAGTTTGATCCCCAATACAAAAACAACAAAAAAAATCTTAACAAAGTAAAATGCTCCAAACACATATATTGTCATAATATATAAGAAAATTTGTTACATCTCAAAAGTCACTGCTTTAGAGTTCTACATACATGGTTACATGTATTTTCATAAAAATCTGCATTGCTGATGCGTGTGCTGGCCCATGCCTGTAATCCCAGAACTCTGGGAGGCTGAGGCAGAAAGATCACAAGTTTGAGCCCAGTCTGGACAATTTACTGACACAGCAAGACCCTGTTTCAAAATATAAAATAAAGAGAAAGAGCAAGGCCAGGGCTAGTACTTGGTGCATAGTGAGCAACTTCCACCAGGACCACCATGCCCATGGATGAGCTGGGCATCAAGCTGAGTGAGCCAGCAGCTACAGATGGAAGGCAAGAGCAGTGGCAAGGTGGCAAAGCAGCTTGGCCAGAATGCGGCCATGGCTGAAGTGTTGGGCAACAAAGACAATGAGTAGACCTCAACCAGGGCAGTGAGCCCTAGTGGCCCACCCACTGCATCTCAACCCCTACACTGAGTTCAAGGAGTCCTCCAGGAAGAAGATCAAGGACAGGGAGATGTTCAAGCAGTAGGGTGCTAGCTGAGATGGTTTCATTGACTTGATGGAGCCAAAGCTCATTATAGAGAAAATGTGGGCCCACCCCCAGATCTACCTGGGCCTAAAAAACAGGATCAAGGAGATGGATAAGGACTTGGACAGTAAGCTCAGCTTCTAGGAGTTCCTTCTGATCTGCCGCAAGTATGCAGCCAGCTGCAGGAGGACAGAGGGCTGTGCAGGCTGGCCCATCTCTCCAAAAATCCACATTTCCACAGAGGGCATCAAAGGGGCCAAGAGCTTCTTTGAAGCCAGGTGCAGGCCATCAACAAGTCCAGCCACTTAGAGGAGGACATCAAGGCAGAGCAGAAGGAAAAGAAGCAGCAACTGGAGCAGAGGAAGCAGCAGAAATCGACCTTCAAGGAGCTACAGTCCACCTTCAAGAAAGCAGGCCTGCAGCCACCATCCAGCCCTAGCCCAGGGCTGAAGGGGTAGTTGAGGAGGGAGCGGGAGGACTGCACAGGGTGGGGAGGTGGGGGCCTTCACAGAGGAGGCCAGGCCTGAATCTTCACCTGTCTAGCCACCACTGAAAACCTGTATCACAAATGAAGCTAGTCAAGGGATCTCAGGAGTGGCCTCACCACTACCTACTCCTGCCCACTTCTACTAAGACAGTGACCCCAGTACTGCCCCTCCCTAGCATAGCCCTTCCTGGCCATCCTGGAACCTCACACCCCAGCTGCCTTTCCTCCTGTTCCAGCTGCTCTGGGCCACATGCCTGCCCCGCTTCATACATCATCTCCTGCCTACTTGCTCTAACCTGCCCCAACTCTGACAGCCCTTTCTGAGACAGCATCAGCAGACATAGGAAGAACTGCAGCTGCCGCCTGAGAGCAAGACCCATGAGGCTTACAGCAGGCACAGAGGGCTCCCTCCCCAAGGCCTTTCCTCCAGCTCTGCCCCCTCTAACTGCTTAAATAGGAGAGCTTCTATTTTGGTGGAAGGACGCAGACCCTGGCAACTCAGAAGTCTGTACTCTGCTGGGCATGCCATAGAGTCACAGGAAGGCTTTAAAGGAGAGAAACACTAGCACTCCCTACAACCTGAAGGTCCCAGGAAGCCTCAGAGAGAGAAGGATGAGGAGGGATTGGCCCTCACAGGGAGGGAACCAGTGTTTCACCTCCATTCCCCAGGGGCCCCTCAGCTGGGCTGGAAGTGTCTGGGTGCACAGCACTAGAGCAGAGCCTAGCCCCCTTTCACACTATGCTTCCTGAGTGATGCTGCCTGCTTTGTCACTAGCAGGCATCTCTGGCTCCTGCCTATCTTGCCCACCCCAGGAAGCATGGGGACCCTGTGCTATCAACAGATGGGCCAAGGCCAAGCCCACACCACCAGATGTTCTCCCATAGCTGTGTCCCTGCTCACATGTGTGTCTGGTTTTATGAGACAGACTCTGGCTATGCAGTTCAGGCTGGCCTCAAACTCATGGCAATCCTCCTGCTTCAGCCTCCCAAGTACAGGGATTACAGTCATGAGCCACCACACCTGGCCTAGAAATTTCCCATAATTAAAAAAGAGGGCAGGCCAGGGATTTAACTCAGTGGTGCTGCTGCCTGCCTGGAAAGCGCAAGGACCAGAGTTCAATCCCCGGTACCAAAAAAAAGAAGAGGGCCAGGTATGGTGGTCTATTCCTGTAATCCCAGCTACTCAGGAGGCTGAAGCAAGAGGATCACAAATTGGAGTCCAAGCTGAGCAATTTAGCGAGAAGTGCCTCAAAATAAAATAAAAAGGGCTATACCTCAGTACTACCTGAATGTAATCCCCAGTACGGAAAAGAAAGAAAGAAAGGGGGGGAGGGAAAGAGGAAGAAAAAAGGAAAAGAGAGGAGGGAGGGAGGAATATTTTAGAAATTCTCATATTGTGCCCTCCTCCCTACAGTACTGCTTTAATTCAATGTACTGTAGTTAAAAATGATTGGGCGGGGGGCTGGGGATTGAACCCAGAGCACTGTGCATGCTAGGCACATGCTCTACCACTCAGCTATACTCCAGCCCAACAAATATATTCTCAATTCTCAAGGTTTTCGGGAACCTAGTAGGTCCCCTAATCTCAAGGGCTCATAATCTGATTAGAACAGAAATACTCCTCAAGATAGGGAGCATAAAATGTTTTCGATGACACAGCAAAATGTGAACCAATTTACACTATTTAAAGAAATTAAAATCTTCAATTGTAACTTCACTTTAAAAATGTACCACATGGGCCGGGGATTTAGCTCAGTGGTTTTGCTGCCTGCTGCGCAAGCGCAAGGACCCAAGTTCGATCCCCGGTACCAAAAAAAAAACAAAAAACAAAAAACAAAAAATGTACCACATAAAAGTAATACTCTATTTAATCTAAACAGAAACTCACCTTCTAAACCATCCAATAGTCCCAAATATCTTCAGACACTTTTTAAAAAATTCTTCACTAAACCGAAACAAAGTCTTTGTAAATAGGGAGGGGTGGAGGAGTTGAAGAGAGGGCAAGAGAATGGGGAAAAAAATAAGAACCAAGGGCCAAGAGATTTAGCTTACTGCCTGCCTTGAAAGCACAAGGTCCTGAGTTCAATCCCCAGTACCAAAAAAAAAAAAAGAACCAAGATATATCATGTAAAGGTACAACTTCCCAATGATGACTGTCACCATACTGTACACCTAAAATGTACCAATAAACTTAATGAATAAAAAAAGTGAAAAAAAATTCTTTACTAAATCCAGACCACAAGACCAATTTGCTAAGTACCAGCTTTGTTTAATCAAGCTCAAGAATTATAAGCTTTACTGCTTTCTTTTCTATGGTGAGCTGGTCAGAAGGCCATAAAAAATCAGTGTGGCCATGCCCCAAGGCCAGTTTCTGTAATCCCATTACTTCGGAGCCTCAGCCAGTAGGATCACAAGTCTGACGCTAGCCTGGGCAACTAAGTGAGACCCGTCTCAAAATAAAATTTACAAAGGGTTAGGATGTAGATCAAGGGTAGAGCACTTGCCTAGCACGCCTGAGCCCCTGCGTGCATCCTTAGCAGCACACACAAAAAATAAAATCTAAATTTAAGAAAATCAAACAGTGGCTTACCCTGCAAAACAATACTTCAAAAACAATCACTAGGGGCTGAGGGTATAGCTCAGTGTTAAAGCGCTTGCCTGCCACACACGAGGCCCTGGATTTGATCCCTAGCACCATGCAACAAAGCAACACCAAAAGGAACAATCATTCCACATATGTACGTATGATCTTTTCATTACCAAAAAAAATCAGGAAAGTATTAGGAAACCACTGGGAAAAATATAAGAGATTTAAAAAACGAATTAACTCTGATATATTTTTTACACATATTTGCCGAAGTTAAACTCATACTCTGAATTCCACTTCGTACAATATTACATGCCTATTGTTTTAGTGTTATGAGAGTTGAACAAAGGGTCTCTGCACTGAGCTAAACCCCTGGCCACTTTTCATGGTTTTAAAAATTTTGAGACAGTGGCTCAAGAAGTCTCCAAGTTACCCAAGCTGGTGAACTTGTGATCCTCCCACCTCAGCCTCCCAGAGTGCTGAGATTACAAGCCTAGCTAGCACACACCTGATTATCATGTCATTACACTTTTACCTGTCTCTCCCATTAAACTGCAAACACTGAGGGTATAGACTCAGCTCTGTATCCCAGTATGGTTGATGGGCATAAGCTCAAAAATGTTGAGAACTCATGCAGTTAGCACTAGGTCTACTGGCTTATACATTTTTGAAAAAACAATACCATCCATACAAAAAATAACACTAACAGGTTACTCCTTAAAAATGACAGTTGAGGGCCGGGGATTTAGTTCAGTGGTTTTGCCACCTGCTGTGCATGCACAAGACCTGAGTTCTATCCCCGGTATCAAAAAAAAAAAAAAAGACAGTTGATAGGCTGTAGCTCAGTGGCCCTGGATTTGATGCCCTGCACCAAAACAAAATTTAAAAAGACACTGAGGAAAAGGATTTGAAGATTTAAAAAGCAAAGTCAATAAAGTTGTTCTGCTGTTCTAAAATACCACTTATAATACAAGAGAAGTTAACAGTCATAAGCTAAGGAATAGACTTACATAAAATTTAGACATCAAATAGCTAAAAGTAAGGAAATTCTACCATACTGCAGAAAATGGGAACGCACATTAATAAACATTAATAAATTAGTTTGTTAAAAGTAACAATAACAATATCAGACTGACAAGCCGGGGATTTAGCTCAATGGTTCCGCTGCCTGCCTTGCAAGCGAAAGGACCCGAGTTCGATCCCTGGTACCAAAAAAAAAAAAAGACAGACAATAAAATAAATATTAATATTGAACTAACATTTAGACTTCTGCCAAGAATTCTGCTGTTTCTCTCACTAACCCCTCACAAATCTGTGACAGCTGTGCTCTCATTATCCTCATTTGACAGGTAAGGGAAGTATTAACATATCTAAGATGTCAGCGGCTAAGTGAAGAGTCAAACAATTCAGTTCTGCCAACTCCAAGAAAGCACTTGCTCTCAACCAACTAATCTAAACATTTTGTCAGTAACATCTACTTCATAATTATGTTAAGAATTGACTTCTTGGTTTTTAAAGAATTTTATTTGGCTTGTGGTGACATCTACTTGATTTGAAGAGGCAGAGAAAAGAGAGCCCTTGCACGGTATCGGTAAGAATGTTAACTTCATGCAGCCATTATGGAAAACAGTATGGAAATTCCTCAAAAGATTAAAAATAGAACTACCACATGATCCAACAATCCAACTACTGGGTATACTTTCAAAAGAAATGAAACCAGGGGCTGGGGATTTAGCTCAGTGGCTCCTCCGCCTGCCTCACAAGTGCAAGGTCCCGAGTTCGATCCCCAGCACCAAAAAAAAAAAGAAACCAGTATGTCAAAGACATATCTCATTTCATGCTGCATTACTCACAATAGCCAAAATAATGCAATCAATCCAAGCGTCCATCAACAAAGATGTGAAAATATATATACATATGTATCTCACACACATACTTATATATAGCTATTGAGAGTCAACCATAAAAAAGAAGAAAATCCTGTCATTTGCAACAACCTGGATAAACTGGAAATCATTATGTTAAGTGAAATAAGGCACAGAAATAAAAGTACCACATGATTTTACTCATATGTGAAATCTAAAATAGTTGATCTCATAGAGACTAGAATGGTGGTCTCCGGAGGATGGGACAGCTGGGGAAATGTTAATCAAAGCATACAAAATTAGTTAGAGCCAGGTGCAATGGTGTATGCCTGCAATCTCAGCACTCTGGGAGGCTGAGGCAGGAGGATAACAAGTTCAAGCCCAGCCTGGGCAACACAGTGAGACCCTATCTCAAAATTTAAAAAAAGACTGGAAATGTAGCTCAGTGTAAAGGACCTGGGTTCAATCCCTAGTACTGCCAAAAAAAAAAAAAAAGTATGGTTAGAAGTAAAAATAGAGGTCTTTTTTATAGTATGCCAAGTATAGTTATTGACTATACATTGTATTATTATGAAATAATAACGGAAGAGTGGATATTGTGGTGTTGAGGATCAAACCCAGAGCCATACTTGCTAGGCAAGCACTCTTATCACTGAGCTAATCCCCCAACCTCAAATTCTTTATTTCTTCTACCCACAAATCATCTTAATATGAAGAAAGGATCTCAGATCCTATCAAACCTGCCTGTAATCCCAGTGCTCTCAGAGATTGAAGCAGAAGGATTGTAAATTCAAGCCCAATCTAGGCAACTCGGCAAGACCCTGTCTCAAAATTTTAAAAGTGAGAGGATGTAGCCCAGTGTGAAGGCCCTCAGTTCAATCTGCAATGCTGAGGAAGAAAAAAAGATCTCAGAATTGGAAAGCCTATAAAGGCTGTCTTCAATTTAACTCAACAAATATTGTCTGAAGTGTTTTCAGTATGCCAGGTACTGATAATACAGTACAGAATAAAACAGACACAGTCAACACTGAAGCCAGAAGTAAACTTTAAGTGGGATGAAGAGGGAAAGACAAGAGTATAACACACAATATTTTAAAAACTCCAAAACACAACCTAACAATTTCCCTCTTAAAATTCGTAATCGGTAGACCTCGTTTCTATCATGACAGACTCCTAGTGTCAAAACTCGGAACTTATCCTTTTCCCCAGCAGCAAGTTTGTCACTAAATTCTATTCTCACATCTGTCCTTATCTTTCAAATTCCTCTGCAAATAACCAAATTCACTACCAAGAATCCCATGACAAATGACAAAAAATTTCTGTGTTCTTCTGCTTAATTGCTTTTACACTGACAGACTAGTGTTTTCAAAGTAACATTTTGGTATAAACCTTCCCAGACCCTCCCAAATCCCCTTTAAAAGCTATTAATGACTTTGAAGAGTACGAAAATATATTAAAAGAAACTAGAGAAATAAGGAGGGAGCCTATGGGTTAATTAAGATTGCCCCTTCAAGCGCAAGGACCAGAGTTCGAGCCTTGGTACCAAAAAAAAAAAGATTGTCCCTTCATTAATGTTTTATGCTTCCAATAGCAGATGTATTGGCAAGAAGATCCCTCCTCAACTGGGCGTGGTGGCGCACACCTGTGATCCTAGCACTCAGGAGGCAGAGGAAGAAGAGGAGGAGGAGGAAGACAACGAGGGGGAGGTGGGGAGGAGAAGTGGGGAGGAGGGGTTGGAAAAGACGAAGAGGAAGACCAAGACCCTTCCTCAGCACCAACCGCACCAAAATCTACTCTGGGTCACAAAGTCTTAATTTGGCCTGCCTTTATTTCTGTCTATGTCACCCACAGCAAGAATTCCAACCAGGCATGGTAGCACATGCCCATGATCCCAGCATTCAGGAGGCTGAGGCAGCAGGATCAGTTTGAGGCCAGCCTGGGCTACATAGTGAGTTCAAGGCCAGCCTGACCTCTAAACCAAGACTCTGTCTCAAAAAAAAAAAATAATAATAACCACACACATTAAAAAAAAAGGAGGAGGAAGAGGTGGAGAAGGAGGAGAAAGAGGAGGAGCAGTAGCAGGAACAGAAGCAGCAGCAGCAACATAAGCAGCAGCAGGAGCAGGAGCAGCTGCCCAGAACTCCCAAGGCATCCATCATCCTGCCCTCCCCACCTCTTCAATCTTTCTCAGGGTTGTCCCTCACTGATCAGAAAATCCCCTAAACTTGAACCTTTTCTAGAAAGGATCCCTTTACCTTCTTGCTTTATAGTGGCTTTTCCATGGGAACACCGTTTCCTTTACATACCTCTCAGGTGTAACTGTTTTCTCTCCCATACCCTCCACACTCTAACACCTCTTTTCCTTTCTTCTGCCTGGGACACACACACACACACACACACACACACACACACACACACAGCTTTGAATCTCATATCACAGACTACACTGCCTACTACCCTCAACCTTGTTGCAGTCTTACACCGCAAGTCTTTTCTTAATCTTCCAACACCCCCAAATTCTATCATTTGACCCCATGAAGATTTTCAAACTACCAATCCTACCTTTTTTTTTTTTTTTGGTACCAGGGATTGAACTCAGGACCCTGCACTTGGGAGGCAGGCAGTGGCACCAGAGCTGAATCCCAACCCCCAATTCTACCATTTTTTAAACTAATCTTCACTCCTCCCAGTCTTTACTTCTCTTACCTCAGGAGCATAAATTCCATGGTCAATTGTTACAATCATTTTCTTGAACACACCTTCAACTTGCCTCTCTCACTTCACCTACCTAGCCACAACCCCAGTTAAATACAATGCTCTGCCTTATCTACTCATGTGGACGAGAAAATACACACAGCCACACTATTATCACTTTAAACTCATAACCACAAGCCCCAGATGGGCCCACAAAGCTGCACAGCATGCTTACTTCCCCAGCCTGCTCCACCACTCTCCCACTATTACATCATTCTCTCCTCTTCCCCACCCTTATTCACAGTTCCTTGCTCCTTGATTTCTACCTGAGAAAACTTAAAGCAATGAGATTTTCCACAAGCTCACACCATGATATAAATACACACGTGCATGCACACACGCACACATGCACACAAACACACACACACCGACATAGCTGTATTTGAGTTCTCTACCTTCTTTTCTTTTTGGTTTTGGTTTTTTTTTTAGACAAGGTCTCACTATGTATGTAGTTCAGGCCGGCCTGAACTCATGGTGATACTCCCACCTCAGCTTTCCTGAGTGCTAAGATCACAGGTGTGCGCCACCATGCCCGGTTTCTGCCTTTTCTTTTACTCTGAATAAAATACCTTTCTCCCAGTTAAAGCCAACCATTAGGGCTGGGGATTTAGCTCAGTGGTTCCGCCGCCTGCCTCGAAAGCGCAAGGTCCCGAGTTTAATCCCCAGTACCAAAAAGTAAAATAAAATAAAGCCAACCTTTGCTTGAACACTAGTTCCCTCCACCTACTCAAGAATACTGTTAAATACCAACCAACCTCCAAATCCATAATCAATATTTCTATCTCTATTGGATCATTCTCACCAACAGATCAATGTTATCTTTCATCTAAAAAGAAAAGAATCTTTCAGCAGGATACAATGGGGCATGCCTGGAATCCTAGCACTTGGAATGCTGAGGCAGGAAGATCACAAATTCAAAGCCAGCCTGAGGAACTGAGACCCTATCTACTTCTGTCAGTCAATCAGATTTTGAGCTGAATGTGGTGGTACATGCCTATAAAACCAGCGCATAGGAGGGAAAGCCAGGAGGATTTTGAGTTCAGGGCCAGCCTGAGCTATATTGCAAGTTCAAGGCCAGCCTGAACTCTTATACTTTACTTATTTTTTTTTTCGGTACTAGGAATTGAACTCAGGATCTTGCACTTGCCAGGCAGGTGTGGCACCATTGAGCTAAATCCCCGGCCCTGAACTCCAACACTTTATTAAGACCCTATATATATAAAAAAAATCAGATTTTGAGAAATAAGTTTAAGCATCTCATCTAATTAATTAACACATCACTGAGAGCCCAGTGGACATTTTAGTGGAAAGAATACAGCACAGGGCTGGGGATTTAGCTCAGTGGTTTCACCGCCTGCTGCGCAAGAGCAAGGACCCGAGTTCGATCCCCGGTACCAAAAAAAAAAAAAAAGTAGCACACTGGGTTTCTCTATCTTACAATATTTCAGAGTAAGGACCAGCAAACTATGGCTTACAAGCCAAATTTCATCTGTTTGTATAAATACAATATTATTGGAACACAGCCATGTCCATTTATTTATATATTTACTATCTGGCCCTCTGCAGAAGTTTGCTCATCCCTGATAAGCAAAGATACCTACTTTAATGCAGAAAATGAAAGGAAAACCAGCCTAAGAGGAAATTTATGAATTATAAAATATTTGAGTTCTAAGCCGGATACACATACTACAAAAGTTAAGAACTACACCTAGAGCCAGGGATTTAGCTCAGTGGCACCACACCTACCTTGCAAGTGCAAGGTCCTGAGTTTGATCCCTGCACCAAAAAAACCAAAAAACAAAAAACACTACATATTAGGAACTGTGACTCAAGATAAATTCTTGAAAGTAGAAAAAAAATTACTTCAAACTTTTTATGGGGTAAGAATCACATTTCACACTTTTACTCTTGAAAATTTCTAATTAAAAGCATTTCAGGGCCAAGGATTTAGCTCAGTGGCACCGAACCTGCCTTGCAAGCACAAAGTCCTGAGTTTGATCCCCAGAACCAAAAAAAAAAAGCATTTCAATTTAATGATCTGTATCCAAAGTTCTGAACTGTAAATAATAGCTTGAGTTCAAATAAACAAATTAACCCTCTCTTTATTAACCTAATAAATTCAGGAATAATGTTAACAGGGTCAATATACAGTACTTGCCATCATATCTGAGGACCTGGTTCCATTTCCCATACCACTAAAAGAGGGTGGGGAGCGGTGGGAAGGGGGCAAGAGAGGGAGAGAAAACCACTTCCAATTTTCTTAACATAGATAATACTTCAGTCAACACAGCAGAAAGGATACTAAAATTGGAGTCAAAAGATCTGAGGATGTGAGCCCTTGGGTTTAATCTCCAGGATCACAAAAATTAATAACAAAATTAATAGATAGATAAATGGATCTAGGGAGTTTAAAACCAGTCTGACACCTACTGGCAAGATGAGCTGTGACTAGGGGCCAGGGATTTAGCTCGGTGGCACCCAGCCTGCCTCACAAGCACAAGGTTCCACGTTCAATCCCCAGTACCAAAAAACAAAACAAAACAAAAAGATGAGCTGTGACTAGCCACTACACCAAAAATAATACTCTCATCTCCCTCATAAAGAAAATTTTGAGAAAACTAAAAGTATAAATAAGTGCATAATGTAGAGATCACTATTCTTGCCAATTAAAAGGTAATTTTGTAGGCCGGGATTTAGCTCAGTGGTTCCGCCACCTGCCTTGCAAGTGCAAGGACCCAAGTTTGAGCACTGGTGCCAAAACAAAAAAAGGTAATTTTGCAAGGTATTGTGGCTGATGCCTATAATCCCTAATACTTGGGAGGCTGAGACAGGAAGATCACCAAGTTTGAGGTCAGCCTGGGGAACTTATAGCAAGATTCTGTCTCAAAATAAAAAGGGCTGGGGATGTAGCTCTGTGGTACAGCATTTGCCTAGCATATGTAAGTCCCTGAGTTTGATCCCAGGTACAACAAAAAATAGAAAGAGGCCAGCATGGTAGCACACACCTGCAATTCCAGCACTCAGGAGGCTGAGGCAGGAGGATCACAATGAGTTTCAGGCCAGCTTGGACTAGACAATGAGTTCAAGGCCAACCTGAACAATATAGTGAGACCCTGTCTCCAAAAACAAAAAAAAAGAAAGAAAAGGGTAATTTTTATATTTCACTAGGACAATTAGACTCCATGTGTCTGTTATATGACAGAATAACCAAAATGAACTTTTTCATGAATGAAAGTGGGAAATATCAAGTCATAACTAAAGAAATAACAAACTACTTGCTAACATTATGAAACTTACCCTTGTTCAAGACTAAAAAATGAAATTAAGGGCTGGGGATTTAGCTCAGTGGTTCCGCCGCCTGCCTTGCAAGCGCAAGGATGTGAGTTTGATCCCTGGTACCAAAAAACAAAAAATGAAATTAAAGATGAACTATCTTTAAGAGCATTTTTACTGACAATACGCCTCTTCACAGATATGGTTTTGATCAAGACCAGCCTGAGCTACACAGTGAGTTCAAGACCAGCCTAAACTACACAGATTCTGTTTCAAAAAACAAACAAATAAAAACATCAAATAAACAGGTTTGGTTTTAAAATTTGAGACTAAAGCAACATTTGCAAATAAATTAATATGTCTAAGATGATTACATAATGACAACTAGATGTAATGTAGTATGCTGGAACAGAATAAGGACATTAGGTGAAAACTGAGAAAATCCAGCTGGGCATGGTGGTACACATCTGTAATTCCAGCACTCAGAACAATGGGCCAGGAGGATGGCCCTGAGTTTGAGGCCAGCCTGGGTTACACAGTGAGTTTAAGACCTGCCTTGGGCCGGGAATTTAGCTCAGTGGTTCTGCCGCCTGCCTTACAAGCATAAGGACTCGAGTTCGATCCCCGGTACCAAAACAAAACAAAACAAAACAAAAGACCTGCCTAAACTACATAGCAAGGCATTGTCTCAAAAATAAATAAAAATAAAAACTGAGGGCCGGGGATTTAGCTCAGTGGTTCCAGGGCCTGCCTCACAAGTGAAAGGTCCCGAGTTCAAGTCCCAGTACCAAAAAAAATAAAAATAAATAAAATAAAAACTGAGAAAATCTGAATAAAGTATGAATGAAATAAAGTATGCATTAATAGGGGCTCACCAATTGTAACAAACATATATAATGCAAAATGTTAGTAATAGGGAAAATCTGGTGCAAGTCTATGGGAACTTTCTGTACTATCTTATTTTTCCTGTAAATCTAAAAACTATTCTTAAAAATGTCTATTTAAATAGCTTTAACTACACAAATAATTTATTTTTACATTCAAGCATCCAATTTAGCAACTCTGTTAAGTGAGAAAAATTACACAAGTTGAAGAAAAGAATCTGAACACCATAATTTATCAGAATCTCTAAAAGACCTAGAAAAGGAACCAGCTACATGATATGATGTTCCAGAACCCATCAACCACTAGTCACATATTGTAGTATTTAAACTACTGTGGGCTGGGGATTTAGCTCAGTGGTTCTGCCGCTGCCTTGCAAGTGCAAGGTCCCAAGTCCAAACAAACAAACAAAAACTGTACTAAAAATATTTTTTTCAGTTTACCATAATCAGAAATTTCATGATATAAAATTTCCATAGCTCTATTACATTTTTAAATTAATGTCTGGCATATTGAAGCAAGCATATTTCCTCCTGAGAACTATTTTTAAAAAGTCAGGGTGTGTTTTATTTGTTTGCAGTACTCAGGATAGGACCTAAGGTCTCATACATGCTAGGCAAGCGCTCTACCACTAACATCCCAGGCCTAAAAATCCAATTTTTACATTTATTAACGTCATTTTTTAAATCCCATTAGAAGTAGTAATATATGATGAAATAAAGTTGTAAAAACATGAAAAAAGAAAAAGAAAGTGGTAATACTTGATGTTGAAGGGAAGCGTTTTAACTAATTGGTGGTAGTAAAGTATATGAGTGCTTAGGAAATAAAAACAATAATATCACCACACTTTTCAGGCTTGTATTAAGGAGCACTGGCACTCTCCATTTAACCTATGTAACACTCCTGAAAGATAGTTTTTTGGTTTGGTTTGGTTTGGTGCTGGGGATAGAACCCAGGGTTCTGTACAGGCTAAATAAGCTCATTCTGTACTACTGAGCTACACTCAGCCCCAAACTAAGTACAGTAGTCCTAATCACATTTTACAGCTGAGGAAACTGAAAAAAATAAATTTCCCAAGGTCAAACTAGTAACTGACAAAACAGACTAGAATCCAGGTATATCTGGCCCTCAGAACTCAGTTTTTAACAATTAGACCAGTGATAGTGAACCTATGGCACACATGTAACAGTGGGCTATTTGTATCACTGAAAGCTCTAAAATGTTTGCCATCACTGCACTACACCATTCTCCCTAAAATGAGTGTTTTCTATATGGTCAAGGTTACCACTTATAATTCTTCCACTCTTTCAACGCTCTTTCAACTACTAATATTTAAGTCAGTATGTAGGCGACTCTCTGCTTTCTTGGAAAGCTTCCAACTGTCTGACAAAGTTAGGTTTTGTTGGACATCAAGACTAAGTAAATAACCTAAATTCCCTCAAATATTAAAAAAGAAATGATAGATGAAAGTTCAAAAATGTTCCTAGGGAATAATCAGTATGTTACTCAGCTAATTAAATACACAAACACTAAATCGTATTTACTGCTTAAATGTACTAACAAAGGTTCTAGGTACCTTATGCTATAAACAATAATGCAATGAGCTCAAAATTAGCTACATAATTGCTAGTATTATATAATCTTTCTGCAGTTTTTTCCAACTAAAAGACAATGAATTAGATAATATAATCCCTGCCCATAACTAACATTCAATGATTCTCTATATAGATCCAGGCTCTTCAATGGGCTCAAAACATCTTTGTCACCTCTCTTTTTCTCTCCAACTAACTGACATTTTCTGTGGGCAGGTAAGCCCAGTAACCAATACTGTCAGAGTGACTTACACACTTAGTGTGTCATCTGCTTTCTTCCAATCTAGGAGTGTAAGATTAAAATAGCTCTGTTGGAAAAGGTTAGGATTACTCTAGATTATCATCTGCCTCCCAGTCATTAGTTAGTTGAGGTCCACATCTTAATAACCTCCTCCCTGGTCTCTCCTAGCTGCTACTGAAGCAATCTTTCTAAAGCTCAAATCTTGTCATGGTCATCTCCACTGCCCACGGGATGATGTCCCCAGTTCACTGCTACATAGCATCAATCCCTCAAACATGAAGTCTCTCTTTTTTACATCTCCCATCTCATCTGTCTCACTTCTTCACTTCCACAAATCAGGTGTTGCTGTCATACTATCTGCAGCATCAGCAAACAGATGTGCCTAGAGGCCCATATCCTTCAGTGCAGCACTGGGGCAACTCCTGTTGACAGAGTCCCTCCTCCCTTATCTAAGTAGCCCTAAATCACTACATGGGAAAGTTACTCCATTTTCAAGTCTCTTCAGCCCTTTCATTTACATTGTGGAGAAAACCAAAGGAGCCAATTTGTTTTCAACATTTCTCTAACACTTGTTAATCTCTGTTTTTAGAAAAGATAAGGGCCAGGGATTTAGCTCAGTGCCCTCATAAATGCAAGGTCTCCAGTTTGATCCCTGGTACCAAAAAAAAAAAAAATTTACTTAGAAAAGAAAATAGGCCTCAAACTCAGCACCTCTGCAAACAATAGCTAGCTTTATTATATTTAAGTTGCCTGTAAAGGTTTTCCATTATGTTAGTAACATAAAGCTTCTTTAAATATATTTTTAGGGCTGGGGGTGGAACTCAGTGGTACATCACTGGTCTAAAATGTGTTGAAGCCCCTAAGTCAATCCCAAGCACTGTAAAATTTAAAAAAATTTCAAGTGTGTCCATTAAAAACTCAGTAAAATGCTGGGCATGTTGGTGCACGCCTGTAATCCCAGCATTCTAGGAGACTGAAGCAGGAGAATCTCAAGTTTAAACCAGCCTGAACAACTCAATGACTCAGCAAGACCCTTTCTCAAAATATAAATTAATTAATTAAATGGCTTGAGCTCAATGTGAAAGTCCTGGGTTTAATCCCCAGTATCACCAAAAAAACAAATCAAAATAAACAAAAAATACAATAACAAAACAATATATCATGCTGAATTTGTTTCACCTTACAAGACTTATCTCCTTCAGCACTGGAAGTTTCTTATATATTTTATGTTTTGATAAATTACATTATCTAAAAATTTTCAGGTATACATGGAAATGAGTTCATTATCTTTTTCCAAAAAAGGACAAACAGTACAAAAAACCTTATTAAAACACTTCTTTCACTCATCATTTAACAAAGGTTTATAGTAAGTATCTACTACATGTTAGGCCCTGTGAACAGAGGCAAGGTCACCATTCTGTTAGGGATACAAAGCAGTCCAGCGACAGCTCCAAGAGATTCTCACAGAGCAGACTTCTGCTTAGGTTCTCTGCCCACTCCTTTCACTAGCCATTCAGTCCACTTAGGCACCAGGCCTACCTCAAACCTAAGCCACCATTTCCTTGACCCTGATACTTCCCCATTTGACCTCCTCTCTCTTAGAGCATTTCATACTGTTTGCAACAAGATGCTGTTTTCGAAACAAAGCTCCAAGTTTCCTGAAGTAGGGACATACTTATCTTATTAGCATAGCAACTAAGCTTAGCACACCCTCATTACTTAGCATAGTGACTGGCATTTAGTAGGTGCTGAAGAAATATCTGAATTTATAAATATAAAAAAATGACTAATGTTAAAGAGCCATGCCTCCAAGTTTGGAATCAGCCATACTTTTGTTCAGTTCCAAAATGACTGAAAAACACTAAATTTAAGTTGAAAATATATTCTAACTTTACAATGAGCATATATGAAATAATTATTAATGTACCAAAATACTTCCTCATAACTGAGAAATGAATATTAATGAGGACAATTTTTGAAACAATGAATAATATAGTCAGTTTGTACATTTGAAGTAAGAGTAAAATATGGTAGCAAAAAAGAGTGTTTTGGACTGGAAAGATGGCTCAGTGGCAGGATTTGATACACCAACACTGAAAACACAAAATGTGCTCAAAACCCAGCTATTACTGCCTGGCACAAATACAAGGAATTACCAGGCACATTACTTACTTTCTTTTATTTATTTTTGTTTGTTTGTTTTGGGTTTTTTGAGATAAGCTCTCACTGCATAGTTCAGGCTGGTCCTGAACTCAGTAGCCCAAGCTGGCCTTGAATTCTCAGCCATTCTCCTGCCTCAGCCTCCCAAGTACTGGGAATATAGGTGTCTGCCACCACACCCAACCCAATTTATTTATTTATTTTTGTTGTCCCTCAGGTCTCCATTTGAGAAGTTTTGTGAAACTCACTGGCACCCAAACCAGGGCAACTCTGTCCTACCTGGTGACTCAGTATTAGCATGCCAATTCACCATCAGGAACATTACCTTAAAGATATCACCAATGAGCCAGGCCTGTAATCCCAGCATTTAGGAGGCTGAGGCAGGAGGACCAGTGAGCCTGGGCTACATAGTGAGTTCAAGGTCAGCCTGAACTACACAGCAAGACCCTGTCAAAAAAAACAAAAAATAGGGCAGGGATTTAGCTCAGTGGTTCCGCCCCGTCTGCCTCAAAAGCACAAGGTCCCGAGTTCGATCCCAGGTACCAAAAAAAAAAACTAGATAGAGAGATAGATAGAGACCAGCAATGTAAAAACCAGTTAGTATTTAGAATTACAATCAACATTACAGCAAACTTATTAGGATGACATCAGCATTTCATACCAAAAGTAAACAAAATATAAACAGACTTGATTTTATTCCCATTACACTTATTTTCCAGCACTAAAGAAAAATAAAAAATAATGAAATTCATACACAACAATTTGTGGGCTAAGCACAAATTTTACTATAACTCAATATCAAAATACTCGAACAGCTAATATGCATTACTTAGCAAATAAAAATGTTTCCTCACTATTACAATTCAAAAAGCTTGACTTTTTAAATAATATTATTTGAAACCATTACTAAGGGATTGACTATTTAAAAAGTTTGAAAGGCACTAAATTGCTTAAATTATGGTACACCCGTACCATAAAACATTACAGTTGTTAAGCAGGCAGAGTTATATAGAAAAAGGTCACATATCATTAAGTGATAAAACTAATGACAAAACAGTAAACGTAGCAAGATCCCAGAGGCAAGATGGGGTAAAAACAGAAACCCTAGAGCATGACTCCTTGGGCTCAAATCTCAACTTTGACACTCACTAGCTGTCCAACTCTGGCTAACTGCTGTACTTCTCCACACCTGTTTCATCATTGGGAATGTTACTGCAAATGGCTATACTAGAACCTACTTCAACAGATACAGTCACAAAAAAACCCCCAAAAAAACAGATACATTCACAGGATTGTGAAAGTTAAATGAGTTAAGATATGTAAAGCATTTGGCAAGTACATGTTAACTATCATTTAAAAATTCAAATAATATACTATGTGCACAAAAGTGAAACCTTTTTCTTTTTTGCATTGCTCTTTTTTTAAAAACAAAGAACATTACTTCAGTAATTTAAAAAAAAATTAACAAAAACTTGGCACTAAGATCTTCCCTGTTGAAGATCTGCTCATGCAATTACTGAAACATGTAGGACCAGACAAGTTTTGTGAATAGTTACATATTAAACATGAGAACACTTAGGCTGAGGCAGGAGGATTGCCACAGGTTCGAGGCCAGCCTGAGCTACATACGATAGTGAGTTCAAGACCAGCCTGGAATACACATCGAGACCCTGTATCAAAATACATACATACGTACATGAAAAATTTCCAAGGTCAGGGCCAGGGATTTAGCTCAGTGGCATAGTGCCTGCCTGGCAAGCTCAAGGTCCTGAGTTTGATCCCTGTACCAAAAAAAAAAAAAATCCAAGTGCAACAGAAAGAATACAGTACTTAATTACAATAACAAGGTACAAACCAATAAGCAGAACAGTAACAGCAGTAAAGTTATATCCCTTTACTTTGCAGAAGAAATAAGTCATACAAAAACTCCATGCAATCTATAACTGGGTATCAGGAACTTTCACAATTAGATAAGCCTCTGTTAATTTTATTAGTCTTAAATACCACCAAATCTAATTTTTTCCAGTTCAACAATCTATAATGACAATAATCTATAATGACTCAGTAATTTATACATAAATTTTGACATTAAAATGAACCAAACAACTAAGAAAAATCTAGAATCCTCAGGAGCTGGAGGTATAGCTCAGTGGTAGAATGCTTATCTTCCAGGAACAAGACCCCATGTTTGATTCCTATCACTACAAAAAAATTAAAAATGAAAATAAGGGCTGGGGATTTAGCTCAGTGGTTCCACTGCCTGCCTCACAAGTGGAAGGTCCCAAGTTCGATCCCCAGTACCCGCCCCCCAAAAAAGAAAAGAAAATCCTCAGAACCATCTGCAAATTTCTGAGACTATTTCATCACCCACATGCTTTGAGGAAGCTTTGGTCCCCAGGATAAACTTAGCTTCTTCCATAAATACAGTGGGTGTACAAAACAACCAAATGGAGGAGCAGAAAGAGAACTTGAACTGCTGCATTTTTGCTGAGCTATAATACCAGTAAATCCTGTTTCAAGATCCACAAGTTCATCCTCAAAAGTAAAGATACTCAAAAGTGGTAGGCTGTCATGTACATGTCATCACATTTACCAGAATGATATTTCATAAAATCACAAATATTCATTCTTAAACTTTAAACAGTATTGCTATCATTGACTGTATTCTACCTAAAAGAAACCATTTTTACTACAAAAAAATACTATACACTTAGTTAAAATAGTTTTTTGGGGGTTACCAGGGATCAAACTCAGGACCTTACACTTGTGAGGCAGGTGTGGAGCCACTGAGCTAAATCCCCTGCCCTTAAAATAGGTTTTTAAAAATAAATCTACCATTACTTATACAATTATGGAGTTCATAATTTCAAACAGTTTAAATACTAAAAGAACTCAATAAACCTTAGTTATTATCATTAATATTATTATAATATTTAGAAATGATGGAATTCTAGGAACTTGTAGAGAGGGTTAATAACTCTGTCAGAATCCAAGCTGGCCCATCACAATCTTAAATGGTTAGATATTAAAAGGTGCAATGGTGGTACACATCTGTAATTCCAGAACTTGGGAGCCTGAAGCAGCAGGACTGCTATGAGTTTGAGGCCAGCCTGGGCTACAGAGTGAGTTCAAGACCAGCCTGAATTACAGAGCAAGACCCTATCTCAAAAGAACCTAAAAATTAAAAAAAGTTTTTTAAAAAGGAGTGCTTAAGAGAAGACAAAGTTAGATTCCTTGGGTCCTAAGGAAGCAGCAAAGATAAAATAATTTCTGCAAAGAGAATCTCCTATTCCTAAGATTTTCTAGTTAAAAAAAAAAAAAAAGATTTTCTAGTACAGAAATCCTTATTTTCAAACACTGTAATTTTGTCTTTTAGACCTAATGTATCTTTTTAGATAGTCACAATTTATAAACAATGTTAGTAAAATCAAAAGAGTACTACATTAGAAAGCAAAAAGGGGGCCAGGGCTTTAGCTCAGTGGTTCCCCGGCCTGCTGTGCAAGCGCAAGGACCCGCGCATTCGATCCCCGGTACCAAAATAAAAAAAGACAGTGAAAAGACAGTTCAGAGTGGGTTGAAAATAGATGAGTTTAACCAAAATCCTTAAAATTTTGGTCCTCAGTTTGATCCCCAGTACCAAAAAAAAAAAAAAATCCTTAAAATTCTAAAAAGTACAAACCAAGCATGGTGGCCCATCCCTATAATCCCAGCACTCTGGGAGACTGAGGCAGAAAGATTGTAAATTAAAGCCCAGCCTTGGCAATTTAGCTACTTAGTGAGACCCTGCCTCAAATAAAAAGTTAAAAGAGGGCCAAGGATTTAGCTCAGTGGTTCCGGCGTCTGCCTCACAAGCGCAAGGACCCGAGTTCAATCCCCAGTACCAAAAAAAAAGTTAGAAGAACTGGAACTGAGTGCAATCTTTAGTACCAAAAAAAACAAAAACAAAAACAAAAAACCAAAAATGAACGAAACCTGGCATGGTGCAACATACTTCTAATCCCAGCTACTAGGGGGGCTGGGGCAGGAGGACTGCAAGTGCAAGTTCAAGGCCAGTCTGAGCCACTAGGCAAAATCCTAACACTAAATTTTAAAAGAGGCTGGGAATGTAGCTCAATGGTACAGCGCTTGCCTAGCCTGTGGAAAACCCTGGCTTCAATCTCAAGTACCATCCAAAAAAAAACTGAACATGTTTGACAACATGCTTTCTACTTTCTACTCGTCTACAAGTGGGCGTGCTGCCATATTACATGGGAACAAGATCAAGCAAGCACCTTTCCAGAACTCTTAGATAATGAATACATATTGTGCTTGTTTTTATAGTTACAAGGGTATACATAAAACCTTAAAGAAACAGTTTACCAAAAAAGCTATATAAAAGCAGATGCACAAGAGCTAAGATATAACTCAGTGATAGAACGTATGCCTAGGCTTGCCTATCATGTGTGAGGGCCTGGGTTTGATCGACAACACTGCAAAACACACACACAGTGTAAAAATTGGTTATGCTTTTCTTTCCAGTTTAAGTACTTATCAGGTATCTGGTCTATTTTCAAACTCAAAAAAAAAAAGGGGCCCGGGAATTTAGCTCAGTGGTTTCGCTGCCTGCTGTGCAAGCGCAAGGACCTGAGTTCGATCCCCAGTACCAAAAAAAAAAAAAAAAAAAAAGGCATTGCAGATACCTATAAAGTCTGTTTTTCTCTTTTTTATGCATTCAATGATTCCTTTTTATATATTAAACACAAATTGAAGTATCAAAAGCAGATATTCACCACTTCTAACCATTCAACTGCAGAGTTCAAAACTGAGTTTCATTCAGTTTAGGAGCAAAATACTGAAACATACCCAGAAAACTTAGAAAATACAAGTAAATATAAAGAAAAAAACCCTTTAATTTAATTTACCAGAAATGAAACAGCTCAGTGTCTAACTTCTAAAATGTGCACTTGATATTAAAATTGGACCCAGATCTTCAAAAATTAAAACATCTTTTTTACTTAAGGAGTTAAAGTGCTAAGTTCCATACAAACACAATTTTAGACAGTTCAAATGTGAAAATTACATAACTGAAATCCTTCTTGCTTAAGAAAAATTAAATCAAGGAAAGGAAATATGTGTGGTAAAAACACAGACTTGGCCAGGTATAGTGGCACACGCCTGTAATCTCAGCACTCAGAAGGCTGAGGCAGAGGATTTCCTCCAGTTCAAGGACAGCTGAAACTACACAGTGAGACCCTGTCTCAAAAAACAAACAAAACCACAGAGTCCATAAAGGTGAAAAGAAAAAAAAGACAAAAATCATACTTTCTTGAGATTCCTAGAACATGTAACCAATTCTCCCCAATACATTCACACTTAAAGAAGAAAAACAATAATAATCTGAATGTCTTGCCACCAGAATGTACCTATTTTCCTTCTTAACCATTCTACAAACCCCAGGATTTTTCCAAATAAATAAACTATACCACCCCATCGCTTCTCGGCCTTTTGGCTAAGATCAAGTGTAATAAACTATACCACATCACATTTCAAGAATAACCAATTTCGCAAGCATATTTTGACACACCAACAAAAACCACACAATGTCACAAGTTTCAGAGACCATGAGCCATCGCTGGAGAGAAAGCAGCTACATCCAGGGAAGCCCACTGGATGAAGCAGGAAGTAGTTACACTGAGACAGTCAGTGGTCAAGAAAGCACCAGAAGAGCAGGGTTTGTGTTAGTCTGCGATGACACCTGGGTTTGGTGTTCTATGCCTGTAAACCCAGCACTTTCGGAGGCCCAGGCAAGAAGATCTCAAATTAAGATTCCAGCCTGGGCAATTTAGTGACTTGATGAGACCAACAGTGAAATAACAAATGCCTATCTCAAAAAATAAATGTCTGCCAGGGATTTAGCTCAGTGGTACCAGGCCTGCCTCGAAAGCCCAAGGTCCTAAGTTTGATCCCCGGTACCAAATAAATAAATAAATAAATAAATAAATAAATAAATAAATAAATAAATAAATGTGGAACACACCTGTCATTCCAGCACTCAGGAGGCAGGAGGAACCACCACCCACCCACCCCACCCCCTGTGTTCAAGGCCAGCCTGGGCTACACAACATGTTTAAGACTAGCCTAAACTACATAGTGAGACTGGGCTGAAAAACCCAAAAAATTAAATTAAAATGAACATATAAATCAAATATTTTAAAGAGCTGTATGTAGCTCACTGCAAAAGCCCGGGTTTAATATCTAATACTACAAAATAAATTAATATTTAAAAAATAAATTCTGGGGCCAGGGATTTAGCTCAGTGGTGCCACTGCCTGCCTCACAAGTGCAAGGTCCTAAGTTTGATCCCGGGTACCAAAAATAAATAAATAGATAAATTCTGGGATGCGGTATCAAAGTGAAAAGAGTGAGAGAAGACTGAGAGGTGGAGCATCAAAAGATCACTAGAAGGCTAGGGATTTAGCTCAGTGGTTCCACCACCTGCCTCGCAAAGATAAGGTCCTGAGTTATCCCCCGTACCACACACACAAAAAAAAGATTATAGGAAAAGTATCAGAAATGTGGCTATCACTTAGTACAGGAAAAGTATCAAAAATGTGGCTGTCACTTAGTACAGGAATTTCTAGTGTTTTTTTTTTTTTTATTGGTACTGGGGATTGAACTCAGGACCTTGTCTTTGCAAGGCAGGCAGTGGAACCACTGAGCTAAATCCCTGGCCCTCCTATAATCTTACATCCCATATGTATCACCTCCACTTTAGAGTTGAAGAAACTGACTCAGAAAATTCAAATAACTTAATACTTGATCATTCAGCTATTAGGCACCAGAGAAAGGATTCAAACTTTGATTCACTTGATCCCAAAGCACATACTCTTAATTTCCTCACACTGCCTCTCTTTAATTGGGTCTTGGATCAATTAACAAAAAACTAAGGACAATATTAACACAAGGGAAATGGACTATGTCCTAAGTAAAAATATTACATCCATAAATATCCTAAATGTGACAAATGAATTGTAGATATGTAGAAGTCCTGTTCTTAGAAAATATATGCTAAAGAATTGGAGGGTAAAGAGTCCTCATAGTATCTATACCTAAACTTCAAAGGGTTCAGCAAAATAATGTGTTCTATAAAGTAAACGTCAAAATGTTAACAATTAGCTGATCTAAGTGAAAGGTAGTTGGGTGTTTATTGTACTACTCTTCTGTAGGGTTACAATTATTCAAAAGCTTGGAAAACAATGTTAAAAAGGAATGGGGTGGGCCAGGGATTTAGCTCAGTGGTTCTGCCCCGATACTCCCCACAAAAAAGAATATTAAAAAAAAAGTAACGGGGTTGAGGATATAACTCAGTGGTTGCATAGTCAAACCCTGGGTTCAATCCTCAGCACCACAAAACATTAAAAATTAAAAATAAAGTTATGCCGAGGCATGGTGATGCACTCCTGTAATACCAGTACTCAGGAGGGTGAGGGAGGAGGATTGCCTGGAGTTCAAGGCCAGCCTGGACTACACAGTGACTTCAAGACCAGCCTAAATTACATAGGGAGACACTGTCTTAAAAACCCCAAAATAAATAAATAAAAGTTATGGATTCAAGAAACAAAACCAACAGCAGAAAACATGGAAGGGAAAAGTGCAAAGAATAATTTAGCACTTATATTCCACCTCCCAGAATAACTTTTAACATTGCCATAGTTGCTTCTAGTCTTAAAAAAAAAAACACGCAGATATCATCCCCTTTGCTGCTGATACAGGATATGATATAGGACCTTTAAATGATATAGGGGAAATATTATAGCTCCTTTTTTTTTTTTTAACTGGGGATCAAACTCGGGTCCTTGCGCTTGCGAGGCAGGCGGCAGAACCACTGAGCTAAATCCCCGGCCCAAGAGCAGAAAACATTTATTGAGAAGATACCCAAATGGGTAACCGAGGACCTCACTTTTCAGGAGTTTTTTATAGAGCAAAAACCACATGGGTACAACATGGGTTATAGCTATAATCAACCAATAAGATTATAAGTATAGTCACTTAGGTAACATTGATCCAATGGAAAAACAAGTCATGTAGCAAGTGTATGTGGAAGGAATAAAGAACTTTTTAGGACGGGATGAGTCTGAGGGTCCTGGTCACCCACCAAGGTGACTGATGTCTATCTAGACTTCATGAGACCAGGTGTTAACATTTATCTTAAACCTGGTCATTCTGTCTTTATCTCAAGGCCTGGCCTCTAACAGATGTATCTCTGGCCACCGTTGTAATGCATTTTTACCTTTGCCCTGACTGTCTCAAGGGCCTAGCCCTGTGTGACTGTCTATAATATTTTTTGCCTAGTTGAGCTCTCTAAAATACTACCATCTCCTGTTCAGATTCTCTTCCAGACCTTTTGCAATCAGAGGGGTGAATACACCCATCTTCAGCTTTATAAAGTATTGTAACCACTGTCTGCAATGGTACAATGGTAGCTACACCAACATAGGCTCTACCAACAGTTTCTAAAACTACCATTCTTGGGCCAGGGATTTAGCTCAGTGGTTTCACCGCCTGCTGCACAAGCGAAAGGACCCGAGTTCAATCCCTGGTAGCAAAACAAATAAATAAATAAAACTACCATTCTTGTCACATCTTCAATCAATTATTATCAAATTGTTTATCATTCTGATGTGGAAAATGCTGCATCACTTATTTCAGTTTGCATTTACTTAATTATTAACCCATCACTGATTATAATTCAAAGATAATATTAGCACTAATACCCTTTTTTCTTTTTGTACTGGGGATTGAACTCAGGACCTCCCATTTGCCAGGCAGGCACACTAGTATCCTTTCTACAGTGACTTTTCTTTGGAGAGATGTTTTTTAACAGTCCTGGGCTTGAACCCAGAGCCTCAAGCATGTTCCAGCTAATTGCTCTACCACTGAACTACATTTCCACGCCCCTCGATATATATAATAAAAGCATAATTAAAAAATAAAATCCAGGTCCAGGGATTTAGCTCAGTGGTTCCACCACCTGCCTTGCAAGCACAAGGTCCCAAGTTCGATCCCCAGTATCAAAAAAAGAAAAAATGAGTAAATAAAATGCCAGGCATGATGGCATGAGTTCCAGGCCAGCCTGTAGTACATAGTAAGTTCCAGGCCAGCCTAAATTTCATAGTGAAACTTTGTCTCAAAAACCCCTAAAATTAAATAAATAAAACAACCAAAGCCAAGTGCCATGTCACACACCTGTAATCTCAGCACTTGGAAGCTGAGGCAGAAGTATCGCAAGTTTGAGGCCACAGCCTGGGCCACATAGTGAGTTCAAGGCCAGCATGAACTACATAGGAAACCATGCCTCAAAACAAAAACAAAAACACCAGCCCAGCATGGTAACGTACACCTGTATCCCAACACTCAGAAGGCTGTGTCAGGAGGTTCAATGTAAGTCTAAAACCAGCCTCAATTACATAATGAGTTCAAGAGCAGCCTGAACTACATACACAGTTACACTGATGGAGACCACCACCCTGAGCGAGCTACAGATTCATAAATTGGTTTTTCATATTAAAAGCCTGAGTCTGCCTATTAGCCCACAATGCCTTGTCTAAAGACCCAGCAGTTGGTGTGTGAGAAATCAGTGGTTCTGGCGCCTGCCTCGCAAGTGCAAGGTCCCGAGTTCAATCCCCGGCAGCCCCCCACCCCCCCCCAAAAAAATATATATATATATGTATGTTTGGGCCAGGGATTTAGCTCAGTGGTTCTGCCGCCTGCCTCACAAGCACAAAGTCCTGAGTTTGATGCAAGGTTGCGGGGGGGAGTAACTAAAGCCTATATAGTAGCATGTATTAAGAATAGTGCCCAGGGCCGGGGATTTAGCTCAGTGGTTTCACCACCTGCCTTGCAAGCGCAAGGTCCCGAGTTCGATCCCCAGTACTAAAAAAAAAAGGAAAAAAAAAAAAGAATAGTGCCCAAATGAAATCTGATGCTCACGGAAGTACTACACAGTATTTGGGAAATAATTCACAAATTTTTAAAAAGTACAAGATGAAAAAGATCCAGTTCAACTCAGTATATATAATACAATTTGCAAGATTTAAAAACCAGATGCGCTTTGTTATTAAAAATACAAAATCTAGATCCTATAAACTAACTCATTTACTCAGCAAACATTTATTGATCATCTATTAGGTGTCAGTTCTTATTCTGGTACATCAGTAAAGATAAAGTCCCTACTATCATAGAGCTGACACACAGGAAAGAAAAAGACAAAAATAATAAATAGACAAATGTGTAACACCAGACAGATACATGCAATAAAGAAAATAAAAGGCAAGGGGACAAGGAATGACAAAGGCAGCACTGTGAGGGCACAGAAAATGACAGGGAAGAGACTTCTCCCTGGCAGTAATTTATAAATGTATATTCAACTGGGCCAGGGATTTAGGTCAGTGGTTTCGCCGCCTGCTGCTCAAGCACAAGGACCTGAGTTTGATCCCCGGTACCAAAAAACAAAAAGTATATTCAATTCAGCATAAATCATTTCATTGTCTATCAAGTTTCATACAATAGTTTTCTTCACCTCGTCATATTCCCGCCATCTTTTTTCCTGAAAAAGTGTGCTGCAATGGCTGTTTTATTATTTTAAGAAGGAGGAAAAATCTCACACAAGGTGTTGACAGGTGCTTCACAAACAAGTACAAGTTTCAAACCAAAAAAATGTTGAGTGATTTGTGAAAGGACTAAAGCCAAAATGAAGCAGAACTCCAAATATCTGAAACAGAATTTTAAGAAAATGACTTACTATATAGGGGCTGGGGATTTAGCTCAGTGGTTCCGCCGACTGCCTTGCAAGCACAAGGACCCAAGTTCGACCCCTGGTACCAAACAAAAAAAAAAAGAAAAAAAGAAAATGACTTACTAGCTTTCCAACTCTATAATCTGTACGTTTACTTCACATTATATATGAAAAGGATGACAGCAACCAGAATATATATTTGAATAGAGATTTGGCTATTTTTCATTTGAGAGATAGAAAAATTAGGATATCCTCCTCCTAAAAGCCACACCACCTTCATGCAAGTCAGCAAACCCTAAATTGGCAAAGTCTCAAATTTCCTTTCAAGGCTTACCCAAGAGCTTGGAGGGCTTCGATCCCTTGCAACTAATGCAGTGCCTCAAGACACAAATCTAAGGGGCAGCTGGAAGTGGTGGTACGTGCCTGTAATCCCAACACCAGGAGGCTTTGAGTTCGAAGCTACTCTGGGATACATAGTAAGGTTAGTTTTGTTTTGTTTTGTTTTGTTTTTGGTACCAGGAATTGAACTCAGGACCTTGCACTTGGCAGGCAGGCCCAGTCTGCTGAGCTACATCGTTGGCCTTCATACTGAGTTCTACGCTGGCCTGAACTATATAGCGAGATCCTGTCTCAAAAAAAAAAAAAAAATGCAAAGGGACTAAAATATTAACTTCCCTTCTTCCTCAGATTATGTTGTTTTTTCTCCAATACCCTGAAAGAAACATCTGTGGTCTATTCTAGCTTTCAAAACTAGCTACCTGCCTTACAGGCGCAAGGTCCTGAGTTCCATCCCCCATACCAAAACAAACAAACAAACAAAAATTGTAAGGGCCAGGGATTTAGCTCAGTGGTTCCACCGCCTGCCTCACAAGCACAAGGTCCTGAGTTCAATCCCCAGTACCAAAATACAAAACAAAACTAACACTCTGGCATAATTTTTAAAAAATATTCTGATCTCAACCAAATCTTTTATCTTCTTTTTTTTCTTTTGGTACCGGGGATCGAACTCGGGTCCTTCCACTTGCAAGGCAGGCGGTGGAACCACTGAGCTAAATCCCCGGCCCTTTATCTTCTTGATTATAAAATTACTTTATTTTTTTTTCCTTAAAAGTAGGGAAAAAAAAGGTAGGGATGGTGGTGCACACCTATAATACCAGCACTCTGGGAGGCTGAGGCAGGAGGATTGCGAATTCAAGCCCACCCTGGGCAACTTAGCAAGATTTTGTTTTAAAATACAGTAATATCACTTAGTGTAAAGGCCTTGTTTTTTAAAAAAAAGCCCCCCCCAAAAATATTTCCCTGTGAGACTAGGGCTTGAATCCAGGGCCTTCTCGCTAATTTACATTCCCAGTTCTTGTTTATTTTAGACAGGGTCTCACAAAGTTGCCCACGCTGAGCTGGAACTTTTCCATCGTCCTGACTCAGGCTCACACAGTGCTGAGATTTTAAGTATGCAACACCACACCTAGCTGTAAAATTTTTTTCATCTACATTGTCATCTTGTTTGCCTTGTCTTCTTTCTTACCTAACAATGCAAACATTCTCCTAGGCACTCATAGATGAGATCAAAAAAATTTTAAAAAAACGAGGTGAGGGATTTAGCTTAGTGACACTGCTCCTGCCTGGTAAGTGCAAGGCACTGAGTTTGATCACCGGTATGGAGAAAAAAAAAAAAAATCTTACAAAACCTTATTTTTCTTTTTCAGTAGTTTTTAATCATTTTGTGTCATGGTCCTCTTTGGCAGTCTGGGGAAGCCTATGCTCCTTCTGGGATTGCTTTTAAAAGTGTAATATTTGTACATGTACCAATTCCTCAAGATGACTATAAAATCCATGTAGTACAAACATGTACTAATAAAAAAATTTTAAATGATAAAGAGGCAGAGAATAAGAGGGAGGGGGAGAGATGTAAAGGCAGGCAATAGAGGGATGGACATCAGCAAATTATATTATACACACTTGAAACCCCCTCAAAAATGTGAAATGTGAAATGGAGAAGGGGTAATGGGGAGAGATGAAAATGATCGAAGTATATTATGTGCATGCACAAATCTGCCGAGATGAAACCCAGTAATCTGTATAACCAATTAAAAAAGGGAAAATGGGGAGAAAAAAAGCATGATATAGCCAGCTGTGTTGGCACATACCTCTTATCTCAGCACTAGGGAGGCTAAGGCAGGAGCATTCTAACTTCAAGGCTAGCCTGTGTAGTGAGCTTTTCAAGGCCAGCAAAAAGTAAAATAAGAGCCGGGGATTTAGCTCAGTGGTTCTGCCACGTGCCTCACAAGAGCAAGCTCCCGAGTTTGATTCCCGGTACCAAAAAAAAAAAAGTAAAATAAAAAATAAAAGCATTGATAGGGCCAGGGATTTAGCTCAGTGGTTTTGGCCCCTGTTGCACAAGGGCAAGGATCCGAGTTCAATCCCCTGTACCAAAAATAAATAAATAAATAAATAAAGCATGATAGATGTGACTACAATGAAAATCTCTTATAGTAGAATATTAGCAAAACAAAAAACTGATACGGTAATATATGCTACAGCTTTATCATATTTAACAAGATCTGACAGCGGCTCTAGCAATACTACAAATTCAAAGAAATCAAACATAAATGATAATCTTAGATATCTTCATTAACTTAAACATGATCAAGAAGTATGTAATTTTTATTGGCGACAGTCACAGATATTGCTAATACTACTGTGGTTTGTGGCCTATTTTCATAATAAATCTCAATTAGTAGTTTTACCTCCATTTTAAAGAGTCCCTTGAATTGTATTCACATTCTATCCACTGGTGAACCCCAGCCTTAAAGCTCTCCAGTTCCAAGCCCTGTTCAAACTGGTATGTCACAAACTTGATTTTATTTATTTGGGGTGGGGGGAGCCCTGAGACAGGGTTTCGCTATGAACCCAAGACTGACCTGGAAGTCGCGGGGATCCCTCTGTCTCAATCTCCTCAGTGTTGGGAGGACAGGCATGTGCCGCCACGCCCGGCAGGTCACAAATTTTAAAAAGCATCGATTCCTCCTTCGAGGTAGCTCTCATCTGAACAAATCACCCTGCTTCCCTGTTCTTATGCAGATTTATGCATAGAATCCTGTTTATTTCTGAGGTTTGCCTAGCCAGCATCCACTAGCATTCTATCAATAAAAGGTGAAGTTGAAGGAAGAGCGCTAGAAACAACCGACAGCCTCTCGTTTCCCAACCTGCCCCAACGAGGTAAAGTGTGTGCGTGGACAGTGGACTGAATGCCCCAGGCCCGCGCGCCCAGCCTGTCCCGGCTCCCCGCACCCTGACAGTCACTGGGCAGGGGAAGACGCCCCCTCAGCTGCTCGCCGCTGAGCTCGGTTCCCGACTGCCCGGGTCACGCCCGGGGCCCCCTGGCCCCACGGAACCACCCGCCGTCCTCGGTTCCTTCCCGCCCCATCCCCCATGCGTCCCTCCTCATCCGCCCCGACCCTGGCGCTGCCTCGTCTCCGCCCCTACCCCGGCCTGGCCGCTTGTCCCCGCCGCCGCGCGCGACGCGGAGGGAAGAAGGGCCTCCCTGGGGTCAGCGGCACCGGCGCCTGGCCGTCAGGCACAGGCTGCGGCCCTAGGCCGGAGAGCCTGGGCTGCCAGGCACAAGCCGGAGTGCTGGCCCGGGACGCGCACTCACCGACGGGCGCATGCGGAAGAAGGCACCGAGGTCCCAGTCGGAGAGCAAGTCGGCCTCGGAGCCGTCGCCCTCGCCGCTAACTGCCACCGCCGTCGCCGCTCGCTGGTCGGCTTTGCTGTGTCTTGCGGCGGCACGGCCGCCAGGCCAGCGCGCTTGCGCGGCGCCGCGGGGACCCCTGGGAGACGTGGTTCGGAAGCAGCAGTCACCTTGGCTTCCGGTCCGGGTGCGGTTGGCGGTGTGCTTCAGGGTCCGGTCCCGCTCGGCGAGGACCCATCGCAAACGGTACGGGCCTTCGCTTACGAGAATGGGATTGCTGCACAGGAAAATCCGCCTAAACAAGTACGTGGAAGGTGAAAATTTACACGCTCTGTACCCCAAGAAATTGTTCTCTCTCGCTCGCGCGCTCTCTCTCTCTCTCTCTCTCTCTCTCTCTCTCTCTCTCTCTCTCTCTCTCTCTCTCTCTCTCTCTCTCTCTCTCTCTCTCTCTCTCTCTCTCTGTGTCTCATCCCTCCCTTCCTTTCAATTAAAAAGGGCATTTAAATACTCTGCGACGTGAACTGGCGCACGCCTGTAATCCCAGGACTCGGGAGGCCAGGGCACGTGGATCACTGCAAGTTCGAGGCCAGCCTGGATGACACAGCAAGACCCTGGCTTTTAAAAAAAAAAAATGTATTTAAGAGCCAGAGATTTTGCTCAGTGGCGCCTCGCCTGCCTCACAAGCGCAAGGTCCTGAGTTCGATCCCCGGTACAAAAAAAAAGTGTGTTTAATTGGTTTGGGTGGTATCTGTCTTTTCACTATCAAACCTAGTTTCTCACTTCTCATTTTATGAAATTTTGCTTATTGTAAATTTGACCGTACCGTTGTTCACAGTTTTTTTTTTTTTTTTTTTTTGGTACGGGGGATCGAACTCGGGAGCTTGCGCTTGCGAGGCAGGCGCCGGAACCACTGAGCTAAATCCCTGGCCCAACCGTACCGTTGTTTAAGTCAACTGACAACTAACAAAATAATTCAGATATATTTAGAGGTCAAATTAGCCGAGTTGAACAGTGGAACACCCCCAAAGGACTTATGTGGAGCTCCTGTCCAGGCAGGAACTCCCATTTGTACTTTTAGCCAGGTGGTCTTCGATTTCAACAGTTCAAATTTCAGGGAACTCACTACGTTTTAAGTAGTGCAGTCTGCTCCACTTAACTCCAAACTTAAGAAAGTTCTGCCTCCGTGGGCCGGGGATTTAGCTCAGTGTTTCCACCGCCTGCCTCATAAGCTCAAGGTTCCAAGTTCAATCCCCGGTACCAAAAAAAAAAAAAGAAAGATAGAAAGTAAGTTCTGCCTCCTGCTGATCTGAAATCTGCTTCCCTTTACACTGCTAGTAGTTATGCCTTACGCCACCCCACACAACACAGAATGTTTTCCACTTGAAGGCCTTTTGAAAAACTGAAAACAGAGCCCTACAGGACTGAGGCAGGGTTATCGCAAATTCAAGACCAGCTACATAATTCCAGGACAGCATAGTCAGACCATGTCTCAAAAAATAAAAATTTAAATAAATTGAAGACAGTAATTGTATCTTCAAACACTGGGAAAAAGTAATAAAAAGTCACTTTCCCAACTATTTCAAAGATGAATCAGCTCCCAAACTATTGTCTATCTAGTTACCCTCCTTGATGTACCCCCTTTAAAATTTGTCTTTATCTGCTTCATATTTATTGTTTCATTTTATTTTCATTTATTTATTTATTTTGAATTTTTTGAGACAGGGTCTTGCTATGTAGTCTCACTATGCAGCTCACCCTGGCCTCAACCTTGTGGCAATCCTCCTGCTTCAGCCTCCCCAGGGCAGCATCCCCTGCCTGTGATGACAGGCAGGTGACTCCACCACCCAGCATTCCTCATTTTATTACTACAATAGCATTTTCTGGTTGCTGGCCAGAATTATAGTTGTGATCATGTTGCCATTCAACCGAGTCAAGAAAGCAGTTCCATCAAAGATTTATCAGCTCTGTTACACTGTGCAAAGCAGGGAAATGAAAAGGCAACGGGGATACAGTTTACAATCTAAAGTGGAAAGCAACTCCCACAGATGAATGACTGCATAGTTTATTAACTATGTAACTCCAAGGTGGTAGGAGATTTGCAAAGAAAGAGGCCTCCTCAAGTTGAGGAACCATGACTGCAGGTGACACTTAGCTGGATGTCAAGACAGGAGATAGTATCTGTGGATGGCTGAGGAAGACCCAGACCCATCACAATAAATGTGTTCATAGCAGGCTCAGGACACTGAGTGTTGTAGAAGGGCTGAGGTCTCAGGCCAGAAAGAGGAGGGAAAGCCTGTGGAACCTGCAGAAGGATCTTAAAGGTCTTGAAGAAACTACATTATACCTGCTAAGTGAAGAAAACAGAAATGGTCATTGAATTGTTCTGGGTTTGGTTTATTGTGGGTTGTTTTGTTTTATTTCTTTGTTTTTGGTTTTTTTGTAATTTTGTTTTGTTGTTTTGGGGGGACAGGTCTCACCATGTAGTTCAGGCTGGCCTTGAACTCCCTATCCATCCCAGGCTGACCTCAAACTCACTGTAATCCTCTGCCTCAGCCTCCTGTATGCTGCGATTACAGGCATGTGTCACCGTGCCTGGCCCATTGAATTATTCTGAACCCTATTTTGTCACCTACAAATGAAGAATTTAGATAAAGTTTTTGATATTCCCATTTAGCACACTCAAGGGATATAATCCTCCTATGAGAACTATGGATCACAGCAGTGATTCCTAAAGACTATGGAGATGTTCCATGAACCACATTTACACATGGCCAAGTAACCCCAGGTGAAAATGTGCTCAAAATTAATAATAGTACTTCCTGAGGGCAGAAAACCCTGTTGTGCCCCTAGACCCTGTTACAGTAATGTTTTTTGCAGGACTGAAAAATGAAAATAGAGTGCTAAGCTACATCCCCAGACCCCTTTTTTTAACCTTTATTTTGAAATAGGATCTCGATAAACTGTCCAGGCTAACCTTGAACTTGCGATTCTTCTGCCTCATCATCCTAAGTAGCTAGGATTAAAGGCATTCACCACATGCCCAGCAGAGAGCCCAATCTTATTTCCCGTTGTCTCCCTGGAACCTGACATGCTACCTAAAAATAAATATTTGTTTTTTACTTGCATTTTCCTGAGTGCTGGGGGGAATGGAACCCAGGATTTTATACATACTCAGTAAGGACTCTGCCATGGAGCTACCCCCCAGCCCCAGTGTGTTTGTTTTGTAGTGATGTGATCTCAGAGATCATGTAGTCCATATCCTCAGTCTTGAATTTGGACTCCATGTTTCAAGACATCCTACTTATGAATATGCCACTGGGGAGAGTCATATTTTAAGAGATTATGCATCTATACTAAGGAAAAGATGACAGTTAAGAGAGAGCAAACCATACAAGAAAGAAAAACAGGGCCAACTATTGGTGGGAGTGTAGACTGATGCAGCCACTATGGAAATCAGTGTGGAAATTCCTCAAAAAACTAAAACTAGAGGGCCGGGGATTTAGCCCAGTGGTTCTGTCGCCTGCCTCGAAAGCGCAAGGACCTGAGTTTGATCCCCGGTACCAAAAAAAACCAAAAGAACAAAAAAACTAAAACTAGAGGTTCCATTTGACCCAGCTATTCCCCTCCTTGTTATCTTCCCAAAAGAATTAAAAGCATCATACCACAGTAATACATGCACACCCATGTTTATAGTGGCACAATTTGTAATAGCTAAATCTTGGAAAGTCCAAATGCCCATCACCCAATGAATGGATAAAGATGTGGCTTTTTTATATAGTGGAAAACTACTCTGCCATTAAGAAAGATAAACTTGGGCCCAGGATGTAGCTTAGTGGCACCGTGCCTGCCTGGCAAGCACAAGGTCCCGAGTTTGATTCCCAGTACCAAAAAAGATTAAACCTGAGACATTTCTAGCTAAAGGATGCACGTTGAGACCATACTCTTAAATGAAATAAATCAGACACACATTTAAATACTACATTGTTTCTCTGGTCCGAGAAACTGAAAATATAAATAAGGATCAAAATATATAAAAGATATTGGAAGGGCCGGGGATTTAGCTCAGTGGTTCTGTCGCCTGCCTCACAAGCACAAGGTCCCAAGTTTGATCCCCAGTACCAAAAAAAGAAAAAAGATATTGGGAAATGGGAAGAAAATGTTCAAATGAAAAGAGGAACAGGGCGGGGGCAGGAATAAAGCGACAAGAGAAAAAAGAATAGAAGGAAAAAATGGAAACAAAGCTTATGTACATAGGGGAGGGGACTTGAGCGGGGAATGGGATAAAATTATCAAAGATAAAAATGAGGGAAAGGGGTTGAAGGGAGGGAGGAGAATGGGAAAAAAGAAGCAAAATATATCATGTAGAGGTACAAATTCCCTGAGGGACTGACTGGGTTAGAGAGGCTGAGTTCCAATTGGACATTTTAAGTCCACAGAGCCACCTGTGACAGGTGACCACTAAACAACTGAGCAATTCCTGTGTCCTGTTCATCTATAAGTAGCTCTGGATTGAGAACCCATGTGGCCCCCCACTCAGGACCCCTTCTGGAAATCCAGGAGCTGTTCTTATCAAGAAAAACTCTTAACTTCCTCTCTGTGGCTCGTGACTTGATTCCTCCATGTGGTGAGACCACGAGCTCGATATATACCCCGGCACTGATGTGGTGAGTGACGGGCAAAGGAACTTGCACATATGAACCCAAGTGGGCAGTAACAGAGGTGCATCAAATGGTCAGATCCTCTCCATACTACTGTACTTTAACTGCTTTCATCCGGTCCCTGCTCTCTATCTGATTAAATAAACTATACCTGGTTAGTAGAACAAACGGTATACCATGCGGCTGTGAAAGAAAATAAATTCTAGGGCCAGGGATTTAGCTCGGTGGTTCTGACACCTGCCTTGAAAGCGCAAGGTCCCGAGTTCGATCCCCGGTACCGAAAAAATAAATTCTATATTGTTATGGAAGGTCTCTAAAACATACTGTTGAATAAAAAAAAAAAAAGCAAAGTGCAAGGGGGAAAAAAAGACATTGCTAAATGGCCAGAGTATAGACACGACACAGAAATAACGTGCATACTTTGGTAACAAGTGGGTATAATTATGTTTAATATGAATCTGCATAATTACAACACCCCATGTGTTGTAACAGACATACTTAATGCACTTGTGTGAAATAAAGATATGTTTTCTGAGCTTTGGTACCACCAATTTTCATCACTTTTGTGTGAATTTCTTTTTTTTTTTTTTGAGACAGGGTCTTGCTGTGTAGTTCAGGCTGGCCTAGAACTCACTATATAGCCCAGGCTGGCCTCAAACTCTTGGCGCTCCTCCTGCCTCAGCATCATAAATACTAGGATTACAGGCTACACCATCACACCCGGCTGAATCATCATTTTTAACTGTCATGTTTTTATTTTTGTTTTTGTTGACACAGGGTCTTGCCATGTAGTTTAGGGTGGCTTTGAACTCACTGTGTAGCCCGGGCTGGCCTCAAATGCATGGTGATCCTCCTGCCTCGGCCTTTCAAGCGCTGGGATTACACGTGTGTGCCATGATGCCCAGCTTTAACTGTAATTTTTGTTGCCACTCCTGTCTCATGAGTCTTCAGTTAACACTTGATTAAATGGAAACTTTGTGAAGCCTGGCCTGCAAGAGGTCGTGACTCGGGTGCAGAATTCCTGGGATAAAATCGCTGACAGTTGTGTTCCTGTGCACCAGAGCAGGCAGTGTGGGCCAGAAGCACTCATTTAAGGAGAGCTCTGTTGCTGGGCCTGAGAGACTGGGGCCAATGGTTCTGGGTGAAATGGAGTCGCAAGCAATTCAGGCCAAGTAAAGGGCTTGGAGAGTCATGATGATGTTCCTGAAGAAGACGACAGGACCGTACTTGTGCAGAGGACTGTACTGTTGATTATGCCCAAAGCAGGCTGTGAAGAGTTAACCCCACAATTGGCTTTATAGAAGTGAGTCCAGCCGAAGCCTATGTGCCAAGGTCAGAGTAACTCACACCCAGATTCCATTCCCACAACTAAAACCTTCAGACTAGAAGGACAATGTTCTAAAAACAATCATATATTTTGTCTATTTGTTCCTAATTTGAGAATGCTTTGTCTTGTCCTTTATGAGCCTTGTTTACATTAATTTCCATAGAAACCACACATTGCCCCCACCCCAGTCAATTGCCAATAAAAGTCAGTGCCTGGGACTATCTAGCACCCTTGTCAGATGCACCAGCATTGGTCGTCATAGCACCCCACTTTCTCTCTCAGTTCTGTCTCTTAGTGTATTTTTTTTCTCAGGCCTGCGTCACACACTGGGCAGGTGGGGACTAGAGACTTACTGCAGGCCTCTCTGCCATACTTGAATAAATGTAGATTTTTGTACATGAATAAATGGAGGTGGTTGTACATGAAAAAATAAGACATCCCCTAAAAATAAGCTGTATTGTATCTTTTGGAGCAAAAATTAACATAAGACCCAGTCTTATTTTCAGGGAAATATGGTACTTAATTTACTTGTTGAAAAACATAGAAATTAATAGTATTAACATCTGTATAATTTCATCATACTGATATATTTTGCCATTTCAAAATGGAAGTTATTTCTGATAAAACACATGAAAAATTTTGAAAAATACTAAAATATAGAAATCAGAAATTTAAGACTTTGTAAAGGTTCTTTTATTTATTTTTAAATTTTAATGATTTTTTTTTTGTATTGGAAATCAAACTCAGGATCTTGTGCTTGCCAGGCAGGCACAGCATCACTAAGCTACATCCCAGTCCCCACCCCCCTTTTTTTTGTTTTTTGAGACAGGGTCTTCTTGCTCTGTAGCTCAGGCTGGACTTGAACTCACAGTGATCCTCCTGCCTCAGCCTCCTGAGTGCTGGGATTACAGGCCACTGCTCCCAGTTCACATTTCTTGTTAAAATAAACTTTACAGCTGGGCTTTATGGCCCACACCTGTAATCTCAGCCTGGCAGGAGGATTGTTAAGAGTTCCAGGACAGCCTGGTCTACATAGTGAGTTCATCTTGGCCAGTAGAGTAAGACCCTGTCTCAAAACAACAAGAAGAAAAAACAAAAATAAACTGTTTTGGTGTTGTAGACTTGTAATCCCAACACACAGGGAGGCTGAGGTAGGAGGATCCCAAATTTGGGCCCACCCTGAACAATTTATCTAGACCCTTTCTATCTCAAAATAAACTAAAAATGCTCAGGGGCTGGGGATTTAGTTTAGTGGCACCACGCCTGCCTTGCAAGCACAAGGTCCTGAGTTGGATCCCCAGTACCAAAAAAAAAAAAGCTCTGGGCCTGTAGCTTACTGCTGCGTTCAACTCCCAGCACTGGTGGAGATGAAGTTGTATAGAATCACACACACACACACACACACACACACACACGTAAGGTATAACAATGGTGAAACTGGGCTTGTTGGCCCATTTAACCCCAGAACTCTGGGAGGCTGAGACAGGAGGATGGAAAATTTGAGCCCAACCTGAGCAATTTAATGGCTTAATGAGACTCTGTCTCAAAATAAAAAATAAAAAAGGGCTAGGGATGTAGCTTAGTGTAACGGCCTTGGGTTCAAGCTTCAGTATGACAAAAATAAATAAATAAATAAACATATTAAAAGTGAATACCAAATATGGGATCTAGTTAAAAGCAATATACCAGGCCAGGGATTTAGCTCAGTGGTTCCGCAGCCTGCCTCACAAGTGGATTCCCATGTTCCACCCTGATACCAAAAAAAAGCAATACACCAACATAAGTTTTAAGCTTTTTCATTGAAGGAAGCTTGGGCAAGGAAATAATGAAACTGTTCTTTTTTTTTTTTGGTACCAGGGATCGAACTCAGGTCCTTACGCTTGTGAGGCAGGTAGCAGAACCACTGAGCTAAATCTCCGGCCCACCCTGTTCTATTTTTACAACTTTTTAATCTATAATGATTTCAAAATAAAAGGTTTCTAGAAAATACCCCCAAGGGAGAAGGTGTAGTGGTGCATGTCTATAATCCCAGCACTCTGGGAGGCTGAAGCAGAAGGATCACAAGTTGAAGGCCGGGGATTTAGCTCAGTGGTGCTGCCCCCTGCCCTGCAAGCGCAAGGACCCAAGTTCAATCCCTGGTACCAAAAAAAAAAAAAAAAAAAGTTGAAGACTAGTTTAGGCCTTTTAGTGATTTAGCAAGACCTTGTCTCAAAAAAAAGGGCTGAGGATATAGTTCAGCGGCACAGCGCCTGCCTGATAAGCATGAGGCCCTAAGTTAGATTCCTGGTACCAAAAGAAATTTCAGTGTGAAAGTGATGAGCTGGATAAACATACATACTACAGAACTGGAAAAGATAACTTGCCACAGATGTAAACTTAATAGAAAAACCAGTGATTTCAGGAGAAATCCAAATAATCCAAATAAAATATGTAAAAGATATACAGTCTAATTGGTGATTAAGGAAATGAAAATTACCGGAATGAGATGCCAGTGCACATGCACAAGATTGTCACATAAATCATTCATATCATGTTGATATTGTAAGGAACACTGAAGAATGTCACAGATTTCTGGTGAGAATACACGTGTTCAACCATTTTGGAAAGCAATTCACCGTAAGTGATTAAACTGAAAAATACTTAACCCTTTTTAGCTACAAAGTCTAATTTTTGTCAAATATTCTATAGAAATTCATGCATATAGGGGCTGTGGATGTGGCTCAGTGGCACCACGCCTGCCTGGCAAGCAAAAGGTCCTGAGATTGATCCCCAGTACTGGAAAAAAAAGAAATTCATGCATGTGCTGGGTGTGATGGCATACTCTAATCCTAGCTATTTGGGAGGCTGAGGCAGGAGAATCACCAAGTTGAAGCTCAAGACCCTAAGTAATTTAGCAACTTACTGGGACCTTGTCTCAATCAATCAATCAATCAATCAAAGTGACTAGGGATGTAGCTCAGTGCAAAGGCTCAATCCCTAATACTAAAAAAAACAGGGCTAGGGATATAAACTCAGTAATAGAACATTTACCTAGAATATGTGAAACTTGCATTTCATCCCCAGTATCACAAAAAAAAGAAAGAAAAAAGCTGGGCTTGATGGCTCAAAATAAAAAAACGTTGTTCTCCAGTACAGGGGTGGGGTGGTGGGGCTGAGGTTGTATCTCAGTGGTACAACACTTCCTGGATTCAATCCCCAGTATTGCAAAGAGAAAAAGAAAAGTTTGTGCATATGTGTACCAACACACACATAGAAGAATATTCATAGCATCATTGTTCACAATAACCAAAATCTAAATGCTACATAAATTGTGATATATTCATATATTTGAATGTTATAAATGAAAATGAATTAGAACTACCTATAACAAGGATAAAGAATATATAGTCTGATTTCATTTAACTCATGTTTAAAAATAGGTAAAACTGGGGCCGGGGATTTAGCTCAGTGGTTTTGCCGCCTGCTGCGCAAGCACAAGGACCCAAATTCGATCCCCAGTACCAAAAAAAAAATAGGTAAAACTACCTTACAATGAGTGTACCAAGAAAAAAAAATTCATAAAATATATCTTGAAGGGAAACAAACAAAAAAAGCAAAACTATGCCTCCTGCCTTGCAAGCAGAAGGACCTGAGTTCGATCCAGTATCAAAAAAAGGGGAAAAAAAATCTCTCCTTGCTGGGGATTTAGCTCAACTTTTTTTGTTTGTTTGGGGGTTTTTTTGGTACTGGGAATCGAACTCAGGTCCTTGTGTTTGCAGGGCAGGCAGCAGAACCACTGAGCTAAATCCCCAGCCCTATAAACTATGTTTGAAGAAGTATATTTAGGGTTAACTTTGTAAGGGCTGTTAATAAAGAAGGGAGAAAGGATTGTGATCAGCCCAGGATAAAAATGGTGAGTTCTAGCATGCTGAAAATGTTCTATTTCTTGGCCTAGATCCTGAATACCTGAAAATTCATTTTATAAGTAATCACCCAACTGTACATTTTATTTTATGTATTTTTCTGTAGTGACATTATAATTTATAATAAAAAGGGTTAAAATTTTCAAAACATCCATCACATAATACATATTCAATTAAAGATAGTTACTATTAACATCTATATGTGGCAGTTCTGCAGGTACTGATCTGTGACAATCTCCAAGATTATAGTTAACTGAATAAAGGTACAGAACCATGGCTGGCCATATTGGCACACACCTGTAATCCCAGCACATGGGAGGCTGAGGCCGGAGGATCACCATAGGGAGAGGCCAGCCTGGTCTACATAGTAGCAAGACTCTGTCTAAAAAGACAAGAAAAAGAAAAAACTAGAACCATGTATGTAGTATATCCCATTACTAGTTATTTTCTAAATTTTTAAAATCTTAATTATTTATTTGAGACAGTGTCTCACTCAATTCATCAGGTGGGGCTTGAACTTGCAGTCCTCCTTGCCTCAGCCTCCCAGAGTGCTGGGAAAACAGGGGTGTGCCAACATGCTTGGACAGTTTTAAACAAACTTTTATTTGTACATGTTTTTAGTACAGAATGATTACATTCATCATGGAAAGATGGTACATGTATATAACACATTAATTCTTTCTCTTTTTTTGGTACCGGGGATGGAACTTAGGACCTTGCGCTTTCAAGGCAGGCGGCAGAACCACTGAGCTAAATCCCCACCCCCACATTAATTCTTTTTAATTCCCCTTGCCAGTCCCCTTACACCACATTCTCTAACATTGGGGGGGGGGGGTTGTTTTTTGTTTTTGTTTTGAGACAGGGGTCTCTCTATGTAGTTCAGGCTGGCCCTGAACTCACTGTGTAGCCCAGGCTGGTCTCAGACGAACTCACAATGATCTTGTGGTGTCCAGAGTGTTCAGATTACAGGTGTGCACCACCAAGCTCGGCTCCAATGAGGCTTGGCTCCAATGTTAGTTTTTATATAGGCAAACACACACACACACACACACACACACACACACACACACTCTCTACAGGAGTTAAGTGTTCACAGAAGACTACAGGAGAAAGTGGTTACCTCTACTAAAGTAAGGGAACAGGGCTGAGAACAGGGAGACATTGTATATTTTTGTACCCTTCAAATTGTACACTATATACATATTTCCTGGTTTAAATGTTTAGAAATTTGACACATACCAAATACTATTTTTCAAATTCTACATAGGGAGCTTTTATAGAAGCTTATTTTACTTAAGTGGAAAAATTTAAGGCAATTACCAGTTTATGAATAAAATAAGTGATTTACAGATTTTTTTATAAATACACAACAGCCTTATGAGGAGACAGAATTTTATCACTTTTTTAGAACCTCAGATTGACTTGCTAGTCACAGAGCTAGAAAGTGACTGAACTAGAACTCAATACAAGTTTTCTGCTTCCATGTCTTATGATCTTTCTTTCCTCTTTTACTTTATTGACAATGTGTACCCCTAAATGCCTTCCACAGAAAAATATATGTAATTGATCAATAGAAAAGGCATTGTTTATTGCTTTTCCATGTACGATAGGAAATATTTTCTATTTATAAATTTTAGAAAGTGAAGATAGGGTTCAATCCTTAGTACACACAAATTTAAAAAGAGCAAATAGAAGGGAAAAATGGAAACAAAGCTTTTGTAAGCAAAGAGTGGAAGAGGGGCTGAAGGGAGGGGAGAATGGGAAAAAAAGAAGCAAGATATAACATGTACAGGTACAAATTCCCTGTGATGAATGTTGTCACTATAATATCTAAAATGCGCCATAAAAAAAAAAAAAGAAGAAAAAGTTTTTTTTGTTTTTGTGTTTTGAGACAGGGTCTTGCTATATAGTTTAGACTGGGCTTGAACTCACTATGGAGCCCAGGCCCTCGCTTTAAACTGCTAGCAATTCCTCCTGCCTTAGCCTCCTGAGTGCTGGGATTACAGGCTTGGGCCACCATGCCCGACCTACATAGTGAATTTAGTCAGCCTAAACTATACAGTGAGACCCTGTTTCAAAAAACAAAACTGAAAAGATAGAACACATTATAACTCATTGAATGAAAAAAATATCTAAACTGGGCACAATGGCATGTGCCTGTAATCTCTGCACATGGGAGGCTGAAGCAGAAGGATTGCTGTTAGAGGCCAGCCCAGGCTACATAATGAGTTCAAGGCCAGCCTGAACTACATAGCAAGACCCTGTCTCAGAAAACAACAGAGAAGGGCCGGGGATTTAGCTCAGTGGATTCGCCTCCTGCTGAGCAAGCACAAGGACCCGAGTTCGATCCCCAGTACCAAAAAAAAATGTCCAATTTGAAGTAATCATTGTTTATTTTGCATTGAAAGAAATCTTGAAAACTGACTCTAAAGAGGTAGCTTATTTGAAGAACTTTTAAAATTTCTTCTCATACTACTGTGTTTCTATGATTACAGCATGGCCACTATTCTACATCCTTCAGAATATTTTCACATACAGTATCTCATTTCATACTTGAAACAACCTAGTAAAACAGGCAAGTCAGAAATCCCTGACGTCAAACAACAGAAAAGAAAATTCCAGATATTAAATAGATGAAGAAACTGAGGTTCTTAGAGGCTTTTCTTTTCCTTAGGTCAGATGGCCTATCTTCTAGGTTAATGTTCTCTCCAGCAAACTGTGGAAGAGTTTCAATTATCAGACTTTAAATGGCCCCTTTTCTTTCTGCTGTATTATGTTCCATTATTTTCTTTCAGAAAGGAAGACTTAGGAGCTACAGGACATCCAATCCTAACCTGTCCTGCCTGCTTAGCTTTCCGGTATCAGACGGGAAACTGCAATCTACTTTCTTACCCACAGGAACACAAGTGAAATGAGCTGGTTAAATTACTGGATAAAAGGCTACATTGGGGCCGGGGATTTAGCTCAGTGGTTCCACCGCCTGCCTCGAAAGCGCAAGGACCCGAGTTTGATCCCCCGGTACCATAAAAATAAATAAATAAATAATAAATTTAAAAGGCTACATTTGCTGCTAGGTGTGGCAGCACACACTTGCAATCCCAGCACTCAGGAGGCTGAGGCAGGAGGACTGCCAGGAGTTTGAGGCCTGACTACATAGTGAGTTCAAAGCCAGCCTAAATTACACAGTGAGACTATCTCAGAAAACAAGCAAAAACAAAAACAAACAAAAAAACCCCAGAAAAGTCTATATTTGCCCATCATCCATTATCAAAATATTTGCCAGCTACATATCTTATAAACCTGAAGCTCAAGATGATAACCTAGACTACAGAGGTTAAAAATCAAATTTCCCTGCTCAAATTCTCGTTTCTTATCTTCTCAGCTATGTAAAGTTCCATGTAAGTTCCTTTTGTCTCTAGGAGCTTCAGATTCCTTAGTTCCAAAACAGAGATTAAAAAAATGCTTTCAGGGCCAGGGATTTAGCTCAGTGGTTTCAGCGCCTGCCTGCCTCTCAAGTGCAAGGTCCCGAGTTCGATCCCCGGTACCAAAAAAAAAACAAAAAACCCCAAAAAATGCTTTCATAAGAATTAAAAGAAATAGGGCTGGGGATTTAGCTCAGTGGTTTCACTGCCTGCTGCATAAGTGCAAGGACCTGAGTTCGATCCCCGGTACCAAAAAAAAAAAAAGAAATAGCAGTGTTGACCATTGGTTTTTGTTTTGTTTTGTTTTGTTTTTGGTAACTGGAATCAACCCAGGGCTTTTGCCCTGGGCCACATTTCCACCCATTTTTTAATGTTTTGAGACAGGGTTTTACTAAATTTCCCAAGCTGAGTTATGACTTATAATCCTCCTGCCTCAGTCTCCCAGAGTGCTGGGATTACAAGTGTGTAACACCCTGCCTAGCTCCATTTAGTTACTGATGACTTGTCACTGATATACTACTGACCTTTAACTAGCAAACTAATTTTAAACTTTCCTATTCAGTCAATAAATGATTATGCTTTGGACCACAATATATACTGTAATATACATAAAATACTTGGATTTTAAAATACTACAACCACTGATATACTCAATTCTTTGGAAGTTAGCTAGATATCACATTTCCGCATCTTAGAGAAATGGAATTTACAAAAGTGGAAAGGCTGAAACAGAGCTTTGTTTTTTTTCGGGGGGGACCAGAGATCGAACTCGGGTCCTTGCGCTTGTGCGGCAGACAGTGAAACCACTGAGCTAAATTCCCCGGCCCTGTTTTTTAATGGAAATGACACAAAAACACAAAGGCTAAATGGAGATTGCTATCTTGGTACAAAACTGATGCAATCAAAAGAAGGGTCAATGTTGCTACAGTATTACAAGCCCTGTTGGAAGAGATGAATGATGTAATCTCTAGGGTAAGAATGGAGTCAACTCTGAATCACTAGTACAACCTTTGCAGACCAGAAAGGAAAAAGGAGAATTCTTGAGTACTAACTCATAGACTCAACATCTTAGTGAACTGTGTGTTTTAGTCCTATCTGTATCATCATACCTGTGAATCTCAAGAATAAATTTAATGGGAATACTAAAGTGACCAGTTCCTGAGTATGATGTTCCAAGCATCTTATCCAAGTATCTCAAGATATTTTGTATCAGGGCTTTGGCCTTCATAATAGGTCCTTCAAAAATACTTGTGGAATGAATGAGTTGGGATTTTTTTCTTTTGGTACCGGGGATCGAACTCGGGACCTTGCAATTGCGAGCCAGGCGGCAGAACCACTGGGCTAAATCCCCAGCCCTTGAATGAGTTTTTTAAAAGAAAAATGTTCAGGCCCGGGGATTTAGCTCTGTGGCACCGCTCCTGCCTCGAAAGCGCAAGGTCCTGAGTTCGATTCCTGGTACACACACACACACACAAATAAAGAAAAATGCTCAAAGCATTGGCTAAGAAATCAATCTGGATAACAAACCTAAGTCCACTCACCGGACCAGATCTGGACTAAGCTAGTTATTTAATCACCTTTGGTCTCAATATTTTCTTCTGGAAAATGGGAAATAGCTACGAAGAACCGAACTGCGAGGACCAAATGACCTACGAAGAACACAGAGAACAAAACTTGGGACATAGTAAACTTAAAATGTAACCTCTATTATTATTGTTATTATTTGCAACATGGTATTACACAAGAACAAAACATTACATGAGGACTTGCGTCAGTTGAGTGCTTTTAGCACATCAGACCTTCCCAGGAATATAGAAAGGCATCAAGAATAGATAAGGATTTGCAAACGATAACCTGAGGCACAAAGAAAAATGATGGGCAGGGGAAGTTAGAAAGAAATGATTCATCCCAGGGTTGTAGTGGCAGAAATTTTCGAGAGGGTTGCCACAGTGATGAGAGGGTCTAAGGGCGAGAAGGCAATACTTGGCCAGGCAAGTACTGGGACTTACCGAGGGGCAATCTGTAGAGAAGCTAAAAAGACAAAGGAGGCTAAAAGTGTAGGGGAGACCAAACTGGCTGGGAGGACCCATAATGTGCGGCTAGAGCCCAGAGTGGACTCGAGAGCTGCAGCCAGTGAATAACGAAAAGCCTTGAAACTTGCACACCCTAATACCAGTAGTAGCCGCCAAGGGCCGAGAAATGTGTTCTAAGGCAATCACAGCATCCTTGCTGAGGCCAGGCTCCTCGGGATGGGATGGAACCTGGGAGGAGAAAAAGCCGCTTCCTGCTTTGGGATGAGGTATAGAGGAGCGGAGGATGATCAGTAAAGAAGAGTAAGACTCCTGTCCCACTGCCCTATGGGAACCAGCCCGCCAGACCGAATTCGATCCCCGGGGGCCAGGCTTGAGGGCAGGACCCTAGCGGTTACCGGGGGAAATAGCCTGAGGGTGAGAGGTCACAAGGGCGATTGGCAGCTGCTGAACCAATGGGGACAGCAAACGGAGCGGATGTTGCTTTTCATTGGTGGTTGTCGTGAACAACCAGCAGCCAATAAATCTTTCTGGGGGGCGTAGCTATGACGTTTCTTGCGGAGGAGGCCGCTTCGAATCCGCGGCGGCCAGGTTGGTGGCCTGGGCCAATCAGCGGCCTCCAACGAGAGGCATCTTCGCCAATCGGCGGCCTCCACGACGGGGCTGGTAGGAGGTATATAAGCTGAGGCGGCGACAGCGGGCTCATCACCGGTGAAGACAACACAGGAAGTTTCAGTTGTGTATGAGCCAGTGTGAGCGGTAAGCCCCGCGGCCTGCTTTTCCGGGCCTGACCTTCGCCTTTTTCGCCGTCTGGCCTCTCCTGACCCCGGTCTTCTGTCGCTCTCAGATCAGTGACCACTCTCGTTCTGCTGCTGCCTGTTGCTGGATTGTCTGCGACTCCTGCTGACTGACTGGCCGACGGCGCCGCCAAAATGAAGCTGTGTCTGGTGGCTGCGGTGCTTCTGCTGCTCGGCGCGGCGCGGGCCGAGGAGGAGGACAAGAAGGAGGACGTGGGCACTGTGGTCGGCATCGACCTGGGGACCACCTACTCTTGGTGAGTGGGGTTTGTGGAAGTGGGACGGGGCGTGGCCTCCTGGGCCGGCGTGTGAATCGCAGTGCTGATTGCTCTTCTGTTGGTTTTTTCCGCCAGCGTCGGAGTGTTCAAGAACGGCCGCGTGGAGATCATCGCCAACGATCAGGGCAACCGCATCACGCCGTCGTACGTAGCCTTCACCCCCGAAGGGGAGCGGCTGATCGGCGATGCGGCCAAGAATCAGCTCACCTCTAACCCCGAGAACACGGTCTTCGACGCCAAGCGGCTCATCGGCCGCACTTGGAACGACCCCTCTGTGCAACAAGACATCAAGTTCTTGCCTTTCAAGGTCCGACAGGGTTTTCCTCCTCAGATTATAGAGGATGGGTGAAGTGGGGGGGAATTTAGGATTAAATAGCTGAAAAATACATAGACTCTCAAAAAGTTATACAGTAGACACAACAAAGATTTTACTTGATAATTTCACTACTATGTTACAAAAATATAAGAGCGTAGTGGGTACACAAATATTCTGTCCACCATGGTGTAGGATTAAAACTGCAGAGATCTGACTTCATAAGATATTTGTATACTTCCTAAGTACTGTTAGTGAATGTTCAGCTCCCAGGGACCAAAATAAGCCAGACCATGGGGGAGGAGGTGAGTTTGAAATGTCATTGCTTCAGTGGCTGAAATGTTTTATACCAAGTCGTTCTTTAAAATAGGTGGTTGAAAAGAAAACTAAACCATACATTCAAGTTGATATCGGAGGTGGACAAACCAAGACATTTGCTCCAGAAGAAATTTCTGCCATGGTTCTCACTAAAATGAAGGAAACTGCTGAGGCTTATTTGGGAAAGAAGGTAAATATTTCTAGAACAATGTTAAGTGTTTTTTTAAAGGTTATTATTATTCTTCTTAGTTGACTTATGTCCTGTCATTAGAATCTTACGGTTTTGGAAATTTGAATCTGAACTACATCCATGTTTCTCAGGTTTAATCACTAGGTGTTTTACTGTAGGTCAGACAAAATGCTAGACAATTTTCATGTGTTACTGCTTGTGATTCCCAGCTATAAAATTGTGTATAAAAGTGCTTTCTTAGTGCTAGAGGCAGCGCATCAGTCTCATGAAATTGTATATATGGTACTCTACTAGTAGACTGGCTTAGATACTGAAGTGCTGGTTTGACTGTTTAGAGGTTAATGCATGTGACAGTACAATAATTACCATCTGTCATCCTTTTAGGTTACCCATGCAGTTGTTACAGTACCTGCCTATTTTAATGATGCTCAAAGGCAAGCAACCAAAGATGCTGGAACAATTGCTGGACTGAATGTTATGAGGATCATCAATGAGCCGTAAGTGTAAAATTCAAGGATACAACATATTTACCCAGTAGAAGAAATATGAACTTGACTAAGATGTTTTCCTCCCCCTTTTCATTCTAACAGGACAGCAGCTGCTATTGCCTATGGCCTGGATAAGAGGGAGGGGGAGAAGAACATCCTGGTGTTTGACCTGGGTGGCGGAACCTTTGATGTGTCTCTTCTCACAATCGACAACGGTGTCTTCGAAGTCGTGGCCACTAATGGAGATACCCATCTGGGTGGAGAGGACTTTGACCAGCGTGTTATGGAACACTTCATCAAGCTGTACAAAAAGAAGACTGGCAAAGATGTGAGGAAGGACAACAGAGCTGTGCAGAAACTCCGACGTGAGGTAGAAAAGGCCAAGCGGGCCCTGTCTTCTCAACATCAAGCAAGAATTGAAATTGAGTCTTTCTATGAAGGAGAAGACTTTTCTGAGACCCTGACTCGGGCCAAATTTGAAGAACTAAACATGGTATGTTCCTTGATTTTTGCCTTGCTAATGAGATTTAGTTAGATTCTCTGAATTCAGGACAATGCATATAGAGACTCAGACAATATCTAGCTAACAGATATCACAATAACTGGGTCTCTTATTCTAGGACCTGTTTCGCTCTACCATGAAGCCTGTCCAGAAAGTGTTGGAGGATTCTGACTTGAAGAAGTCTGATATTGATGAAATTGTTCTCGTTGGTGGCTCCACTCGAATTCCAAAGATTCAGCAACTGGTTAAAGAATTCTTCAATGGCAAGGAGCCATCCCGTGGCATCAACCCAGATGAGGCTGTAGCGTATGGTGCTGCTGTCCAGGCTGGTGTGCTCTCCGGTGATCAAGATACAGGTAGGCCACTATCATGGCATCTTTTTTGTTGTTTTTTGAGACAGGGTCTCAATGTGTAGTTAAGGCTGAACTTGAACTCACCATGTAACCCAGGTAGGCTCTGAACTCACCTGGATCCTCTTGCCTCAACTTCCCCAGTGCTGGGATTACAGGTGTGTACCACCATGCCTGGCTTCTCACAGTATCTTGCATGATGCTTCAGGCTCACTGGAAGGCAGTAATAAGCTTTTGCTTTAGAAAACAATAGCATGTGAACCACAGGATCACATAGCTAGTAAAGAAACATTGAAGACAGAATCTGTGTTAGTCTTGTGATTCTTAGCAACTGTTAATTTATTTCTCCTAGTTTATGGTCAGAACTTTAATAAATAGAAAAATAAAAGACAAACTTATTTCATGAGGAAACTTGGTGGTGGTCTTATGGCTTGTGTTGGAACTTACTCTGATTCATTTACCTTCACAGGAGACCTGGTACTGCTGGATGTATGTCCTCTTACACTTGGCATTGAAACTGTGGGAGGTGTCATGACCAAACTGATTCCAAGAAACACTGTGGTCCCCACCAAGAAGTCTCAGATCTTTTCCACAGCTTCTGATAATCAACCAACTGTTACAATCAAGGTCTATGAAGGTAATTACACTTCTCAGTACTGTGGTGGGCTTTAAAAGAACATGATTTCTTGTTTAATATACAGTATTTAAAGGGTTATGGAAAGAAGTATCTACTGTTTTTCAGATGGAAGAGGTCCTTAATTTGGCTGGTGTTGAGTTTCATAGAGTCAGTATTTAACTAGGTTATTTAGCACTTGTTCTCATTAAAAATAACTTCTGAGCTGGTTCCTAGAATACAAGAACAAGAAGAAGGTTTACAGTGCATTAGATAAACTTAGTTAAGACAGTGGTGGTGAACCTTTTAGAGCTTTCGGTGATACAAACAGCCTGCTGCGGCACACAAGCCATACATAGGTTCACCACCACTGCATTAAGCGAACACAATTATTGCTCCTTGCAGACCAATACTGAGTCACTTTAGGTTGATCAAGTGCCCTTGTCCCACTATAACAGAAATGGTGGGATCTAGATGTTCAGTTCTTGTCGGCAACAAAGTTTTCTTCTTAACTTCTAGGTGAGCGGCCTCTGACAAAAGACAATCACCTCCTGGGTACATTTGACCTGACTGGAATTCCTCCTGCTCCTCGTGGGGTCCCCCAGATTGAAGTCACCTTTGAAATAGATGTGAATGGCATTCTTCGGGTGACAGCTGAAGACAAGGGTACAGGCAACAAAAATAAGATCACAATCACCAATGATCAAAACCGCCTGACACCTGAAGAAATTGAAAGGATGGTCAATGATGCTGAGAAGTTTGCTGAGGAAGACAAAAAGCTCAAGGAACGCATCGACACTAGGAATGAGTTGGAAAGCTATGCCTACTCTCTAAAGAATCAGATTGGAGATAAAGAAAAGCTAGGAGGAAAACTTTCCTCTGAAGATAAGGAGACCATGGAAAAAGCTGTAGAGGACAAGATTGAATGGCTGGAAAGCCACCAAGATGCTGACATTGAAGACTTCCAAGCAAAGAAGAAGGAATTAGAAGAAATTGTTCAGCCAATTATCAGCAAACTCTATGGAAGTGCAGGCCCTCCCCCAACTGGTGAAGAGGATACAGCAGAAAAAGATGAGTTGTAGACACTGATTTGCAAGCGCTGTAATATTGTAAATACTGGACTCAGGAACTTTCGTTAGGAGAAAATTGAGAGAACTTAAGTCTCGAATGTAATTGGAATCTTCACCTCAGAGTGGAGTTGAAAATGCTATAGCCCAAGTGGCTGTTTACTGCTTTTCATTAGCAGTTGCTCACGTGTCTTGGGGTGGGAGGAGAGGACAAATTGGCCATCTTAAAAAAAATGGGTAAAAAAGTTGGGTCAGGGTTTGTGTTCACCTCAGAAATGTTCTATTTAACAACTGGGTCATGTACATCTGGTGTAGGAACTTTTTTTCTACCATAAGTGACACCAATAAATGTTTGTTATTTACACTAGTCTAATTTTTGTGAAAAGCTTCTAATTAGATAAGTCATTTATTTTAGAAAGATAACTAAGATGGAAGGTTAGATTCTGATTTGGATGAGGAGCAGGGGGCACATGTGGGATGCAGGGGTAAGGAAACCTTTCTATGCTAAAGAAAAAGGGAGGGAGGCTCACTGCACCCTTACCTGGCAAGAGCTGTTTGACAGTACCCAGGAATGGAGTTTTTCTTAAACATAACCAAAGTTTCCTAGGGCTCCTTCCTAAAACTGTTAGCTTTTTATAACCAATGGATGATGCTTTATAGCTGAGTTTATAGTTGCTTGCACTCTTTTCAGAATTGATGGAGCCAGGTGTGATGGTGCATGCCTATAATCCCAGCACCCTGGAACAGTGAGCCGCCAGAAGATCTAAATAAAAGTTCAAGTCCAGCCTTGTTTCAAAACAAGGGGTGAGAGGGCCGAGGATTTAGCTCAGTGGTTTCGCCACCTGCTGCATAAGCGCAAGGACCTGAATTTGATCCCCGGTACCAAAAAAAACCACAAGGGGTGAGGGATGTAGATCAGTGAAAAGGCTCTGGGTTCAGTCCCCAGTACGAAAGAAAATTTTGGAGTAGACAGGGTATGTAATACAGGTCTGCAGGCCAAACTCCATCAAATGTTAAAACTGCTTTGTGCCCTGGGGGGCAGTAGGGTAGGAAGAGTAAGAGTTCCTCATATCCCTGTTGTCAAAAGCTCACTACTGTGTACTGTGAACCTCTGTGAGGGTCAGATCAAGACCAACTGGTAAATGTCCACTCATGTTAACAGCTTATGCTGTGTCCCCACCCCCCAAACATACACCTTCCATACTGGGGATTGAACCCAGGGCCTTCACACTGAACTATATCCCCAGCCCTTCTTGAGATGGGGCCCTGTTGGGCTTGAACTCCTGCCCCAGGCCCCCAGCTTTATGTTACCTTTACCTAGGTTTTATGGAAGGATTTGCACTGGGTTATCCTGTTCATTTCTTCACTTACAAAGCAGCTAAGAACAAAGCAGATACCTTGTGCAAAAAATATGGAGATGAGACAGTTAAGGTTTCACTTACATGAAAATATCAAGTGTGACTTTTATTAGTCAACTACAGTCACAATACAATCATCGTAGATCTCCCCTTCTGTATTCATCCCACCAAACACAAAACAGAGCAACATGTCAGTGTGACATTCCTCATTTAAGTCACCCCTCTGGGTCACTTTGCTAACAGAATCTCCCTTTGCATCACAGTTCTGAGTGACAGATTCTGAGTCTTCTTTCTCAGCAGTAGATGTCACTGGCCATGGAATGACACACATGGAATGGTCCAATCGTCCAGGAGGTAGGAAAGTGTCAAATTTAAGTAAGGTCCAATGCTGTTTTTCTGTTAGGGAAAAAACAACAGAAACAGAAAAGCTTGGGTTAAGAAATTTCCAGAAATGCTTTGTGATTTACTAAATCAGCTGAGCACAACAAACAGGAAATAAAAGGGAAAAAAACCCACTGACAGTGTTACTGCCTTAATGAGTTACTACAGTTTAGTTTTCATTCTTTTGGATTTAGACAAATTGAAAAACCAAGGCACTGCCACTCTTCAAAAGATACGTTTAAAGACCAGGAGTGACACCTGCTCACCTACGTGATACCGGTACATGGTGTCCAGTGCTCCAGTGGGAGTCATCCCTCCGAAGATATACATGTGTTTGCCCACAGCCACGGCTGAGTGAGCAGCACAGCCTGCTGGAACAGCACCCGTGGGACTGAGCTTCTGCCACCTCATGTCACCTATGGAGAGAAAGAGTTTTGACATAACATGCTAAAATATGCTTTCAAACTTACCCACTACAGTTTGCAGTACTTCCTACTACAAGCACTGAGAGTCATTCACTAGGAGGTTTGAGAGGTCACAGAGCAAGGTTTATTGTGAGTAAGAATTAGTTGGAAGCTAGGCATGGTGGTGCATGCCTGTAATCCCAGCACTTGGGAGGGTGAGGCAGGAGGATTGCAATGAGTCTGAGGCCAGCCTGGTCTGTATAGCAAGACCCTGTTTCAAAACCCCCCCAAAATAATAACAAACCAAATTTGCCACACATTGTAACACACGTCTATAATCCTAGCACTCAGCAGGCTGAGGCAGGAGGATCACCGAGAGTCTGAGGCGAGCCTGGGCTACACAGTGGGTTCAAGGCCAGCCTGAACTACATAGCAAGACCCTGTCTCAAAGCAAAACAAGTTCAAGCCCAGCCTGGCCAATTTAGCAACACTCTGTCTTGAAATAAAAAAGGGCTGGAAAAAAAAAGGGTTGGATGTACCTCAGCGGGTACAGTGCCTCTGGGTTCCATCCCAGCACTGAAACTACAACAAAACCAAAACTTATTTGAGGTAACTTGCAATTTTTTTTTTTGGTACCGGGGATTGAACTCGGGACCTTGCACTTGCAAAGCAGGTAGCAGAACCACTGAGCTAAATCCCCAGCCCTCACCCAGCTCTTCTTAAAAATAAGTATCTCAGGGCTGGGGATTTAGCTCAGTGATTCTGCTGTCTGCCTCTAAGGCGAAAGATCCCAAGTTTGATCTCCAGTACCAAAAAAAAAAAAAAAATTAATATCTCCAGGTGTAGTGTGCAAACCTGCAATCCCAGCTATTTGGAAGGCTGAGGCAGGAAGATCACAAGTTTGAGCCCAGCTTGGGCAACTTAGTGAAACCTTGTCTAAATAAATACATAGGGTTGAGGATGCAGCTCAGCAATTCCTGGGTTCAACAATAATAAAGGAATACAATTAAAATAAGCTGAAAACCCCAACTGCCTGCCTACGAGGAATGCTTCTGTAAAGATGGTTTTCATCTGCCAATGCAGGCCAGGCCCAGCATTTCAGAGGAGCTAGGGAGAATCACCCTGCTGGTCAAACTCGTTGGTGCAGGAATCCCAGGCAACGTTCCCTGGCTTCAGAGCACCCAGCACCTGGGAAAGCAGTCAAACACTCTGCACAGAACTGCAGTGCTTCTGTCCATTGTTCCACTGTTCTTGTGGTACAGATCAATGCAGAGCATGTTCATTTCATCATCCATGCACCCCTGCACGGATACTCACTTGTCACTCACGCTGTGGGTGACAGCTGGCCACACACTGGCTCACAAAAGGGGTGGTGAAGACCCTGCATGGATGGAGTGCACAGCCTGGAGGAGTGAGGGCAGGCTCTCCAGACACTGGAAACAATTCTCATGTTCCAACTCTCTCCTCCAAGAGCGTTCAATCGTTTATTCTGAGAAGCATGCAATTCTTGTCAACCACCTTCAGACAGAGCCAAAATGTTACCCAGGTCCTGCATGGGTAATGGGCCAAAGCCTGAAGGAAATTCAGTTGGGGAATGCAAAGCACAATGTGTTGCTGGAAGGGTTCAAGATAATAAATGGCCAAGCAAATACTATGCTCTCAGGAATAATTGCTTTTATTGTTATCATTATTATCATTATTATTATTATTATTCAGGCCACAATTGACAGACTCTAACAAAGATTCTGCTGGCTGGTCAAGTTACTCATACTGTACAGAAGAGCAAGGCTGTATTCTTTCAGCGCACATCTTTAAAACTTGTAAGGAACCCCCATGCCCTCCACCTACTTACTTATGTCAATGCAGTGGAGATCATCAAAGAACCTGTCCCCTGCCAGGCCTCCATGGATAAAGAGCTTCGTCCCTGCTGCCACCATCACATGGCCATGCCGGGAAGATGGAGGACTTCCAAGTGTCTCCGGCTGTGACCAGGTCCGTGTGTCTAGAAAAGCAAATTTACTGGCATCAACTAGCAAAGCTAGAAAGCAAGAACAAGAGTAACACATCCATGCCTCTTTATCACTGCAGAGACTCTGGAGTCTCTCCCTCCCAGCTCTCCCTCTACAGCCTCTGCTTGGACCTTTCTGGGGCTGGAGAGCCCACTAGAGTTTTCTTTTGTGTGTGTTTCTAATTTGCTTTTTTTTTTTTTTTTTTT
>NW_004624760.1:10027020-10038804 GCF_000247695.1 Heterocephalus glaber
CAAGGACCCGAGTTCGATCCCCAGTACCAAAAAAAAAAAAAAATTTATTCAATAATCTTTGTGTCTAGTATATCTTAAAACATTCAATGCACAATTCAGCGTCATAATCTGGACAGCAGTATCTAGTCTCTTTCCGAATTCTTTTTGCATTATGGTCTTACTTTGTTTTTTTTGTTTTGTTTTGTTTTTTGGTACCAAGGATCGAATTTGGGTCCTTGCACTTTCCGGGCACACAGCGGAACCACTGAGCTAAATCCCCGGCCCCCCCACCCGCAAAATTAGTATAATCAGTGACCACTATTGGAATTTCTTTAATTTCATTTCTCTTTCAAGTTCTATCATTTCTGTATTATGAAGTAGTTGATAATAAGGAGAGGTCTTGTTTTTCCATAGCATGACACAGACTTTTCCTCTCTAATAGGCTGGTATTTCTCCCTTTTTCCTTGTTTTCTCTTTTGCAGATCTTTTGACACTTCCTTCCTATTCAATCTCAATGTCCCCCCCCCCAAAAAAAAGAATATCACTGACTTCTGGAGAAGTATAAAAATTATATCTAATGTACTTACAATAAGAGCTTTTATAGATTGTAGCACAAAGTTATTATTTTTCACTAATAAAATAAACAGGAATTAGTAAAAGAAAGTAACAGAATTTATTAGATTTCACTAGAAACAAATATCAAAGGCAAATATAACATTCTAAACAAAAAAGTATCCAAAAAGTAGTCAATATAAAACAAACAAATAGGAGTGTATCTCTTGCAAACAAGAATCTGCTGGTTGAAATGATACCTGCCCAAATGATGCTCAGGAGAGTCAGTAGGTCAACAAATGTGCTGCCTGAGTGATGCTCAGGGTAAACTGTTAAGTCGTTATTAATTCGTGGAAAACAAACCAGACCTCTTTTGGTAGCATTGTTAATCTCATAGACAAAGTAGATTATTGCACATCCACAAATTGATGTGAAATTTTTTCTTTTTGTTATGTGTAAAGCTGGTCTATGCTTTGTGTTTATGATTAAAATGTTTCTTATGAAAATGTGTCTTGATTTTAACTTGACATTGGATACTTAACCGATTTAACAATAATTAGTGGGATTTTCTCTAAACCTCTTAGTTTGACAAACATTGCATTTCCTTCCTGCCTTAAGGAAATATAGTTTTGTTTTGTTTTTGTTTGAGACAGGGTCTCACTATATAGTTTAGGCTGGTCTAGAGCTCATTATGTAACCTAGGATGGCCTCATACAGCAATCCTGTCTCTGCCTCCTGAATGCTGGGTTTACACGTGTGCACCACCATACCCAGCAGAAAATACAGTTATTAAAGTTTTTCCTGTTGAAACACAGTTGAACTTCTCGAGTAATTTGTTGTCATTTTGATTGGGTTGCTTTTATTTCTTTGTTTTTTTTTTTTTTTTGGTACCGGGGATCAAACTCAGGACCTTGCGCTTACTAGGCAGGCGCAACAGCACCACTGAGCTAAATCCCTGGCCCTGCATCTGTTTCTTAATAAACTTTCTCCCTCTAATCTTTTGGGTAACTACTGAGAAAAGAATTCTGGATTTTTCTAAGTAAAGGCTTTTCTTCTGTCCTGAAAATTTTTTTTTATCAGATAAATTTGCTTCTGGTGCTTGCTTCTAGTATATTTAAAGAAATTTAATTTTGTTTCGGTTTCTTGGCATGAAGTGCAAACTAAAAATAGACAGGCCAGGAAAGTATTCCAGGAGTACCTTTTCTAAGGCTTTAAAGCCAAAATAGGGCTGGGCATGTAGCTCAGTGGCACCGCGCCTGCCTGGCAAATGCAAGGTCATGAATTCGATCCCTGGTACCAAAAAAAATATTCTTTCAGAGGCAGAGAGGCCTCTGAATGTAGTGGAAAAGACTTTTTCTGCTACAAAAGAAGAAAGAAATTTACCTGTGTTTTATTTATTTATTTTTTCTATTTTAGCCATAATTTTCCTCTTTTTTAAAAAAATAAATTTTATCTTTTCCCTCGCTCAAGCCCCCTCCCTTCCCTACATACAAAAGTTTTGTCTCTGTTTTTTCCTTCTATTTTCACTTTTTTCTTGTCCCTGTCCCTTCCTTCCTTTCTTCCTCCTTCCTCCATTGTTCTCCATCCCATTTGAACACTTTCTTCCCATTTCCCAACATCCATTATACATCTCAGTCCTTATTTTCACTTTTGGTTTCTCACACCAGAGAAACAATGTGGTATTTAAACAGATGTGCCCAGTTTATTTCACTTAAGAGTATGGTCTCAAGGACAATCCATTTAGCTATAGATGTCTGAAGCTCATCCTTCTTTATGGTAGAGTAGTCCTCCATTGTATAAAAAAACCACATCTAGGGCTGAGGATTTAGCTCAGTGGTTCCGCCGCCTGCCTCGCAAGCACAAGCACAAGCACAAGGTCGCGAGTTCGATCCCCAGTACCAAAAAACCCAACCAACCAACCAAACAAAAAACCACATCTTTATCTACTTGTCAGTTGATGGGCATTTGGGATGTTTCCAAGATTTAGCTGTTACAAACTGTGCTGCTATAAACATGGGTGTGCATATATTGCTGTGATAGGATGCTTTTAATTCTTTTGGGAAGATACCAAGAAGCGGTATAGCTGGGTCAAATGGAACCTCTAGTTTTAGTGCTTTTTTTTTTTTTTTTGGAACTGGGGATCGAACTTGGGTCCTTCTGCTTGCAAGGCAGGTGGCAGAACCACTGAGCTAAATCCCCAGCTCCTAGTTTTAGTTCTTTGAGAAATCTCCACACTGATTTCCACAGTGGTTGCACCAGTCTACACTCCCAGGAGTAATGGAGAAGGGTTCCTTTTCCCCCACAGCCCCTCTAGTATTTGTTATTGGTTGATATCTTGATAGCAGCCATTCTTTCTGGAGTGAGATGGAACCACTGAGCTAAATCCCTGGCCCCTCAGTGTTGTTTCAATTTGCATTTCACAAATGGCCAGTGATGTTGAACACTTTTTCATATATTTATTTGCCATTTCTAATTCTTCATCTGAGAAGTGTCTTTTTATTTCAGATGCCCATTTTTTCATTGGGTCTTTAAATTTGGGGGGTCTGATTTTTTTGTTCTGTATATATTTTAGATAATAGTCCTTTGTTGGAATAGCTGGTAAAAAATTTTTCCTACTCTGTGGGTTGTCTCTTCATTCTGTTGGTGGTTTCCCTTGCTGTACAAAAGCTTTCTAATATGAGGTCACAGTTGATTCTTTGTAGTATTTCTCACGTGGTCTGGGTTTTGTTCGTGAAGTCTTTGCCTACTCTTATGTCCTCAAGCATTCTACCTATTCTCTCTTCCAGCAGATTTAGTGTTTCTGTTTTATTTAGATCTTTGATCCATTTCAATTTTAGGTTAGTATGTAGTGAAAGACATGGGTCTAGTTTCAATCTTTGGCATGTGGAAAGCTGGTTTTTCCAGCACTATTTACTAAAAAGGCTATCTTTCCTCTAGTGAGGGTGTTTGGCTCCTTTGTCAAAGATAAGGTGGTTGAGTACGTCTGGAGTTGTTTTTGCATCCTCTAGTCTGTTCCATTGATCCTCAGGTCTGTTCTTTTGCCAGTACCATGCTGTTTTTTATCACCATAGCTTTGTAGTATAATTTAAAATCAGGGCTTGTGATACTCCCTGCTTTGCCTTTGTTGCTCAGAATTGCCTTTGCTATTCTAGGTCCCTTGTGGTTCCAAATGAATTTTAGGGCTGTTTTTTTCTAATTCTGTGAGATATGATGTTGGGATTTTGATTGGGATTGCATTGAATATGTATAGCAATTTTGGAAGTATGGCCATTTTCACTGTATTAATTCTTCCAGTCCAAGAACAAAGGAATCTTTCCATTTTCTGATATCCTCTTTAATCTCCTTTTTCAGAGCACTGTAGTTTTCAATGTAGAGGTCTTTTATTTCCTTCATTACATTGATTCCTAGGTATTTCTTTCTTTCTTTTTTTTTTTTTTTTGCCAGTACTGGCACTCGAACTCAGGACCTTGCTCTTGGGAGGCAGGCGGATTCCTAGGTATTTCATTTTTTTGGACACTATTGTGAAAGGGATTGTTTCTCTTGATTTCTTTCTCTGTGAGTCTGTTATTTGTGTACAGGAAGGCTATTGATTTTTGAGTGTTGACTTTGTATCCCCCTAGGCCACTGAATTTGGTTATCAAATCTAAAAGTGGAGTTTTTGGAGTTTTCTATGTAGAGTTATCAGGTCATCTGCAAATAATGATAATTTAACTTCTTCCTTTCCTATCCTTATTCCTTTTATTTCTTTCTTTCTCTTGCTTAATTGCTCTGGCCAGTGTTCCCAGAACTGTACTGCACAAGAGTGGTGGTGACAGTGGACATCCTTGTTTTGTTCCTGATTTTATTTTATTTATTTATTTATTTATTTATTTTGGTACCAGAGATCGAACTCGGGTCCTTCTGCTTGCGAGGCAGGCAGTGGACCACTGAGCTAAATCCCCAGCCCCTTGTTCCTGATTTTAGAGTGAAAGTGTTCAGTTTTTGTCCATTTAATATGATGTTAGCTGTTGGTTTGTTGTAGATGGCTTTTATCAGATTGAGATAAAGACCATCTATACCAGTTTTCTGTAGGGTTTTTATCATGAATGGGTCCTGGACCTTGTCAAATGCTTTTTCTGCTTCTATTGAAAGGATATGGTTTTTGTCCTTGGCTTTGTTAATATAGTGTATTACATTTATTAGTTTGCATATGTTGAACTTATGCTGGTAGTGCACACTTTGCACTACCATGTCTGGCTGGCTGGCTGGCTCGCTGGCTTTCTTTCTTTCTTTGTTTCTTTCTTTTTTGGTACAGGGGATTGAACTTGGGTCCCTGCGCCTGCGCAGCAGGCAGCAAAACCACTGAGCTAAATCCTCGGCCCTGGCTTTTTATTTTTGGGACAGGGTTTTGATATGTAGTGCAGGCTGGCCTTGAACTCCTGGCTAACCTCCTTCCTCAGCCTCTGGTGCTGGAATTACAGGCATGAACCACCATGCTGGCCTTATTTTTTGTTTTTTAATTTTTAAAAAATTTGTTTTTGGAGTTTTTCATGTAAGACTACTTGCTCTGTAGAGTTGTATTTTTGTCTTAAATGCCTCAATAAAAAAATAATTCTTTTTTCTGAGATATGAAAATCATCCTTTTCTGTCTCCTCTGTCAGCTGCTATCTGATTTTCAGACTTTTGTATACAGTAAGCTTTTTTTTTTCTTCTGGTATCGGGGATCAAACTTGGGACCTTGTGCTTGCGAGGCAGGCACAATACCACTGAGCCAAATCCCCAGCCCAAAGCTCTATCTTTTTTTTTGCGGAACTAGGGATGGAACTCAGGACCTTGTGCTTACCAGGTAGGTGCGGCGCCACTGAGCTACATCCCTGGCCCTACAGAAAGCTTTGTCCTATCCTGTTTTGAGTTGTTTGGGTTTACATTTATTTATTTTTGGTGCTCATGATGAAACACAGGGCCTCTTCCATGCTAAGCTCTACCAGTAAGCTACATCACCAACTCCTGCACTGAATCTTTATTCAGGTATTGAGAGGAAAAACAAACCAAGTACAGCAGTTGGGGATGCGGTATGGCTTTGTACAGAAACTTTTCTGGTAATATTTAGCATTTTGTCTTTTTGGTCTCAGAATCATACTCTCCTCTGTCTTCTGAAATATTCATTGTTGCCTACTGTAAATATAATGCTCATACATGTCAGCCTTACATTTTCTAGTAGCCACATTAAAAAAAGTATATAAAACAGGAGAAATTAATTTTATCGACATTTTACTTAACTCAGTTTCAGTATGAAGTTAACATAAAGTTGTCACTGTTTAATTTTTTTTTTTTTTGGTACCAGGATCAAAGTTGGGACCTTGCATTTGCCAGGCAGTCACAGTGCCACTGAGCTACATCCCTGGCCCACTGTTTAATTTTTTCTGTGGGTGGTGGTGCTGGAGATTGAATCTGGCATCTTGTGCATAGTAAGCAAATGGTCTACCACTGAACTACACCCACGGTCCCATGTAAAATTATAGATATAGTATTTTATCCTTTTTAGTGCCAAGTCTGTGAAATATGGCATATATTGTACATTTACAGCACATCCTAATTTAGACTAGCCACATTTCAGGTGCTCAGTAGCCATATGTGACTGTAAGTATTATCTGGGATAGTGCAGGCCTCTAGTGACTCCCCAGCCCCTTCCCTAAAATTTCAGAGCTGAAGAAAATTAGAGTTCATCTAATTTGGTACCCTTCTCACTTCTCACCAAGGGGCAAACTGAGCTCTGTGGTCTGATCTGCCTGAGGAAGCCAGCTAATCACTCACAGCCAGAACTCATGGAACGACTCCTTGAACAGAGCCTTTTCTAATGTAGTTGATACCTTTTGAGGATGGCTCATAACATGTTTTTCTGGGTATATCTTCCATTACATTATTATTATTTTTTTTTTTTGGTACCTGGGATCGAACTCAGGACCTTGCGCTTGTGAGGCAGGTGCTGGAACCACTGAGCTAAATCCCTGGCGCCCTATTATTCTTTTTAATTTCTTTTTTTTTCTGCGATACCGGGGATTGAACTCAGGACCTTGTACTTCTGAAGCAGGCGAGGCACCACTGAGCTAAACCCCCAGTCCTCTTTTTTACTTTCTTAATGATGCACTTTAGGCTGAATTTTTTTTTTTTTTTTTTGGGTACTGGGGATCGAACTTGGGTCCTTGCTCTTGTGAAGCAGGCGGCAGAACCACTGAGCTAAATCCCCAGCCTAGACTGCATTTTTTTTTGACATGCCTTGTACTTCCCTACTTTGCTTCTGCTCAGTCTGGTTGTTTCGTTTGGTAGATTGGTTTGTTTTGAGCCAGAGTCTCACTGTGTGTCCAAGCTGGTCTCAAACTCTTAATCCTCCTTCTGCTTCTCAAGTGGGATTACAGGGTGTGACACCATGCCCTGCTGCTCAACCTGTTTCTTTTACCTACTTCTCAGTATTTATATAGCATGATTGTGTGTGTTTGTGTGTGTGTGTGTGGTGTGGTGTGCATGTGTTGTGAGCTAGGATCCAAAACAGGACTTTCACACATTCGAGGCAAATGCTCTACCACTGAGCTACTTCCTCTGCCTTTTTAAATTTTTTTAATTTTTTAAAATTTTGAGGCAAGGTCCCACTAAGTTGCCCAAGCTGACCTCAAATTTGTAGTCCTCCTGCTTCAACCTGCCAAGTACCTGGAATTACAGATATGAGCCGCTGTACCTAGCTAATATTAAGTCTTTTTTTTTTTTTGGTACTGGGAATTGAACTGGGGTCCTTGCGCTTGCGCAGCAGGCAGCGAAACCACTGAGCTAAATCCCCGGCCCTATTAAGTCATTTTTAATACTCATTATAACACAATGAGTTTAATACAAATATTTGCCCCATTTTACAGGCAGGTAATTGAACCACAAAGTAACTTTCCAGAGTCATACAGATAGTCAACTGAGTGGGATCGATTCTGGATCCAGGGTTCCTTTTTTTTTTAATGGTTCATACAAAATTTATTTTATTTTTTGTTTTTGGAGGCAAGGTCTCACTATATAGTTCCGGCTGGTCTTGAACTCACTATGTAGTGCAGGGTAGGGTGGCCTTGAACTCTTGGTGATCCTCCTGCCTCAGTCTCTTGAGGGCTGGGATTACAGGCATGCACCACCACCACGCCCAGCTTCTACATATACTTTATTTACTTGATGAGAGCTCACTTACTGTACATAAAATGCTCTTTGTAGTTGATCCCAACACTTTACACACTTACTTGAAAGAGTTAAGTTGCTCAATTGCTGCTGTTGTTGGCTTGCTTTCTCTCAGGATCAAGGAGAGTGTTTTCATATAAAATCTTATTTTTAATTCCTTCTCTGCAATTTCTTTCCTGGATTATTTGCTTGCATAAGTATACCATTTTGAAGGTCAAAAGTGGTCGGAGTTTGTCAGGTGTGGTGGCGCCTTCCTGTATTCCCAGCACTTGGGAGGCTGAGGTGGGAGGATCACAGTGAGTTCAAGGCAACGACCACATAGGGAGACCCTGTAAATCTAAGCCCCCCTGGGTCACACAGGTAAAATAAACTCATTGAAACTTACCCTGGAACTTCACATTGGCTATTTGTGTTGCAAAGATCAAACAGATGGTCTTCCTACACAGAAGGTGTTGAGAAAGGCTCCCAGTCTTTCTGTGAACCCCAGAACTAGACTGTAAAGGTTTGACTGGGTCCCTGATGACCGCTGAGTCATACTCTCCAGAATTCTTTTACAACATCCTTGACCAGTGAATGACACCCGAGTCTTTAGAGATTAGGAGAATTTGTAGATTCTTGGGACAATTTTATAGTTAAGAGATGGGAATGTTGGAGAGTTCCATAAAGAAATTTTGGAGCAAGGGCTGGGGGTAGCTCAGTGACAGAACACATATTTGGCATGTACAACCTGGGTTTGATCCCCAGCATCAGAGAGAGAGAGAGAGAGAGGGAGGGAGAGAGAGAGACAGAGAGTAGAGAGACAGAGAAGAAGTAAAGAGGAGGAGAGAGAGAGAGAGACAAAGACAGAGACAAAAGAAGTAAAGAGGGGGAGAGAGAGAGAGAAGGAAGGAAAGAAAGAAAGGAGAGCAAGCAAGCAAGTAGGGTTCCTGTTTATAACTATGGTGTATGCTTCCTTTCTAGAATACCTCTTGTCTGAGCTTTAGCTCAGGTGCTACTTTTTTATGCAGGGCTCCTAGATTCCACAGTCAGAAGTGACTAGCAGCTGATTAGCAAACTAATTATTCACATTGATAGAAGAGTGCTCTTGAGGGATTTTGGTTTCTTTCTTTTTTGTTACTGGGAACTGAATTTAGGACCTTGCACTTGGCAGGTGGGCACAGCACCACTGAACTAAATCCCAGAGGGGCATTGGTAATGTCTAGAGACAGTTTTGCTTGTCACACTTGGGGGCGAACATGGACATCTATGTAGTGGGAGCCAGAGACGTTGCTGTTGCACAGGACAGCTGCTCCCCACAACAAAGTAGTGCCACCATTGAGAAACTCCGTGAAGCCTGAAGACAGAGGTGTTGCCTTCTGGATCACTGTCATCTCCGGGCCATACTCCTCAATCTCAGTAATTTGTATTATAGTGGAGACTATATAAAGGCTGTATAAATGAAAATGTAAGATAGATATTTGGGAGGAGGGGGGTACAGAAAGAAATTTAATAAGGGGTGCTAAAAACATGGACTGGAGGAATCACTCCAATTTCTTTAGCACAGCAGAGGAACTATTGAGTAAAACAACCTATGATAAATTTATTTATTTATTTATTCTTTCAGTACCAAGGATCAAACTCAGGACCTTGTGCTGTGAGGCAGGTGCAGTGCCACTGAGTTAAATCCCTGACCCAACCTATGATAACTTTTAAAATGACTAGAAGAGGGGTGGGAATTTAGCTCAGTGGTGCCACCACCTGCCTTGCAAGCGCAAGAACCCTAGTTCGATCCCCGGTACCAAAAAAAAAAAAAAAAAAAACCACTAGAAGAGTATAAAATTCCTAGCACATAAAAATGATTAATGATTGAAGAGATGGAAATATTTATTATGCTGATTTGGTCAACTTTTATCATTTATTACATAATGTACTCCAAAGAGAGGTACATATTAAAATTAAAAATTTTTAAAGGATAGATTTGTGGGGAAGTGTGTACATGGATTGAACCTAGGGCATCCTGAATGTTAGGCAGATGCTCTACCAGTGAGGTTACATCTACACTCCCCACCCAACCTTTTTTTTTTTTAAGATAGCCTTCCTAAATTGCCCTGGACCCTTAACTTGTGATTTTCCTGCCTTAGACTCCTGAGTAGCTCAGATTACAGGAATGCACCACTGTGTCTAGGGACTTCTAAAATTTTTTTGTGCTTGATGTGAACTTGTAAGCTACTGCTTAATTAAAGAGATCAGAAACCATGGCTTTGGGTTAGAGACATAGCAGAGTCCTCAGTTGGGATCTACAGAAACAGCAGTTGTAGGAGGCGGCTGTAATTTTACTCTGGTTAGTATGCATGGGCTCCAGGTGAAGGATGCTGCCTGAATAGTTTGCATGTGTCTCCAGACACACAGCCTTTGAGATTGACAAGGTTTCACAGTGTTGTTCTTTAAGTTATGGTTCACTGTTACTTTCAAGTCAGCACTGGGAGTGTGGGCCAGTCAGTAGGCAGGACTTGCTGTTCAGGAGGCATTATGAGGTAGGAGAGCCAGGCACATGTGGGTGCAAATTCCAGCACATTTAAATATGGGAATCATGGTGTCACTCAGGATTCTGTGTTGTGGTTAATTTCAAAATATTATTAAATAACTCATTTTGTTCAAAAAATGACATAGAGTAGTTTACAAAGATGCATTTGGTGTAAGCAATATAAATTACATTCAAAGTAAACGAGTCAGAAAATACAGATAGGAAACCAAGATGGAGCCAGCAGTAAGAATAACAGTATATAAAATAAAAGCTGTGATGACCCTTCCCCAGCCCCTCTACTGGGGATTGAACCCAGGGTTTTCAAACTGAGTTGCATCCTCAGCTTTTTATTTTTATTTTTAAATTTTGAGATAAGGTCTAACTAAATTGCTAAATTGTCCAGGCTAAGTTCAAACTTGGTATCCTGCCTTATCCCTCCAGACTGCTGGGATATCAGGTATGCACCACCATACCTGGTCAGATTACTTTTTGTTTGTTTGTTTTTTGGTACTGGGAATCAAACTCAGGACCTTGCACTTGCAAGGCAGGCATGGTGTGACTGAGCTAAATTCCCAGCCCACCAGATTGCTTCTTAAAGATTGTACCCTAAACTTTTCAGAAGCCTACAAATATGGAAGCTGTTTAATTAAAAAAATGCACAAGAGTCTATACAATAATAAAAACAAGCTTCTCAGGGAAAACACATCTATCCCTGATAGAGAACAGAGGCATTTCTCCCTTAGGTGTTCATTGAAGCCCACTATTTAATTACAATATCCTATGCACCTTGTTTATAGTCTATACAGTTGCAAGCTCCATGAAGGGTTTATCCTATAATGGAAATATGTCACTAAATTGATGATATAACATTAAAGTTTAATTTGGGAAAAAGCAAATTGAGAAAGGAGGGGAGTAGTATCATCCAGAGTGAAGACGGGCATCTCTAGAGGATTTAATTCAAGGTGTTTTTTTGGTACCGGGGATCGAACTTGGGTCCTTCTGCTTGCGAAGCAAGCAGCGGAACCACTGAGCTAAATCCTTGGCCCCAATTCAAGTTTAATTAAGTAGCTTTTCAGGGCTGGGGATGTGGCTCAGTGGTGCCACGCCTGCCTGGAAAGTGCAAGGTCCTGAGTTCAATCCCTGGTAACCGAAAAAAATATATATATAATTAAGTAGCTTGTTTGTTTAGTTAATATTTTCATAGTTGATCTTTATAGGGGTTCACAGTGGCACCCCCACAGTTATTTATTTTGAGAGATCAACATTGTAGGAAACAACTTTTCTCTCCAGGAGATACATTGTGAAGGTTCTTTGGAAGCTTGTGTCAAATAGTGTGTTAGTGGGAAAATATTTGTATTAAAAGATGTCAACTCTAACTGGCTATGACAGGAAGCTGAGTCAGGATCGAAAGTTTGAGGCCTGCCTGGACAATTTAGTGAGATCTGTCTTGGAAAAACAAAAGGGCTGGGCTGGCATATGATTCAGTGGTAGAGGACTTACCTAACATATGCAAGGCCCAAGATTCACTCTCCGGCACCACAAAAGGGAAAAAAAAAAAAAAAAAA
>NW_004624760.1:10055842-10090690 GCF_000247695.1 Heterocephalus glaber
GGGCTGTGGGGAAAGAGGAACCCTGCTCCACTGCTGGTGGGAGTGTAGACTGGTGCAACCACTGTGGAAATCAGTATGGAGATACCTCAAAGAACTGGGGCTAGAGGTCCCATTTGACCCAGCTATGCCCCTGCTGGGTATCTTCCCAAAAGAATTAAAAGAATCATAAAAAAATAAAAAATAAAAGAATCATAACACGGTGGTATGTGTGCTCCCATATTCATAGCAGCACAGTTTGTAATAGCTGAAATTTGGAAACAGCCCAAATGCCAATGAACTGGAGACTGGATAAAGAAAATGTGGTTTTTTAATAAAATGGAGTACTACTCAGGCATAAAAAATGAGAAATTAGAGACATTTATTGCGAATGGATGCACATTGAGGCCATACTCTTAAGTGAAATAAATAGGACACACATGTGTGAATGTCTAATAGTTTCTCTAGTGTGAGAAACTGAAAGTGTAAATAAGGACTAAAAGGTATAATAGATACTGTGAAATGGAAAGAAAATGGGCAAAGGGGAATGGGTAGGGGAAAGGAAAGTAGAGAATAGAATTAATATGAGAAAATGAAAAAAAGGAAACAAAGTGTCTGTAAATAGGGATGGAGGGGTTGAAGGGAGGGCAGGGGAAGTGGGAAAAAATAAAAACCAAGAGAGTATGAAAAGATGCAAATTTCCAATGATGAATATCATTATTTTGTATATCTAAAATGTACCAATAAAAGGATATACAGTTTTTAAAAAAGTAAACAAAAAAAGAATTAGCTTACTTTTTTCATTTGCTGGGTTATTGTTTGTAAGAATTTCCAGCTGGGCATGGTGGCACATACATGTAATCCCAGCACTTGGGAGGCTGAGGCAGAAGGGTTGCCTTGAATTCACAGCCAACCTGGGCTGCATAGTGAGTTCAAGCCTGGTCTGAACTACATAACGAGACTCTGTCTCAAAAAAACAAAAAAAAGAATTTCCAAGCAGTGACAGGAGGAATGCCGAGTGCATCTTATCATTAGACTCTACTCTCAGTGTTTACTTAGTTGGGAACCTTATGTGTATTTGTAGAATTTTTTCACTTGGAATAAAAGCTGAAGAGATCATTCATAGCCTACTCTATGTATACAATGTCATTGGGGCTATAACGCAATAATACATTGTGAGCAGTGCAGTATTTATGAATGCCGGTGGGCTTACTGTCTTTGTAATTTTCCTGCCTTAAATATGACCATGTAACAGGGCAGAAATGCACCTACATTGGCCCTGATTAGAGACCATTCCATTAATAAAGGCCTATTTTGGCTACATAACAAGGGTTTTTGTCTGCCCACCCCCTTTTCCGGAGCTGAGGTTATAGTCCGACATCTGCATGTCATCATCTGCTTCTAAGTAGAGGCCCCATTATGTCTGTCATCTTTTAACTGTTAATGTTCTCTCTCTTTTTTTAAGTGTACATAACACTTCTCTCCAAAACTGTAGTAAACATTTGTATTTTGCTAACATAAAAGATAGTTATATGAGTAGTGTGTTCCCTGCTTATAAAATTAAAATTCAGGGGCTACTTGTGTTATTAAGGACTTTACCGTATATGAATTACAGTCATAATTAAATTCAGGAAGTCAGAGACAACCTCAAACATTTCTGTATTATATATCTTCAGTCCAGCATACAAGTCTTACTAACATTTATTTTGTGTCTCAAGGTCAACAACGTACTTTTTCACATACTCCATGTGAAATTGTTTTAAGAATCCAATGAGATAAAATCATTTTGTAAAGAATGAAAGAGACTAACGAACTGAAGAATTGACCCAAACTTTCATAGCCACTAAGGCACAGCACTGAGATTTGAAATTTGTTTGGGTTCCTTTTGCATGTTAATTTAAAACTACTACCCAACTGTGAACATTGTTTCTCTTATACTTGACCCTTAAAAATAATTGTTAATCGGGCTGGGGATTGATTGATTGATTGATTTGGTACGGGGGATCGAACTCGGGTCCTTGTGCTTGCGCAGCAGGCGGCGAAACCACTGAGCCAAATCCCCAGCGCAAGGTCCTGAGTTAGATCCCTGGTGCCAAAAAAAAAATTATTAATCAGAACCATAGGACTGATTAAATCAAATCTAAGAGATGTCCTTTGGAATTTCCACAATTCCTTCCCCTTGGGCAGTACTGGAATTGCAAGATTGAGTTTTGAGTGTGAATGGACATATTAGCAAGTATGTGGTGCAGAGCATGGAAACAGTGTTATCTAGGGAAGGAATTACATACTGACCTTTAGCTACCACACAAGTGAGGCCTGCAGACCCTCAGGTGGTACAAAAGCAGTTAGAGCCGGGGATTTAGCTCAGTGGTGCTGCTGCCTGCCTAGCAAGCTCGAGGTCCTGAGTTTGATCCCTGGTACAAAAAAAAAAGCAGTTGGAGGGTAAGACTGTTGGTACCTCTTTTGACTGGTCATTCCACATTCACAATGTGTGATGGAATGAGAAGTACTGTATACATAGTGCATATTTGTTGGACACTGAGAAAAGATGGTTTACTCAAAGGAAAGTATTTGTATACCTTTTAAAGTCATAAGCTGAAGTAGCTGCTTATTTATTTTTAGCACTTTTTCTGTTTCAGAATTGCAAGAATATTTATGCAGGGCCGGGGATTTAGCTCAGTGGTTTCACCGCCTGCTGCGTAAGCGCAAGGACCCGAGTTTGATCCCCGGTATAAAAAAAAAAAAAAGAATATTTGTGCATATGTTATCTTGAGTACATGTATGAAAATTTCCTGTACATACCTACCTAGGCCATTAAGTTTGGTCACCTTTACTTGTACTGTATATTGCCAGATGGGTTTCCAAAGCTGTAGCAGTTGATATTCCCACCAGAAATGTATGAGAATTCATTGTAGTCTTCCTCTCATTGCATGTGGTATTATCACACTGGTAAAATGTCATCAGTGCGGGGCTATGAAGTTTTAAAATATAGACCTCTTGTTCTAAAATATAATTTTCATTTTCTTTTTTTTGATACTGGGGATCAAATTCAGGACCTTGTGCTTACGAGGCAGGCGGTGGCACCACTGAGCTAAATCCCCAGCCCTACATTTTCTTGGATACTATTGAGGCTGTTTATTAGTTCTGGGTTCCCACATCTGTGAATTGTCCTTATTTCCTTTGGTTGATCTTTTTCTTATAATCTGTAGATTGATTGATTGATTTAGAGGCAGTGTCTCACTATGTGGTTCAGGCTGGCCTTGAACTTGAGGTGATTCTTCTTCCTTAGCCTACAGAGTACTGGGATTACAGGTGTGAGCTACCACTCCCAGCTATAGATATTTTTTATATGAACCCTCTATGTGATATCCAGTCATACTTTGGTACTGCTATAAAACTCTTTGAATTTGGTATTCAATGCATTGTGACTCAATTTTATCCTTGTATGTAATTGTTTAGTACTTAATGTGTAAGCTAGAACCTGTCTCTGTTAGTTGCCTTGTGGCTTGCTACCCTTTCCAGCCCCCCTTTTTTTTGGTACCAGGGATCAAACTCAGGACATTGTGCTTTGGAGACAGGCTTGGTGCCATTGAGCCAAATCCCCTGGCCCTCTAGCCCCTTTTTATTAAACATTATTTTTACTGGAGAGAATGAATGACAAACTTGTTATTCAGACTTGGCTTTTTGGCAACCATTTTTACAAAAGTGATGGAAATAAGATAGTTATTTCAAAGAAAACAATAGTATTTATTGCAAATGATAATATTTGAATTTATTAATGAAAAATTGAAATTTTTGAAAATTTGAGTCTACTACCGTGTGACAGCTTCTGATACTTTGAAAGACTTTTTTTTTTGGTACTAGGGATCAAACTCAGGATCTTGCCCTTGCAAGGCAGGCAAGGTGCCACTGAGCTAAATCCCTGGACCTTGAAAGACTTTTTTGTTTTGTTCTTTTTTTTTTTTTTTGGTACCGGGGATCGAACTTGGGTCCTCGCGCTTGCGCAGCAGGCAGTGAAACCAGTGAGCTAAATCTCTGGCCAAGACTTTCTGATAAGGTGATGATGATATTAACAAATAGGAGCTTTTCAGTATATGTAAGGAAATGTCATTTCCATTTTCCAAATAACCAGTGTATCATTCACTTGAGGTATAAGAGATGCTGGTGATTTTTTTTACTTTTTTGGATACAGGGTCTCACTATGTAGTTCAGGCTGGCCTTGAAATCACTATGTAGCCCAGGTTGGCCTTGAACTCCCAGCAATCCTCCTGCCTCAACCTCCTGAGTTGCTGGGATTACAGGTGTTTGTCACCACTGATTTGGTGTTCTTTTTGTTTGTTTTTTGTTTTATTTTGTTTTGGTACCGGGGATCAAACTCAGATCTTGCACTTTCGATGCAGGTGGCAGAACCACTGAGCTAAATCCCCGACCTGATTTGGTGTCTTGTCTTGTCTTTCCTTTCCTTTCCTTTCCTTTCCTTTCCTTTCCTTTCCTTTCCTTTCCTTTCCTTTCCTTTCCTTTCCTTTCCTTTCTCTTTCTTTCTTTCAATACACGTTTGTGATATATAATGTTGATACTCATTGTGGCAGTTGGTACATGTACACAACAAATATTATGAAGAGAATTGTTCCTTAAAATGAACTTCCTTTCCTTTCCTTTCTCTTTCTTTCTTTCTTTCTTTCTTTCTTTCTTTCTTTCTTTCTTTCTTTCTTTCTTTCTTCTCTTTCTTCTCTTTCTTTCTGTACCGGGGATCGAACTCAGGACCTTGTGCTTATGAGGCAGGTGCAGTGCCACTGAGATAAATCCCCGGCCGGGTCTGATTTGGTGTTTTGAGACAAAGTCTCATCCTGTACTCCAGCCCAGTCTGGAACTATGTATGTAGCCCAGGCTGTCCTTGGACTAGAAATCCTCTTGTCTCAGCATCCAGAGTGCTGGGATTACAGGCATGCACAACTATGCTCAGCTCCACACTCACTTATTTTTCATAATAAAATTGTGTAGTTGTATAATAGTTTTGTTCTTTTTTTGGTACTGGGGATCGAACTCAGGACCTTGTGCTTTTGAGGCAGGCGTCGGAACTACTGAGGTATATCCCTGGCCCTGTATTATAGTTTTGTGTACTATATAACTTATTTTCCATTTTGCTACATAGTTTTCAGCGTAATCATTATTCATGAATACATAAAGTCCTTGAGTGGATAGATCATGTTTCTTTTATTGTAAATGATGTTATACCATATTTTAAAATATCATTTGATTTTTTTTTCCCCCTTAGGATGTGGTCACAGGAATAGAATTATTAGGCCAGAGCTTATAAACATGATAATAGGATTTGAAATGTTTTTTTATTTTTTTAGGATTTGAAATGGTTTTTTTGGGTACCAGGGATCAAACTCAGGTCCTTGTGGTTGTGCAGCAGGCAGCGAAACCACTGAGCTAAATCCCCGGCCCAGGATTTGAACAGATAGCTTTCTAAAAAAGATGAAGAGCAGGGCATGGTAGCGTGCACCTGTAGTCCCGGCGCTCAGAAGGCTGAAGTGGGAGCATTGCTTGAGACCAGGAATTTGAAAGCAAATTGAGCAACATAATTAGACTATGTCTCAAAAAAAAAAAAGAAGATAAATATATATTATGAGAAATAACATATATATGTCTTTTTTACTGCTCAGACTGTCATATATAAATGACATATGAGACACACATCATATATATATCCATGGATATATATCCATGGGGTGGTAAGTATACTTCTTTCACAGAGAGGTGTTTTATGTACTAGAAGGGAACAATAAAATTTTTTTTTTTTTTTGGTACCATGGATCAAACTCAGGTGTTTTTGTTTTTTGAGACATGGTTTTGCTATGTAGTTCAGGCTGGACTTGAATTCACTGTGTAACCCAGGCTAGCCTTGAACTCATGGCAATCATCCTGCCTGAAAATGCTGGGATCACATGTGTGGGCCACTATGCTTGGCTTGAAAAAAATTCTTTCTTATTTTTATTTTTTTATTTTTGAAAAAATTCATATCACTTATTCACTTTTGTCTTATTAAAATGGATGCTGAATATGGTCAGGGTGGTTAGGTTATCTTACTGAGAAGTTAGATGACTGGTAAATGGTTTCAGAATTCTTAAGAAAGATGGAAAGATATTTAGGAGGGGAGGGTTTATAACTAATGATGGAGGAATGACTGTGGTTTTGGTGAGCTTGTTTAGTGCTTTTCCAAGGCCTGGAAACTATGGATTTGGCAGTTTTGCTTATGCTTTACCTTAAATGTAAATATTTGGAGTCCTCTTACTACTGATTATTTGCACATTTTATTCTCAGCTTATTTTTCTCTTGAACAGGAATTCATAATCAGCATATATTACCTTTCTTTTATAGTTTTATGACCTTTGTGAACTATTCAGAACTGGAGGTCAGGTTCCTGACACAAACTACATATTTATGGTATGTAAACAGTAATATTATGTGCTTATTTAAAATTGAAAATTTGGGTTATTTCATGTAAATTGGATAATAATTTCATTACCATGTGATAATCAGTATTTAAATGTATGGAAAGATAATTCTGTACTTTCCTACATTTTACCACCTCCTATAATTGCTTTATAAACTACAAATAGGTCTGGGTCATAGCTGGCAGTAGCCGGCAGAAAAATAGTGTAGAACCACTGGGTTAAGGCATAAGTCTTCAACATACTGTTATTTTATCAAACTTTTTACACATTCATTTTTATGTCTTAATTGAGCTATGCCTGGATGAATATGTTTTGTGTTCCATACATTTTCCTAACACATATTTACTGTTACCTTGAGTGCTTCCTTTCCTTTTGGTACATGATGTTACTCTTGAACTGTTTTTGAATCCTTCTGTAATTTTTTTTTTTTTTTGGTATCGGGGATTGAACTTGGGTCCTTGAGCTTGCGAGGCAGGCAGCAGAACCACTGAGCTAAATCCCCAGCCCTGTAATTATTTCTTCTGAAAGTTTGAGTCACCTTCCTATTCTTTGAGCTGTTTTCCTATTAGCATAATATTGGCCTACATTAAACATAACGGTAAATATCATGTTACTGTATGCACTTGTTAAATACAAAGCTGAATCTAAAACACTTATAATTATACTTGTTTTTATTGAAAAGAACCTCTTTTTAAGGAGGCAGCTCTTCTGGTATAATTTAAAATTTTTTAATTTAAATAATTAAAAATATTTGAACCAGGCATGTATTGCACACTTGTAATCCCAGCACTGTGGGAGGCTGAGGCAGAAGGATCTTAAGTTCAAGCCCAGTCTGGGTAACTCAGCAGTTCAGCAGTTTAGTGAGACACTGTCTCAAAAAAAAAAAGCTGGGGGGAGCTGAGGATGTATCTCTGTAAAGGTCTTCAGTTCAATCCTAGTACCAGATCTTTTACTTAGCATCTAATATAGGTAGTAGAAGATTGAAAAGTGATGTTTTTTTTTAGGGAGAAATATTTACAAAAATTGCCTGCAGATTCCCATAGGCCTCTTCTTTTTTTTTTTTTTCCTGTACTGGGGATCGAACTCAGGACCTTGCACTTGCCAGGCAGGCGCTATGTCACTGGGCTACATCCCTGGCCCAAATATAAATTTCCAGGTACTAAGGGCTACCATTTTAAGCAGATTTTTTTTTTTTTATTATACTGGGAATCAAACTGAGGGCCTCGAGCTTGCCAGGCAGGTGCTGCACCACTGAGCTATATTTCCGGCCCAGGCCTCTTCTGAATCATAAGTGAAGTACAAACATTTTAGTAGAAAGTTTATTTACTTTAATTTGAGGTTTTGTTTGCTTGTTTTTATTTTTTTATTTTTCCAGTGGGGACTGGGGATTCAACTTAGGGCTTTTACACTGAGCTACATTCCCACCCTTTTTATTTATTTATTTTTACTTTGAGAAAGGTTGTCATTAGATTCTCCACGCTAGGCTTAAACTCCAAAGTCTCCTGCCTCAGGCTTCTGGAATACTGAGATTACAGGTTTACACCAAATCTGGCTCCATTTGAGTTTTTGTTAAAATCTAATTTACACATACATACAGTAATTTAATGTGTGAGTCTTAATTATTGTTATTTGGCTGTGTCTCTGAGATTATGTGCTTTAATATAAGTTTAAAAGACTATTGTAGCTATTGTATTATTTGTAACTGTGAACTTTTGCACTACAGGGTGATTTTGTAGACAGAGGTTACTATAGTTTGGAGACCTTCACTTATCTTCTTGCACTAAAGGCTAAATGGCCTGACCGTATTACACTTTTACGAGGAAATCATGAAAGTAGACAGATAACACAGGTGTATGGATTTTATGGTAAGATCTTCTATTTCTGATTCTGAATATTTTCTTTTCTTTTTGAACAAAATATGCACAAGTCATACTGGTACTTTATATTTTTTTCTCCCTACTTGACTACTCTTTAACTTGCCTACTTCATCAACTGAAAATCTTCCCGTAAAGAGAAGACCATTGTCAACTTTTTGGTATATATCTTTCTAAATCAGTGTGGCAAAGTGTAAACCTACACTTGCGACACTGGAATCACCGAGTGCTTATTAAAAATGTAGGTTACTGGGTCCTTCCTCAGACTCAAATATCAGAATCTTTTGGGATGGGACACTAGGATCTACCAAAGGTGAATGTATTGCACATTCAAATTTGAGAGCTCATTCCAAGCTATTGTGTGTTTGTGTGTACATATGTGGGCACACACACCCATGTGAAATGCCATGTTGAGCCCCGTCTTTTCACTTTGTGGATGTTATTTTTATGGCTCTACAGTATTACATTATACTGTATGAATGTACCAGAATTGATTTAAAGCAGTCCCTTTGGACATCGAGTTATTTTTAAGTTGGTTTTTTAAAAAATTTATTTATTTAGTTTCAGACAGATCTTAATTTTTAGTTCAGGCTGGCCTTAAACTCACTATGTGGCCCAGTCTGGCCTCAAACTTTCGGTGACCCTCCTGCCTCAGTCTTCCAAAGTGCTGGGATAGGGGCCAGGGATTTAGCTCAGTGGTTTCGCTGCCTGCTGTGCAAGCAGAAGGACCAGAGTTCAATCCCTGGTACCCCCCAAAAAAAAAAATCAACTGGTACCAAAATGCTGGGATTATAGGTACATGACACCATCCCCAGGACTACAAGTTACTTCTGATTTTTTTTTTTTTTTCTTTTTTGGTATCAGGGATTGAACTTGGGTCCTTGCACTTGGGCAGCAGGCAACAAAACCACTGAGCTAAATCCCTGGCCCTACTTCTGATTTTTTTATTCATAAAAAGCTATTGGTTCTTTTACAAAACAATAAGTATTTTGGATAGTATACTGTGGTGTTAGCTCAGTAAAGAAACACTAATATGTACTTACTATAAATTCTGAGAAATGCATCATCAGGTGATTTTGTTGTGTGTACATCATAGGGTGTACTTACACAAATTAGGATGGCTACAGACTAAGGTGATATAATCTTATAGGACCTCCGTTATATATGTGCTCTGTCAGTGATTGAGGTGTTGGCAGTGTATGACTGCATGTGACTCTTACATCTGTAATATAATGTTAGATAGGCTGGGTGTGCTGGCACATGCCTGTATTCCCAGCTCTTGGGAGGGTGAGGCAGGAGGATCACTGCGAGTTTGAGGCCAGCCTGGGCTTCATAGTGAATTCAAGTTCACCCTGAACTACATAGTGAGACCCTGTCTCAAAAAAAAAAAACATTAGTGGGCCGGGGATTTAGCTCAGTGGTTTCGTCACCTGCTGCGCAAGCGCAAGGACCTGAGTTCAATCCCCAGTACCAAAAAAAAAAAAAAAAAAAGCTCAGTGGTTTCGTCACCTGCTGCGCAAGCGCAAGGACCTGAGTTCAATCCCCAGTACCAAAAAAAAAAAAAAAAAAGTTATGTAAAATGTAATTTTTTTTTGGTACTGGGGATCGAACTCAGGACCTTGGGTTTGAGAGGCAGACATGGTGCCACTGAGCTAAATTTCTGGCCCTAAAATGTAATTTTTTACAAGGCTAATATAACATATAAAACTCAAGCATAATATAATGTTCAGGTCAAGTATCCCTTATCCAAAATACTCGAGACCAGGAAGTGTTTTGGATTTTGAATTTTTTTTGAATTTTGGAATGTTTACAGATGTTGAGGATGAGATCCAATTCTAAACACAGAGTTTATTAATGTTTCATATATACTTTGTGTATCTAGCCTAAGGTGGAAGTCAAGAAGTCAAGCAGCCCTTAACTGAAATCATCACCTCCGGGCCAGGGATTTAGCTCAGTGGTTCTGGCACCTGCCTTGCAAGCTGAGGACCCGAGTTCGATCCCCGGTACCAAAAAAAAAAAAACCATCAGCTCGAAAATCCGAGACTTGGGGTGCGATCATGACACTCCAAGAGTTTTGAATTTTGGAGCATTTTCGACATTTGGAAGTTTCAGATTTGGGAGTGTACTGGATTTCACATCTTTAGATTAGGCATGCTCAATTAGTAAATCTATGCAAATATTCCAAAATCCAAACACTTCTGGTCACAAGCATTTCTTTTCTTATTTTGGTTTTTGAGACAGAATCTCGCTGTGTAGCTCAGACTAGCTTTGTAGCCTGTATAGCCTTGAATTTATGATCCATCTGCTTCAGTCTTGTAAACATTTCTGATAAGAGATAACAGCCTATATTTTTAGTGTGCGTGAATTTTGATCAAGACCTGTCACATGAGGTCAGGTGTAGAATTTTCCACATGAGACATGATCTTCATCCTCAAACATGATTTGAAGCATCTTGGATTTCAGATGTTTAAATTAGGGATATGCAAATCTAAATATATAACACTTATTATATCTATCTATATCTAGATATAGTGTTTGTATATAAAATAGTACTTAGTGACACAATCGACAGAAAATCTTAGAATAGATAATTTAGGACTGAGAAATGTTGAGATAGGGATTATCCATGCTCCTGTAATTAAGGATCATATAATGTATAATTTTATTATTGTCGGCATATGGCAGTAATATTAAGTAAATGAATCTGATTGGTAAAATTGACTAGTATTAACATAACTACTGAAGCCATTTGCTTGGTTTGTGTGAAATTAGTAGTTAATTCTTCCTGATGAGAGCATTTTGGCAGATAATTTCAACTACATCTTAGGGCCATTCCTGCAATGAAAAGGGATATATTTATGGTGAGACACTAGGCTTCTTTTGCCTTTATATGAAGGACCTAATAGGCCTAAATATGTGTCATAGCTTTCTGTTCTAGTTTAAGCTGCATTTCTGTTGCATTGAAAGTATTTTAGTATTGGATATATTTGTTTTGGTTGGCAAATTCAGAGCTTTATTAATGAGAACACTTCCATTTCTTTCACAGATGAGTGCCAAACCAAATATGGAAATGCTAATGCTTGGAGATACTGTACCAAAGTTTTTGACATGCTCACAGTAGCAGCTGTAAGTTTATGTGAATCTTCTTAAGACTTTTAAGTATTTTTCTGCGTATAACACATTGCATACTTTTATCTAATTGTCATCTCAATTATATTGCTATCTTTAGCATTCATTGATGAATTTAGAAATGGCTGCATTTGTTATTATACATTTAATTCTTTATTATCCTTTTTTGGTTAGTTAATAGATGAGCAGATTTTGTGTGTTCATGGTGGTTTATCTCCTGATATCAAAACACTGGATCAAATTCGAACCATTGAACGGAACCAAGAAATTCCTCATAAAGGAGCATTTTGTGACCTGGTTTGGTCAGATCCTGAAGATGTGGATACTTGGGCAATCAGTCCTCGAGGAGCAGGTTGGCTTTTTGGAGCAAAGGTCACAAATGAGGTAAGGTAAAATTTTGTGGAAGGTAGTTTGTTGCTTGGTGAAAGACCTATGATAGCTCCACATAACAAACTTTCAGTATAATTTCCTTAGACAGTGGAGGCTCTGGATTTCAAATTTCTAGTTCAGTTTATTTATTTATGTCCTCCCTTAATGGTTAAGAGATTATATAGTAAAAGCCCATACTCTAGCATCCACTTGGTTATTTGCATAAAGTAGCAGGTAAGTAACAAGATAGTGGGTTGAGGATGGAGCTCAGTGGTATGGCATTTGCCTAGCACACATGAGACCTTGGGTTCAATCTCCATTAGTGTAAAAGAAAAAAAAAGTAATAATCCAAGTGTGGTGATACACACCTATAATCCCAGTACTCTGGGAGGCTGAGGTAGAGAGTCACCAGTTCGAGCCTAACCCAGGCAGTTTAGCCACTTAGCCAGTCCCTGTCTCAAACAAAAGCAAAAATGGGTTAGGGACATAGCTGAGTATACAGACCCTCAGTTCAATCCTTATTACCTCAAAAAATAAAATTTTAATTTTGAGACAGTGTCTCAACTAAGTTACCCAGCTTGACCTCAAACTTGTGATCCTCCTACCTTGGTCTCCCAAGTAGTTGAGATTACAGGTGTGCAGTACCACAGTAGGCTAAATTAGGCCATTTTTTTTTTTTTTTTTTTGGTACTGGGGATCGAACTCAGGTCCTTCCGCTTGCGAGGCAGGCGCCGGAACCACTGAGCTAAATCCCCAGCCCTAAATTAGGTAACTTTTGAAGTTCAACTATGTTCAATTAAACATGCACACAGAGTGGAGATGTAGCTCAGTAGTAGAGCACTTGCCTAGCATGCTGTAGATTTGATCCCCAACACTGTAAAACAGAAAACAAAACAAAAGCAACTATATCCATACACAAAGAGACATTATACTGGGAAATGCTCCAGCATAATTGAATCAGAGAACCAGGCTCTGGTCCCATTGGTGTACCTTTACTTAGGTAAGTTATTTATTCAGTCAGAGCTGTCTTACCTTAATTTGCAAAAAGGACAGTAAATCTCTTTCAAAATTACTACGAGAATTGCACATGCTAAATCCTCAATAAATTATTGATAGAAATATCTATTAATCCATAAAAAACAAGTATTTAATATCTGATAGTACTATTGGAATGGTTTTCATCTAAAACTGTCTAACTTTCTTCCCTCCCCCCGACTTTTCTCCCAATCTCTCTGTCTTTCAGTTAGTTTAGTTTAGATTTTTTGAGACAGGATCTCACTATATAGTCCAGGCTGGCCTTGAACTTAGAATCATCCTGTCTCAGCCTCCCTAGTGCTGACAACAAACATGTGCCACCATTCCTAGCTCTCTTTTGATTTTGAGATGAGGCCTTGCTGTGTTGCCAGTGTTGGTCTGAAATTCAAGGGATCCACTAGTCTTCCTGTCTCAACCTTCCAAGTAGCTGGGAGTATAGGCCTGTAACATAGCACCTAGTTCAGAAAATTCTAATTATATGGCTGTACAATTTCTTTGATTTTTTTTTCCTTTCTTTTCGTTTTATTTTTGAGACAGAGTCTTTCTGAATTGTCCAGACTGACAATCCTCCTGCCTTCCAAGGTGCTAGAATTACAAGCATATACTTGTAATGTGTGGCACTACAGTTTTTTTGGGGGGGGGGCACTACAATTTCTATGGCTCTATTATTGACTTGGCCCAAAGCAACTGTTTGCCTAAACTTACTAAAGTTATTGGGGATAATTACAGAATAGGTTCTGAAATCATGAGAAGTGTAATAGTAACAGGATTTGGTACTTTATTTAAATGATTTTAAAATCTGCTGAATTTTTTAAAAAATGTGCCAAATACTTACAAAGCCTTTCTAAATTGCAGTTTGTTCATATCAACAACTTAAAACTCATCTGCAGAGCACATCAGCTTGTGCACGAAGGCTATAAGTTTATGTTTGACGAGAAGCTGGTCACAGTGTGGTCTGCTCCTAACTACTGCTATCGTTGTGGAAATATTGCTTCCATCATGGTCTTCAAAGACGTGAATACAAGAGAACCAAAGTTATTCCGGGCAGTTCCAGATTCAGAACGTGTTATTCCTCCAAGAACGACGACGCCGTATTTCCTTTGAGGCCTTCACCCATCCTGCTGACCCATTTTTCTGCCCCCTTCTTACCCCAACTTTCTTGTATCCCCCTATGATATACTTTTTATTGAGCACTTTGCTGCTGAAATGCTGCCTCTTGCCTTTTTTTTTTAATTTTAAATTATCTAAATTTATTGTTTGTCATGGTGTCTATAGTAATGTTTTTCTATCAGTTTTCTTCCCCCATCTCATCCCCACCTTGGACTCATTTGAGAAGACTTGAAAAATGTCTTAAAACTCACACTGCTGCATGTACCTCTTGCTTATTTACTAGTCTGAGGAAACAGAATGTGTTTCCTTTTTTAAAAAAACTAATTGACAATTACACCGAAATACTCCTCTTTTTGTATCATTCAGCCTTTGTTTTAGTTTGGTAAGTTTTAAGAAATTTCAGCAGCAAAGTTGTTATTCAGTGGGCATGATGGACTAGAGATGCCTTGAGTTATGTATACCTGCCCCAGCTGTAAACTTCATTGTCCTTTGTTGGATGATATTTTAAAAGGATATAAAATAAATTGGTCTAAAGGGCTGCCCTCCTTGTTGTGTTTTTAAATTTAGTTAAAACTGCTACAGCTTATGACTTTGTACATTATGAAAATTGTATTGATCTTTTTTCAGATTCCTTGTATTTTTTAATAAAATAATCTTAAAACCCAGATAGGTTAAGTGTTAGAACTTTTAAACAGCTTACATTGTTATCTTAAAGTTACTCCTTTTTCTTTTTTTCTCTAATCAGTTCTTGACCTTTTAGTTATTAAGTTTAAAATTTCAGTTGAAATCCAGTAGTATTTATTTTTTAAAAAATCACTAAACTGTGCCTAAAGAACATAACTGCCATATTAATGTTTTGGTTTATATCCTCTATAGTAATAGAAAAACATTTAATACTTATAATGCTGATGTGTTCATTTGTTACCAGTTAAGTGAAATGTGACTGATCCGGTTTACAATCTATCATGAATATCATTAAGTAAAAATATATGTACTTTTCAATAGGAGTCATTCTTTTCTTGCTGTAACACTTGACCTTAACTTTTAGAAAGTGTTCATTTTTTAACTGCAACTGGAAAGGTTGAAAAGCCTGGACTTGTATTTGTGAACTGTAATCTGAAGCAGATTATTTGAAGTGTAGAAAGAAACAGACTTCTTTTTTTTGTAAAAGTCTGTGATACCCTATTTTGGCTTTGTGTAATTTGAATATCCAAAGGGTTGTGATGATCAGTTCTTGATATGCAATTGTCCACTTAATAAGGACAAGTGTTCCAGTATCTCTTATGGCTGTAGCCATAAAAGATGTTGGAATGTACCATTTTGTGAAATAGTTGGTATCCCTTCACTACTATACTTAATTTTTGTCATCCCAGGAAATCTGTGTGAAGCCAGCCAATTAATAAAGCACTTTAGCATCTGTTCAGGTAGTTTTGAAACCAACTTTTCCCCTTCGGGATAAAAACTTCCAGGTTACCTAAAAATGCAATAAAATTGTAGTCTAAGCTTCTTGGCCCATAATTTTTCATCAGGGTTTTCTTTTACTGAATGAGCACAATACTGTTTTGATTTTATTTTTCCCCAACCACTGAGCTCCTTGTACAGCTTTTAATTGTATAGCTATGTGAAAGAAGCGGCTGAGATTGCTGCATACACTTGAACTAATGTTGGGTCTGTAGCTCTGTGTTGCTGCCTTGACCGCAGTGTAATTCAGGTGGAAAGGTATTTGTATCTCACAGGGATTTGTAGCTATGTATTTTACTAATTGTGAAACACTGGAAACTAATGATGCAGACAACTTGATGTGGTCTTGGAACAGCTCTCTGCAGTATTTGTTTTCCTATTACCATAAATTGTATTTAAGTGCTTGCCCGTCACTACTTTTGAGTTGTAGGAATAAACCAGAAACCCTCAGGCCTGTCTTTCCATTTGACACTCCTTCGCTTAGGTTTATGTGACTGTTTTCATTCTCCCTATAATGTGACTTTTTTTTTTTTTTTTGATACCAGAGATTGAACTCGGGACCTTGCACTTGTGAGGCAGGCACCAGAACCACTGAGCTAAATCCCTGGCCCTCTTGTTTTATATTTTTAAAGTCATAGCAGACTGCATTTGTTTGTCACTAACTGGGCATGTGCCAATAATCTGCCCACTCCTTAACTGCCATCTCTCTTTTGCTTGATTTCTCTTCAACTGAATAATGGCTTTTTGCATGGAAAGAAAATAGTTTTTACTATTTAGATATGTAAAGGGAAGAGAGAGTGAATGTATTGGACTTTGTAAGCCTAAAAGGAATATTTGAATCCCTCTAATAAGGGCTATGTATTACATAGAGAAATCACGTGGTGGGAGATACTTCCAAGTCATAGATTTGTAGGAGGAGGATCTGTTACTCCCTGTATCTAGGCTGAATGTAAATTCCCTTATGTTGTATTAATGGGGGTAAGAACTATTTTTATTTGTCTACAATATACTTGGTTTCTAATAAAATGTCTTGGGCTCTAGTGAGAACTGTCTACTTTGAATTGCCATTTACTCCCTTTTCTTTTTGGCTGAATTGCTCTTGGCTAGCTTTTGTAGGTTACTGTATCACCTTGACAAATCTCACTCCTTTAAATGTCTTTGGGTGTGATCCTGCCAAGCCTGGATCAAGAGTACATCTAATGTGCAACCTGCGCCAATCAGCTCCTATTCTATCTGGATGTCTAGAACTGTTGGAAGAGTTTGATGTCTTAAACCTTGAGTTTTTCTTTTGAAATAAGGTTCGAAATATTGTTGATTGCATTGAGATATGTGTGTGTTTTTTGCTTTGTAAACCCAGCACCAGGTTTTGGAAAATGCCTATATTGTGAAAGCAAATCAGGACTCTTTCTGAGCCTCTGTCATTGTCGGAAATAGATTTCGCTTTCCGTCAGCTTCCAGAAAATTGTCAGATTTAACAGCAAGAATCCAGATTTTTAAATGTAATTGTTTTTTAAATGCTAATGTTTGTAAAGCACCTTCAGTTCTTTGGATGAAAGGTGCTATATTCCCTCTGTAAATTAATAAAAAGATTATAGGAAGTTTGTCAAAAATAATTTCATCTAATGCATAGTCTGTAGTATGTCCTGACAAGAAGTTAGCATTTTATGTAACGAAGATTAAAAAATGCTTATTCCTTCATGTGGTTGCTTGACTGGTACAGAAAAGTGAAACTTTGTTTTTGTTCTGCATTTGCCTCTGGGCTGAGTGTTCAGTTCCTTAAAAGCAGTAAAGACCTGGGTCCAGTGCCTAGAGCCCTGCTTCATAAGGTCATAACAATTTTCAGTTGTATATGTACAGTGCGCAGTAACGCTGATGAATCATACAGTAATAAAAAGAACCAGAAAACATTTGGGAAGTCCCCTAATATGGCGCCAACACCTTAGATTCCCTGTTTGTTTTTTTTCTGTGTTAATCACTTGATGCATATGTGCCTTTCTTTCCCTCATGACAGGAAACTTACCTGGGCTAGATTATTCACATTTTCTTAGTTCAGAAATGCATGAAGTTTGTAGATTTCCTTTGAGTGTGTCAACAGCAGCAACAAATTTACTACCTAGTATGTGTTCTACTCACTCTCTGGGCACCCACTAGGGTTCTCAGCACTTTGATTTTATGTGTAAATGACAGTGGGCGCTGGGTATCATAGTGCATGCCTGTAGTCCCAGTGGGAAACTGAGGCAAAAGGACCTCAAGTTCCAGACCAGCCTGGGCAATTTACCATAACTCTTATCTTTAAAAAAAAGAAAAAAAAGATGTAAAAATATTTAAAAGGGGCCAGGGATTTAGCTCAGTGGTTCCGCCGCCTGCTTCGCAAGCGCAAGGACCCGAGTTCAATCCCCAGTACCAAAAAAAAAATGTTTAAAAGGCTGGGGTGTAGCTCCATGGTAAAAGTACCCCTGGGTTTGATCCCTAGTTTCCCTCCCCCTAAAAAAAAAGGCAGTGGGGCCAGGTACAGTGGCACATGCCTGTAATCCCAGCACTTTGGGAATCTGAGGCAAAGGATCACAAATTGGAGCCGAGTATGGGCAATCTAGCAAGACCTTGTTTAAAAAAAAAAAAAGGAATGGGATAGAAAAGATTCCTGATAAAGCAGTTAGCTTGATGCTGTCCAGGTCCTACTGTGTGGTAGCCTTACTATGGGCCTCTGACTATATGGCCCTTTTTCTTTTTCCTTATACCCAGATGAGGAAATAGGGATAGAGAGAATAGGTAACCTGTCCACGGTTACACAAAAGAGCTGGAACCTAAGAGTAGATTTAAGCCTTCTATTTTAAGCAATATGGGTTTTTGTAACTGTGACCCTGAGCAAATTGTATGTGTGTGTATGTGTGTGTGTGTGTGTGTGTGTGTGTGTGTGTATATATATATATATATATATATATTTATTCTTTGTACCAGGGATCAAACTTAGGACCTTGTGCTTGCGAGGCAGGTGGCAGAACCACTGCGCTAAATCCCTGGCCCCAAATTGTATTCTCTGAATTTTAAATTTCTGTGTCTAAAACAGAATACTATATCGGGTTGAACTCAGTATTAAAAATAACACATGAAGTACCTGTGCAAAGGTGTCATCATTGAGGATTCACACTCTGCATAAATTCAGGGTGGTTGGGAAGTAAGAATAGTCCACAGTGAACCATAATGGCTGATTGGCTTTTTATAAGTACAGTGGGTTTGGAGAAGGAAATATCTGATGGAGGATGGAGTTACTAGGGGAAGACAAAGATGAAGTGTGAAATGTGGCCGGAATTATGGGCTATCCATGTTTTGCAGAGTAAAAGTGCAGAAGCTGAAATTACTAGGACTTGGACGTGACATGAAGACTTGAGGGTACTTTTTGGAAAGGTACTATACAAGAATGAATAGCCGAGTTCATGCCTGTGATCCCAGCACTCTGAGAAACTGAGGCAGGAGTATTGCAAGTTTGAGACCAGCCTTTACAGTTTAGAAATTTAGCAAGACCTTATCTCAAAATATAAAACAAAAAAGGGCTGGGGATATAGTTCAGTACATAGGCTCTGGATTCAATCCTCAGTACCACAAAATAAAACCCCTGCACTTCTGTTGGCAGAGAGAGTGTCTACCATCTATCAGGGAGATTGACTCATTATGGAAAACATTGGAAATTAGGGGATTCTAGTCAGTACTTTAAGGAATGTAATGAGTGACTTCAAAATTACTTCCCTAATGACTTGATCCTTTTTATTGGGACTCACTATTTTTGTTTTACCTTTTCTCCTTCCTGTCTCACAAGTTATTCTGAAATAATTTCTTTCTTCTGGATTTATTGTATGGTGGAAACAGGATTGAGGTGATTTGTGGTTTGGTGACTTTAGGATTACATAAAATGGGCAAACAGTAGGTCTTGATACCTTTTTTTTTTTTTTCCCCTAGTGAGGGACATTTGAAAAAAAACCCAAGAGGGCCGGGGATTTAGCTCAGTGGTTCCGTCGCCTGCCTCGCAAGCGAAAGGTCCCGAATTTGATCCCCGGTACCAAAAAAAAAATCTCAAGATACAATGGGGCTGCAGATATGTAGCTTAGTGGTAAAGTGCTTGCCTAGCATGTGTGAGGACCTGGATTTGGTCCTCAGCACCAAGAAAACAAAATCCACTACAGTTTACCATCATTATTTCATAAAGGAAGTTATTTTTATCATCAAAAGAATCATCTCAGAATGAAGGATAGCCTTTTACACCAAATATATTATTTGATTTATGAAAAATTTTATTTTAAACCCTACCACCACCACTACCTGTACTGGGGATTGAACCTAGGATCTTCATACTGAGCTACATCCCCAACCTTTTTTTATTTTTTATTTTGAGACAGGATCTTGCTAATTTGCCCTAGTTGGGCTTGAACGCTCAATCCTCCTGAGACTCTCAGCCGCCTAGAGTGCTGGGATAACAGGCATGTCCACCTTGCCTGCTAGTATCTTGAATTTTGTCATTTATGGAGATCAGGGAGAAATTTATCTCCTACACGTTGTTGTTGTGTACCACTCTAGGCTGTCACATTATTGATGCATAAACGTGTTCCGATAAAATGGAAGCGGCTCATGAGAACGTTTTATGCCTCCTTCTAACTCCAAGCAGATGCTACGGCTCTGCCCAACACAAGAATAGACATGTAGTGAGGACTCATTACCTTAAAGAAAGAATTTTATGTCAATGCACTATGCCTTATTTTCAAGGGTGCCCTTACTAGAGAAGAGAAAAGGTAACTAGTATTTCTTGTGCTCATATGTGCTGGTAGTTTTTCATGCATAGGTCTGCCAAAATGCAGTAAAATTTATCTTAAAATTGATTAGTGTAGAATTCACAGTCATCTGCAGTATCGCAGAATGGTTAGCACACACGCAGGAATCAATTCTGTTCATGTCGTTCAAAATGCAACACATTCCTTTTAGTTATGGCATTCATTCTGGCTGCAGTGTTGATTTTTTTCCCCCGTGGTAATTTAAAAAATCTCTTGCTTTTTAAAAACGCCTATAGCCAAGCTTGTGATCTTTCCAGCAGAGAACACATCAGCTAAATCATGCTTTGTTTTGATGGAGTCTTAAAATTTTGTGACCGTTTGCTCTATGAGGGGTAGCGTTATGCTGAGACCATTTCAGCAAGATGTAGACCAGGGACCGCATTCAAGGTGGTTCAAAAGGGAGCTCGTCTGGGAGAGTTGCCTCTCTATTGCACCTGCCTGAGGAATTCGGAGAAATTGGAGGGCTGGGCTTTTGGTTCTGGAATGATGCATAGGTGAGGGGGAGGCCGCCAGCAAGTGTCTGGGAGGCGGGACGCAGAGCCAAGAGAACCTGCTGGCAGGTGTCTGGCGCCAGAGATGCAGTTCCCATTTTTGGACGCACGGTGGCGATTAAGTCTCCTCAGCCCCTCCTAGCAGTATCTGAGGCGCCTCAGCCGCCACCTGCATTCTCAACCAAACCTTGGATGGGCAGCACGGGACTGACAGGTAGCGCGCCCAATCGGCAGCCAGGATCTCGGCCACACTCCGGCTGCACCAATGGAAGGTGAGAAGAGGCGCGGAGGAGGAGGACCCCGCGGCAAGCCTGACAGAGGCGCGAGGCCCTCCTCCCGCCTCTCCGCCTACTCCAGTCTCCGCCGCCTCAGCTTCCCGAGCGAGCCCTGCGGCCGCCGGAGCAGCTCCCGCGGTGGAGCAGGAGCCGGATGGTCAGAGGAGCCCGGCAGCCCCAACAGCCGCGGAGTCGCCTGGCCCCCAGGTGCGGCGTGGGCTGGGGGAGCCGGGGCCCGGGGATGGGGCGAGGGCGCGGGCGCGGGCCCAGGGGTTGCGGCGAGGGCCGCTGGGCTTTGGGGGCGCCGAGCCCCCGCGGGAGTCCGGGGGCTGCGGGCAGGGCGCAATTGGGGGCACCTGGGGGCGGGGCGAGCGCATCCTCGAGGCCGGGCGAGGGGGGCGCGTGAGGAAGGGGGCCGAGGCTGAGGCTGGGGGCGCCCGACGGGAGGGGCGGTGGAATGCGGGGAGCGCCCGACCAGAGGGCGGGGCTCCGAGGGCCCGGGGAACTGGGGGCGCCTCGAGGGGGCACCGGGGGAGGGTGGGGCGTGGGCGCGGCGAGGGCAGGTCAGGGTGAGGTGCTCGCGGGGTGGCAGAGGCAGACAATGAGTAGGTAGGGGCTTGCGGGGTTTGGGAAGCTGGGCTGTGGCCAAAGGAGGCAGAGCGGGATTTGGGCTGGGAGGACACTCGGGGGAACAGTGAGTCCCAGCAGTGCTGGGTCTTGGTACCTAGGGAGGCGAGGCTAAGGAGTTTGTGAGGTCAGCGATGGGCACCACAAGCAGCCGTCCTGGAGGGTGGGACGTTGGGCTGTCGCCTGGCACACTGGGGCCTGGCCATGGTCGTTCCTGGATGCTGCTCTGAGTTACCGTCCTCGTGTGTTTGGTCTGCAGACTGACTGGCACAGTGGAGAAACCACCCCGCAAACGTAAAAGCAGGTAAGACAGACACCACCTGCCTGTTGGGGTTCATGTTTTTCTGTCTGCTTGACTGCACCTGTGCCGTACTGCATAATTCCACATAGTGAGTGGAGGAAGTTCCTGCTTTAGCTTTTATTATAAATGTGGAGGTTTTCCTACATGCAGTTTTCCTTTTTGAGCATTTCAAATTATCACCTCTGCTTTTTCTTTATATTTATGTTTTTCTTTATATTTGAGATAATGGAAAATTAAGAAATCCTAGTTTATTTTTTTCCTTTTGTCATAATTTCAACTTCTCCATCATCTCTTTTTGAAAAGCTAATGTTTATTGAGCAGCTACTGTGTGCCAAGTACTATGTGCTAGTGCTTTATATGGATTATTGGCTGTAAACGTAGAGGACCCCCAAGACAGTACATGTGTAGTGTTATCACTGTTTTTTTTTGTTGTTATCACTGTTTTGCAGAGGGGAGAATTGAGTCACAGAGAAGCCAAGTATTTACCCAAGATCACACATCTAATAAATGATAGAACAAAGATTTGATTCCAGGCTAGGAATGGTGGTGCACACTGGTAATCCCAGCACTGGGAAGGCTGAGACAGGAGGATCCCTGAGAGTTCTAGGCCCACCTGGGCTACATAGTGAGTTCAAGGCCAGCCTGAACTACAAAGTGAGAACCTGTCTCAAAAAGAAGGAAAGAAATACAGTGCAAACTATTTATATAATTTCGATTTTTCTAGTGGCTACCATTAGAAAAAGTAAAAGGTAAACCAGTTGTGGTAGTGCATACCTGTAATCCCAGCTACTTTGGAATCTGAGGCAGGAGGATCCTAAATTTGAGCTCAGCCTGGAAAATTTAGCAAGACTAACTAAAAAAAATTATGAAGGTCTAGCAATGTAATTAAGTGGTAGAGTGCCTCTGGATTCAAATTCCAGTGCTACCAAACAGATAAATTAGAAGGAAAAGTAAAAAGAAATAAATGAAAATAATTTTAGTCACTATACCTAAAATAGTACTTCACTATGTAATCTTTAAAATTTAGAAAGGGAAGTTTTACATTCGTTTTCTGTGCTAACTTAAAATCTAGGGTGTATTTTATACTTATTTCAGGTACTACATTTTCATTGGAAATACATTTGATAAGTTTTAGATTTCATAAAATCTGTAGATGAAATAATAGATTCACATACCCAAGGATGTCTAAGACATATATAAACATATTTCCAGGAAGTGATCAGCGTATAAATTAAATAAAAAATTCTGTTTCTCAGACATGGTAGCCACACTTTGTGAGCTTGGGCTGCATGTGACTACCATATTAGACTGAAAGGGTGACAAAGTACTGGCATTTCCACATTAGTATTTTGTTTAAGTTCCTACTGCTGAGGTTTCTGTGTATTAACCATAGTAACATAGCAGGTATTAAATGTGAAAATTGTCCTCTGATCATATCCTCAATGCTATGGCCTCCTTTCCCCAGGCCAGTGCCAACAAATGTAAAAAAGGAACTTCTAACTACTACACAGAATTGCTACGTAGTACCTGACACGTGGAAAGGGCTCAAAAATACCTGCGGAATGCATGCTCTTCCCTTGCTCAAGGAATCATTCGTTTGTGGCCTGCTTAAGCCCTTTGTTACTATGTATCTTCCTAAGGCTCAACCATTTCAGCTTATTAGATTCTATATACAATGAGAAGAGAGAAAATAATAAATCATTTTTCAGTTGTGTATTAGAGGCATTATAGTATAATGGTTACAATTTTAAACTCTGGAATTATCAGACTGCTTGGATTGAAATCTTTTTTGGGGGGACAGGGGGTTGAGACAGGGTCTCATTACGTAACTCGGGCTGGCCTCCAACTTTTGTTGATCTTCCTTCCTCAGCCTCCCCAAGTGCTGTGATCACAGACATGTGTCACCATGTCTGTTTCCCTACCTGCAATATGTAATTAATTCACCACACTGTGCAAATTGATCATGTAATTCTCTAGTGCTTAGGAGCTTTGTGGTTCCTCATTATTAATCAGAATTCAGACTTTTTAGCCTCCTAACAAAGGGCTACCTTTATTTCGCTTTCACCTACCTTTGCAGCCCTCTGTTAGTACTGTAACTATAGAAATTCTCAATAATGGATCAGTTAAATGTTTGATTTTAAGTGATTTAAGTTTCTGGTGAACACTTCAAGATGAATGAATTGCTAAATATAACTATGTTCTTTTTGTCATCTCCAGAACTTATGTTTTCTCTGCTTTGGGGTTTTGTATGTGATTTCTTTTCCTGGAATAATTTCTCCTTGCTCCTTGACAGTCTACTTATCCTGTACATTTACTTATCTGTCACAGTTTTGGCTGAATCTACTGCTGCCAGACACAAGCTGTGAGATCATATGCAAGTTCCTCTCTGATGCTCAGGTCTTCAACCCTGTAATGGAAATAATAATAATCCAACTCTTCCAGGACTATGAAGTGCCTAGAACACAGACCTTTCTGCACAGCACATGTTTTAGGTTAAAAGCCCCCATGCAGCCCCCATGCAGCTGGGCGCAGTGCCATGTACCTGTAATCCCTGCGTACTGGAAGGCCAAGGAAGGCGGATCTGCCGTTCAGGCCAGCCTAGGCAATATAGTGAGCCCATAGTCTTAAAAAAAGAACAACAACAACAAAATCACACACACCCATGAATTACCTTTCCAAAATATGTATAGTCTAGAGGATTAAAAATAAATTCAGGCAAAGAAGAAATGAGAGAACAGTAAAATTAAACCAAAGGTAAAGTTAGTACAGACCAGAAAGTACTACACTGTTACTAAGGGTAGACTTCATATCTGGCCTGAGTTTCCTGGAACAAAGCAGAGAAGTTAATAAAGCTTAATTTCTGGTGTTTATAAAAATCAAGTGTGTTGGTCAAGAGAAGCACAACTTTTTTTTTAAGCACTGCCCATTGGACCCAGAGCCTTTGCAGTGAGCTATATCCCTAGACCTCCAACCCTTTTTTATTTTTTGTTTTCAGATAGGTTCTTGCTAAGTCACTAGCCCAGGCTAGGGTCAAACTTGTAGTCCTTGGTCAGCCTCCTCGAATACTGGGATTATAATTGTATACCACCATTCCCAGCTTTCTTTCTTTGTTTTAGTTCATTCACTTTTCTACCTAATACTCTTTTGTACCTAGTACAAAACACACATTGTTCTTTGTGTTTAGTACTGTTAGTTTAACAAAACTAGTGAACTGATAAATTAGTGCCAAGAGATTTACTGTGGGATGGAGCTTTCATGATCCAAAATAATGTGATACTTTTTAACCTCTTGATAAACTGTATTGAAAGGTACATTGACTGAAGTATACACTGACTGAAAGGTATTTTGGTATTGGGGATTGAACTTAGGACCTTGTGCTTGCAAGGCAGGTGGCGGCACCACTGAGCTAAATCCCCGGCCCTTTTTTATTTTTTTTTGAAACAGGGTCTTGCTGTATAGTTTAGACTAACCTTGAACTAACCATGTAGCCCAGGCTGGCCTCGAACTTGTGGTGATCCTCCTGCCACCACCTCCCAAGTGCTAGGTTACAGGTGTGTGCCACCACACGTGGCTGAAAGGTATATTAAGGTTAGGAAAATTTATCCTTAGCAGGGTGTGGTGGTGTAAGTCTTTAATTCCAGCTACAAGGGAGGCTGAAGCAGGAGGATTGCAAGTTTAAGGCCAGCCAGGACAATTTAGAAACTTAGACCTTGTCTCAAAGTAAAAAAATAAAAAGAGCTGAGGGTGGAACTCATTGCAGAGGCCCTGAGTGTAATCCATAGTATCCCCCAATCCCTGCAAAGAAAAAGAAAAAGGCAATTTGATCTCTGTGTGGTTTTGGAAAATTCTGAAGAGTTCATTATGTCTGTTAGTAATGTTTGGATCATGAGTTAGAGAATTCTTTGGGGTCCTGTTTGAAACAAGACCCATTTATTAGGATAGAATTCATATTGATTAAAGCTTATCTGTTGTACAAGGCCCTGGGCTCAATTCTTGGCACCCCCCAAAAATTTATGTAACTATTGATTTGGGTACTTTCAGATATTTTAGTTACGCATTTAAAGCGAGGAGATTCAGCGTTTTGATGGCATGCAGAATTTCAGAAACATCTGGATGCTTTCTAGTTCTGAGGATATAGATGTGAGTGAGGTACAGCCTGTGCTGGGAAAAAATTTACACAGTGGTACCTCAGTACTTGTTCTTAATTGGCCCCAGGAGGCATGACAAGTACCAAAAACAGTGAGTACTGTACCAAACAAATTGTTTTGTCTGGAAAGGGTAGCGAGTCACGAGGCAGTCCACACCAAGTTATGACTTGGATGTTGAATACCAAACAATTACTGGGGCAGATTTTCATATCAAAATATGTTGAAAAAATATGTTGAGCACCAAATTCAATGAGTTTTAAAGCACTTGGGCACCAAGGTATGACTGGATTAGTGGGATAAACAGACATATAACTATGAGAGTGTTATGACTGTATGCACGAAGACTGACACAGTGTAGACAAAGGGTTTATAGTAATTCTGCTTACTCATAGTGGCAGTTTGCACATTCATCCAGGCCCTGAAGGTTTAGACTACTTTTGGGGTTAGCATGACTGTCAAAGTGCAGAGCCGAGAGTCTGGATGTAGATTGATGAACGCTGAGGTCTTAAGTAAGCCGAATTCAGCCCCGGAATCAAGACTGTCAGGTGTGGACAGAAAGGTGTTTTGAAGAGCTTGGGCTCTGGTGTCAGACTAAGCAGGGCTTCTCAACTAAGGGAGATTTGGTCCTTAAGGGCCATTTGACAATGTCTAGAGATATTTTGAAGTGTAACAACTTAGGGTATCTAGTGGGTAGAGGCCAGACATGCTTCTAAATTCTAAACATCCTGCAGTACACAGCCTCCTAATCTAGGAATTGTTCACCTCAAAATCTGAATAGTACTGAGACTGACCAATCCTAGAGTCTGGGTCTCAGCACTTCCAAGTAGTAGTAGCTTTGGAGTCCTGGGTAATTTCTGCAAAATGTGAGGGGTGATAGCATCTCCCTTGTAGGATTATTGCTCTCCTCTAATATACTCTGAGTACAGAGATTTTGTTTATTCTTTAACTTTGCTGACCCTGTCCCTCTATCTATCTATGCTTTAATAATGCTTTTTGTTTTTTGTTTTTTTGGTACTGGGGATTGATCTCAGGACCCTGCACTTGCTAGGCAGGTGCCGGAACCACTGAGCTAAATCCCTGGCCCAATAGTGCTTTTTCACTTTATACAAATAAGATTTTTTCTTCTCTTTTGTTGTAAGTATGTATTTACAATATGTAATAAACACAACATTGTGGGAAGTTGGGGTGTGTGTGCATATATATATATATAAAACTTCTTGATCCTTTTTACTTTCTCTTCCTCTCCCCTCCTTTTTCCTCCCCTCTCCCCTTCCACTCCCCTCTCCCTTTCCTATCTCCACAAAGTCTGTTTCCTATCATCTTTTATTTTGCTCCCAAAGTATTTATACTTTGGTTTTTCGTATGAGAAACCATGGACTGTTTTGGAGATTCTTGTCTGTTTTCTTTACTACTATATTCCTGGCCTCCACACATATAGTAAGTACTTAATCACTCTTTTTGAATCATTCAGTGAAATAATACATGTAATGTATATGGTATAGTTATCTTATATACAGCAAAGCCTCAGTAAGTGATAACTGATTTTTATTAAATATTTTAATTTTGCTAGCCAAGTGCTCTGCCACTGAGCTACACCCCAGCCTCTTACTAGTAAAATCAGCTTTACTAGGGTATTATTTACATACAAAAAAAATTCACCTTTGATTTTTTGGTACTGGGGATTGAACTTGGGACCTTGCGCTCTTGAGGCAGGTAGTGGAACCATTGAGCTAAATCCCCGGTGCACACTTTTTCGTTTATTTATTTTGGTTTTTGGTGATATAGGGGATTGAACCCAGGGCCTTATGCATGCTAAGTAGGCAGTCTGTCACTGAGCTGCTATATCCCTAGCCCTTTTTACTTTATTTTGATATAGGGTATTACTAAGTGACATAGGCTGGTCTTGAACTTGTGATCCTCCTATCTCAGCCTCCCAGAATGCTAGGATTAGAGGCATGTGCCACTGTCCACAGTAAAATTTACCACTTTTAAGTGTACATTTGGTGAGTTTTAACAAATGTATACAGTTGTATAATCACTCCCTACCATCGGGACATAGAACATGATCACTGCTGCTCTGTGTGCCTCCACATGCCTCCATATTGCCCCATGTTCCTGTATAATCATGGCTCTGGCAACCACTGAGGTTTTTTCCTATCAATGTAGTCTGATGTTTTCTAGAATTTCATATGAGGAGAATCATGTAATCATCTTTGTATGTAGTTTCTTATCCTTGGTGTATATAATGCTTTTGATGCTTAACTGTGTTACTGTGTGTAACTGTAGGTTTGGTTTTTTTTTTTAATTGTCAAAGAGCATTCGTGGTGTGATTTTACCATCATTTCCTCATGTATATCCTAGTTGGTAAACATTTGGCCTGTTTCCAGTTTTTGACTAGTGTGACTACAACTTTTATGAACATTTCAGTTAAGTCTTCAGCTGTGTTTACATTTCTTTTTTCTTGGTACTGGGGATTGAACTCGGGTCCTTGCACTTGCGCAGCAGGGGGTGAAACCACTGAGCTAAATCCTCAGCCCTGTGTTTACATTTCTTTTGAGTAAAAAGAGTGGACTTGTTGGGTCTTATGGTAGGTGTATGTTTAACTTTTTAAGTAATTGCCAAACTGTTTCCCAGCCTCAAATTAGCAACATATGAGTTTCCACTTCTTTGTATCCTCACATTTATTTATTTATTTATTTATTTATTTATTTATTTATTTATTGGAACAAGGTCTCACTATGCTGTTCAGGCTGGCCTTGAATTCAGTATGTAGCTTAGGTTGGCCTCAAACTTGTGATCCTCCTGCCTCAGCCTCCTAAGTGCTGGGATTACAGGCATGTGCCACCTTGCCCAGCCTCACCAATATTTAGTATTGTCATTCATTTCCTTTTTTGTTTGTTTTTTGAGACAGGGTTTCGCTTTGTAGTTCAGGCTGGCCCTGAAGTAACTATGTAGCACAGGCTAGCCTCAAACTCATGGCTATCCTCCTGACTCAGTCTCCTGAGTGCTGGGATTACAGGCGTGTGCCACAATGCCTGACTCTTCATTTCTTTTTAAACAATTTCATCGAGGTACAATTGGCATACAGTAAGTTGCATATATTTATATTTTTTTTGGTACTGGGAATTGAACTTGGGTCCTTGCGCTTGTGCAGCGGGCAGCGAAACCACTGAGCTAAATCCCCGGTCCAAGTTGCATGTATTTAAAGGGTACAATTTGGTAAGCAGACCATTCTTTCCGTTCCTTTCCTTTCCGTTCCTTTCTGTTCCGTTCCGTTTTGTTCCGTCCTGTTCCTTTTGGCAGAACTGGGGATTGAATCTAAGGCCTTTGCACTAAACTACACCTCCCTCCTTTGTTTTGAGACAGGGTCTTCCTAAGTCAGTAACATGATGTCCAGGCTGAGGCTTGAAGTTTGATCCTTCTTCTTCAGCTTCCCAGAGTGCTAGGATTACAGGCATGCACCACCACACCTGCCTTGAAACAAATGTTTTATTAGGTATATGTTTTGCCGGTATTATCTCACAGCTTGCCTTTTAATTTTCTTCATAGTGTCTTGAGGCAATTAAAGCTTGAATGGAAATGCTTTTGAGACTGCAGCTATAGAGCAAGAACAAGTTGGGGAGAGTAAACATCTGAGTTTATTTTGGCTATCTCAAATGTAAAGTGAATCGATGAATCATCTCTTAACTAGGCAAGTAAACATAAGGGTTTGTTTAGCCTGGCACAGTGGAGTACACTTGTAATTCCAGCAGTTAGGGAAACTGAGGCAGGAGGATTGAAAGTTCAAGATACATCTGTGCAATTTAATGAGTCTCTGTCTTAAAAATGGTTGGGGATGCCCCCAGGGTTTGATCCCTAGTACGCTGAAAAATGGGGGGCGGGGCATATTGTTGAGTACATAGACTAGAAGTGATCAGTAAGCACTTGCTGACCCAAGACATGAAAATTAAGGAAATAATCTGGGGAGAGCATGTTGAGTGAAATGGGAAGAAACAGGATGTTAGAGTAGCACAGTGTGGAAGTAGACCAAACTGCTTTGTGTCTTTGGGTGTTTTCTCTTTCTCTGCAGTGTTTTCTGTCCACTGCAGGGTCTTGAACCAGGGGAAGACAAGTAGTGTTTATTTCTAGGAGACAGACCTCTGTACTCTGGGAAATTGTGATTCTGGCAGTAGGGAAACTCGGAGAGGGTTTTCTAACCTAAATTGAAACACAGGACGATACTCTAGTTGCAGAATTTCTTTATGGTAGCATTTGCCTCAGCGACATCCCTGAAGCAAATGTGATGGTTTTGGGAAAGCTGTTTCTTGAGCATGCGTTAGTGAAAACCTAGGGCACAATGCCAAGATTGAGTTCTGCGAGGGCAGATTCGGCATGGGCCATGACAGTGTGGTCAGTGTGCAGTTGATTACATGCTAACTTGGAAGTGATTTTCTGGGGGTACTGACAAAGAGCCTCCAGGTTCCTTGGGATTCATTCAAGGGCTTCTTGGAGGGTGGAGGTCCAGAAAGACCAGAAGGAGGGTAAGGGGCTAGCCCTAAGACTCTGCTTCTGCTTTTATGTAAGTATCGGTCTGTATTTTAATTTTAATTAATTAATTAATTAATTTTTGGTTTTTTGAGACAGGGTCTTTTTTTTTTTTTTTGGTGCTGGGCATCAGACTTTGGACCTTGCGCTTGCAAGGCAGGCAGCAGAACCATTGAGCTAAATCCCCGGCCTTATTTTTTGTTTTTTTTAAACTGTTTCTCAGTATGAGTTCAGGCTGGCCTTGAACTCAAGGCAGTTCTACCTCAGCCTCCGGAGTGCTGGGATTACAGGCATGTGCCACTGTGCCCAGCTTGGGCCTGTATTTTTATTTATTAATTTTTATTTTATTTTATTTTGGGGGGGCTGTATTTTTAATACAGAAAATTTCAAATATGAAGTTAGGTTCACCTAAGTGAACCTGTGTTTTTCGTTACCCAGCTTCAATAATTGTCAGCTTAATTCTCTTTCATCTTTATATCCCTACATCACCTAAAGCATATTCTACCATCATACTGTTCATCTATAAGTATTTCAGTTATGTATGGGTGAAAAATAAGGACTCTTTTAGAACACATATCTATAATATCATGAACGATGACTTTAAAATTAACAGTATTCTCCTTATATCATCAAATATCTCATCTGTTCAGATTTTTATAGCTGGCTGATTAGTTTAAAATTTTTTTTTTCTCAAAGCAGTAAGGTTAATGCCTTGAAGCTAGTTGACAAGATGTTAACCTTTTTTCATCTGCAGTATTCTCATTTCTTTCCTTTTCTTTTTTTTTTTTTTTGGTACCAGGGATTGAACTCCGGACATTGCGCTTGCGAGGACTTCTTCCTTTTTCGTCTGGGCTATTTATGTGTTGGAAAAGCTTGCTTGCTTGCTTATTTATTTATTTACATAGTTCTGGGGATTGAATCCAGGGCCTCGAACATGCTGGTCAAGTGTTCTGCCACTGAGCCACTAGAGATGTCTTACCAGGTTGCACAAGCTGACCTCGAACTTGCAGTCCTGCCTCAGCCTGTCAAGTAGCTGGGATTATGGACATGGACTGCCACCCCTAGCTAAGGAAGCATGTTTATTATTAAGAGTTGCAGTCTGAACTTTTAGTTTTTGTAAAAGTTGAGGTATAATTTACATAGGGCACATCTCATCTATTTTAGTGTACAGATTTGTGACTCTGTTCCAGAGGATCGTGCCACCAGGGTGCTCCTCTACCATCAAGCTTCGTCTCTGGACCTTTGTTTTTTTTGGTGGTAGTATTGGGGATCAAATCCAAGGGCTCTGCACTAAGCTACATCCAAAACTTTTTGTTTTGAGACAGGATCTCACTAAGTCACTAAATTGCCAGCTGGGTTTGAACTTGCAATCCTCCCACCTCAGCCTCCCACAGTAGTAGTATTACAGGTGTATACCACCACTCCTTGTTTCTCAGCACCTACTGTTTTTGAAGACAGGGTTTCACCAAGTTGCCCAGGCTGGCCTTGAACTTGTGGTCGGTTCTCCTACCTCAGCCTCCCAAATAGTGTGCCACCATGCTTGGTTGAATATGTGAATTTTGACAAATGCAGTTACATAACTATTACTGTACTAGAACAGTTCTATCTCTTCCGCAGAATTGCCTGTCTTCCCACTAACAGTTGGCAACCACTGACCAAAATGGTTATCATTTAGCATGTTTCTGTATTCCTTGTGTGTCTCCTAAACTGATAGTTAGGGGTAGTTCTCAAAACTTGATGAGATTCAGGTTTAATACTTTTTGTTTCTGAAAAGAATACTTTATAGGAGTGGTGTGTACTTTTATTAAGGCTTCTCTCCCTCTCTCTTTTTTTTTTTTTCCTATGTTAGGTACCCATAACAGTGTCTTACTTACAATTTCTTCTTTTTTTTGGTACTGGGTATTGAACTCAGGACCTTGCACTTGCAAGGCAGGCATGCTGCCGCTGAGCTAAATCCCTGGCAAGACTTACAGTTTCATTAGGGTTGCAAACGTGATCATCTCATTCTTTCATTTCCTCTTCATTATTAGCTTGAACATTCACTAGAAAGTTTCCCTTTTTGACTTGAATGTTTTAAAAAAATTTTCTAATTTAATTTATTATTACTATTATATTATTTTTGGTGCTGGGGATTGAACCCTGGGCCTTGTGGATTCAGAGCAGGTGGTTTACCACTAGGCTACACTCCCAACTCCCTAAAATTTTTTATTCTATTACTATTATTTTTCTGTGGTGCTGGGGATTGATGGTTTTTGTTTAATTTTAATTTTTAATTTTTAATTATTTATTTGTTTGTTTGTCTGTTTATTTATTTATTTTTGCAGTACTGGGGATTGAACTCAGGACTTTGTGCTTGTAAGGCAGGTGTGGCACCACTGAGCTAAATCCCTGGCCCAGTTTTTATTGTTATTAGTACATGTTTGCAGTACAGAATGATTACATTCATCACGGGGAGTTGGTACCTGGACATTACATATCTAAATTCTTTTTATGCCCCCTTTCTCTCCACTCCCTTCCCTGAACCTTATTTTTAGCATATGTACTGTGCAAGTGAGGACTCTGAACCTTATTTTTAAATTAACATACAGTGAAACTGATTTTTGAGTGTACAGTTGCACAGAATTGAACAGATTCTCCCCACCACTATATTGAACGGATGGAGCTTTTCTTTTTCCCGGAAGAACTTGCTCGTGCTGCCCTATTGTGGTCACCCCTCAGCTCCCTGGCACCTAACTGGTCTGTTCTCCTTCCCCTCATTGACTTTGATTTTCCTTAGTTACAGTTTATAAAAGGAAAAGCATGGTAAATGCTTGTTTTTCCTATTTTATTTACCAGTTTTCAAATTCATTGGTTCTGTAGCATCCTCCAAACGTTACTGGCCTGTTTGTTTACTTCCTCCCTCCCTCCCTCCTCTCTCTCTCTCTCTCCCCCTCTCTCTCTCTCCAGGATTGAATCCAGTGCTTCATGCATGTTAAGCATGTGTTCTATTACTGAACTATATATAACCCCAACCCTATTCCTTTTTAAAAAATTAATAATATTGTAATAAATTCATGGATTTAAACATAGTCTATGAGTTTCAATCCATTATAATTATTTTTCAATTGACCTATCTTTGATCACAGTAGAAGCCCTGTTAAATTGGCTTCTGGATCCTTTTGACGAAGTCCGGTAGACTTTGATAGCTTCCTTGCTTCTTGGTTCAACAGGGTATTCCAGATCTGCTTGTCTGTTTTCTGCTCACACCTGGAGTGAGCTATTTCTCTAAGGAGGAATCTTCTAACATCACTCTGCTGTTGGTTTATTTATTGGGGCTTTTTTTGGTGAGGGGTCAGGGTCTTACTATGTAGACCAGGCTGACCTTGAATTTGTTGTCTTCCTGCCTCAGCCTCCCAGAGTGCTGGGATTATAGGTATGCACCATCAGATTTAACACTCTGCTTTTATCTGTTTTATTATTTATTTATTTATTTATTGGTACCAGGGATCAAACTGGGTTCTTGCGCTTGGCTGCTTGACTTGCGCAGCAGATGAAACCACTGAGCTAAATCCCTGGCCCTTTTATCTATTTTATATCTTGAGATTTTATTCATCAAGAATTTTGTTTGAAAGAATATATACCCTGGGCTTGGGTTGTAGCTCAGGGATAGATTGTGTGCTTAGCATTTATGAGGCCCTGAGTACAATAATCTTCAGTGCACATGCACACAATACATATACGTAGTGTAGTAGCTTGGAATGGGACAAATCTAAAAGAATGAGGTGCATACTGTACTATGTCCTTTCATAATTCTCCATAAATATAATTTGTCTTACTTAGGTGTGTTTTGTCCTTTGAAGATAGGGTCTTGCTGTGTACCCTATGGGGCCTTGAATTGCTCAAGTGATGCTTCTTCTGTTGATTGAATCCAGGGTCTTTGCACTGAACCACTTCCCCCCAGCCCTTTAAAAAATATTTTTTATTGTCAAACAAGGTCTCATTAAGTTGTTAAATTGCCCAAGCTGAGCTTGAACTTGGAATCCTCCTGCCTTAGCCTACAGGTGTGCCACCACACTTGGTTTTATTTAGGTTTTTGATTAAAAGTTGAGTAGTATACAGTTGGGATTAATTTTTATTTTTTATTTTTATTTTTATTTTTATTTTTTGGTACCGGGGATCAAACGCGGAACCTTGTGCTTGCGAGGCAGGCACCAGAACCACTGAGCTAAATCCCCGGCCCAGTTGGGATTTATTTATATAGAGAACGC
>NW_004624760.1:10103937-10119535 GCF_000247695.1 Heterocephalus glaber
GAAATCTGTTTGTATGTGTTTTATGGATTCTATTTGTTTCCTATGTTGGGATTCCATCATGTTCCTCAGCTCCTCTATTTTTTATCTGTGTCCTCTCTAGATTTATTAATCATGTCTTGCACTGTGGGCACAATCTCTCCTGTAATGTGAGAAATTATTTCTGATTTCGTTTTTTCCAGATCCTCTTTCATTGCTAGTTCAGGGATTCCAGGTGGTTGCATATGAGAGTGTTCCATCTCCTTTCCCTTTTTTGTTTTTGGTGCCGAGGATCGAACTCGGATCCTTGCACTTGCGCAGCAGGTGGCGAAACCACTGAGCTGAATCCCCAGTCCCCCCATCTCCTTTCCCTTTGGGCTGGCTGTAGGTGATCTGGAATTCTGGTTTTGAGACTTGTTTACATGTCTTCTCATTTCGATGGGGGTGGTGTGCTGTTGGCGTTCGCATGGCTCACCTCCTCTGTGCTTGGAGTGGTGGAGTGGTGGAATGGTGGCCCGGAGGCCCCTGCCTCTGGGCTGGGAGTGTTGGAATGGGGGCCCAGGAGCCCCTTCCTCTTGGCTCTACAATGTCATTATCTTAATATCAGAATTACAGGTTTTCAGTGCTGTACTGGTCTTGCCAGGATGTAGCCTCAGGATATGACAGTGTTTGTTGTTGGCCAGAGGCATGGGAAGGTGGGACTGGCCTCTATGTAATGACTATAGCAGTGTCCTATTGAAGAACAGAGGAGAATTAAGGCCTAATTGGCCTCTGTGAACACAAAGGAGAAAGGCTACACTCAAGGGTGATTGCAAATTCTGTATTTTTTTTTCTTTAAAAGTACAACTAAAAGGGCTTTTGCACTGAGCTACATTGTAAGCCCTTTATATTGTATTTTTTACTTTTTTTTTTTTTTTTCCCGGTACTGGGGTTTGAACGCAGGACCTTGTGCTTGCCAGGCTGGCAAGCCACTGAGCTATATCCCCAGCTCTTATTTTTCACTTTGAGATAGCATGTTGCTAAGTTGCTGAGTTACCCAGGCTTGGGTTGAACTTGGCAATCTTCCTGCCTCAGCCTTGTCCTCTTGAAGCTTGGTGTGAAGGCCCTGGCTTCAGACACCCCCAAGCCCCCCACCCCTCGCCTGTACTGCACATGCTGTTATGGTTTGGGTCTAGATGTTGCCCCAAACTGTCATGCGATCATAGGTGGCTGAATCTAGAGTATGTGATGCTAGGATTAAGGGTGTGTGATTATTAAACCACTACAAGTGAATGATTGGTTTGGCATCACCCTAATCCTGGTAGTCTGAATAAGATAAAAGAGGCAGAAAGACACTGTTAGGGTTACTTTTTTTTTTTGGTACTGGGGATCAAACTTGGGACCTTGCGCTTGCGAAGCAGGTGGTGGAACCACTGAGCTAAATCCCCGGCCCCCTTGTTGTTTTGCTGCCATGAAGTGTTGCCCCTCTAACACCCTGCCTTGGAGCCAGTTGATTATAGACTGAAACCTCTACCAATGCTAAGCCAAATAAACCCTTTCCTCTCTTAGCTTTGTGTGTCAGGTATTTTGTCTCAGCAAAGAGAGAAAAGTAGGTAACAAACACACAAAAGAAGGCTGAAGATCTATCTTGAAGGGAATTGACAGGTACTTTGGTTTTGTAGAAAAGGAGAAAAAGGCAAAGGTGAGGTGTTGGCATAGCTGGCAGCATAGGTGATCCTGGTTGATCATTATCTCAGGACTGGTTCTGGAGGTTCTGGAACCGCCATCCTTGCTCGAGGGAGCATTTGGGTTCCCATGGTGAGAGGTGCCCTTGGGTCAGTCATGGAGTGTTTGGTTCGGGTGAGGCTCTGGTTTCCCTGGAACCCAGTGTAACTGCAGGTAAAAGAGTAACTGGAGACTTCTAGGAATTGCTCTAGGGCAGTGATGGTGAACCTTTTAGAGGTTTCAATGATAACAAATAGCAGGCTGCAAAATGTGGAGATGTGCTGTAGGTTCCTCACCACTGCCCTAGGGGGTCTGGAACTGGACATTAGATAACCCTGTAAATCCTGAAAATTACTTTAGTTACTCTTATCTTGATGAACTTCAAGGGAAATGAGATAGGCTAGATAGCTTGAGGGCTAATCAACCTTGTAATGCTAGTTTTAGACAGATCCTCCTTAAGTGATTATTAACGTGTGAAGGTGCAGAGCTGAGCAGGTATCTCACCCAAAGTTTTAAGGAAATAAAGGAATTTTAAGAAAATAAAGGATGCAAAAATGAATGCAGAGATGCTAGGCTTTATCCTATTTTTAGGTTACATTTTAAAAGTATCTAGCTGGGTGTAGTAGTAGATGCCTGTAATCCCAGCACTCAGGAGGATCACTGAGTTTGAGGCCAGCCTGGGCTACATAGTGAGCTCAAGACCAGCCTGAACTATAAAGTGAGACCCTGTCTTGAAAGTAGAGAAGTAAAGAAACAAATAAAATAAAGTGTCTAGATTTGTAGCTGCTTGTGGTGGTGCACACCTATAATCCTCTAACTTTGGGAGGCTGAGGCAGGAGGATTGCAAGTTTGAGTCCAGTTTGGGTAACTTGGTGGTTTAGTGAGACCTTGCCTCAAAATATAAAATAAAAATTAAAAAGGGATGGAGATGTGTGTAGTTCGGTGTGAAGACCCTGGGTTCAATCCCCAGTACAAGGGCAAAAAAATTCTAGGTATTCCAGGTACTTTTATTTATATTCTGAAGGATAAGTTACTTGACATTCTCAAGAATACTTGAGATATTGCGAAGTATATGTTTGGTCTTCATCTTTATTTTCCACAATACTTGGAATCTTGGAATCTTTTTTTTTGGTGGTACCAGGGATCAAACTCATGACCTTGAATCTTGGAATCTTTGAACTGTAAGTGTGTTATTATATGCTGGGCTGGCAGCCCCTAGGTAGCTTCGGGTGCTGACTGGTCACTAGAAAGACCATGGCTTTTGGTGACACCCTCAGACTTGGGAAGAGGAGGAGGAGGCGGAGGGGGAGGGGGAGGGGGAGGAGGAGGAGGAGGAGGCCTGAAAGCTGAGCACCTGTGGCCAGTGATTTACTCAAATTGCCTGCATAATGGTTTCCATAAAAGCCTAGGTCTAAGAAGGTGTCTGAGTGAGAACCTCCAAAGAGCCAGATAGTCAGGTATTCCTGGAGGGTGGCATGCTTGAGTGGGCTTGGAAGCTCTGGGCTCCCAACCATGCCCTCTGTGTCTCTTCCTGAGCTGCTCATTTGTATGTTCTGTAATAGCCTCTGTAATATTCCAGTAGACATCAGTGCTTCTCTGAGTTCTGTGAGCTGATCAACTTAATTGAATTTGAGGGGGTTGTGAGAACCCCAATTTTAGCTGGTTGTTCAGAAGGACAGGAAAAAGCCTAGAGCTTACAGATAGTATCTGAAGTGGGGAGGGGTGGTCTTTGGGGGCTCTGATGGGGCTCAGATCTCAACCTGTGGGTTCTGGTGCTGTCACCAGGTAGCTAGAGTCACAATTAGATTCAGTTAGAGGACATTGCTCCATTGCCTGGTGTAGCAGAAGACAACCTCAATGGTTGGTCACAGAAGTCTTCAGTCATCACTGAGTGAGAAACTATATTTGGCTTTTTACTATATTCTCAGGATATACCACTGAAAGCACAGAATGGTTTTCTCAATCTTTTCTTTTTGTTTGTTTGTTTTTGTTTTTGTTTTTTTTGCTACTGGGGATCGAACTGGGGTCCTTGCGCTTGCAAGGCAGGCAGTGGAACCACTAAGCTAAATCCCTGGCCCTTATCTTTTCGTTTTGAGACAGGGTCTTGCTGTGTAGCCCAGAGTGGCCTCAAACTGACAGAGATCTCCTGCGTCAGCCTCCCCAGTGCTGAGATTACAGGTGTGTGGCACCACACTTGGTTCTTTTTTTTTTGGTACCGGGGATCCAACTCAGGACCTTGGGCTTGCGAGGCAGGAGGTGGCACTGAGTGAAATCCCTGGCCCTTGCTCTCTATATATTCTTTTTTTTTTGGTACTGGGGATAGAACTCGGGCCCTTGTGCTTGTGTAGCAGGCAACGAAACCACTGAGCTAAATCCCCGGCCCTTCTCTATATATTCTTGATGGTTTCATTTCTTATATTTTTTCCTAGTTTCTTTTAAACTGGTAAAAATGTAGTGTTTTTATTTGTAATAAAACTTTATTTGTAATAAAAAGTTAAAGATCCCAAAATAAATTTATTATTTTATATTGTAATCTGTCCCATACTCCTGATTCATATTCATTTCTATGCTATATTTTTTGTTTTTTTAAATAAAAAAAGAGAAGAGAGTGTGTGTCTGTATTCCCCTCCTCCCAGTTATTCATTCTGATTTTGGTTTTTGTCTTCTTCCCTCTGCTTAGGGAAGAGATGTTTGTTTATAAACCAGAGAAGATATATAGAACACAGTAGATGTTCAACAAATATTTTGTTGAATGAATAATTTTTAATTATTTGAAATGAAATCATATACACACAATAACAAAAAAGCATCTATGACAAATTTGTTTCCACTGGTCACCTTTAAGACTGTACATTATTGGGCCGGGGATTTAGCTCAGTGGTTCCACTTGAAAGCGCAAGGTCTCGAGTTCGATCCCCAGTACCAAAAACCAAAAAAACAGAAACAAAAAAAAAGACTGTACATTATCAGCTGAGAGCAGTGACGTACACCCATGATCCCAGCTACTTACTCAGAAAGGTGAGGCAGGAAGACTGAAAGTTTGAGGCCAGCCTGGGGAACGTAGTAAGACCTGTGTCACAATAAAGTAAAATAGAACTGGGGCTGTAGCTTAGCACCCCTGGGTTCAGTCCTCAGTACAGGGTAGGGGGAAGTACATTATTGATACCTTGGAAGTACTTGATGTGTTCTCTGACAGTCACTTCCTTCCCTCCGCAGAAGAAAGCACTACTTTGAATTGTTTGCAATCTCTTACATTTAAAAAATCATTTTATAGCATGTAGATATTATTGTAACTATATAGTTGAAATATTGGGACATAGATTAAACTGTAAATATACTCCTTGGTATATAGAATCATACAGTATACATTCTTCAGTTTGCTTCATTCATTTTCGTTTTTGGGGGAGGTTCTGGGAATCAAACTCAGGGCCTTGTGCTTGCTAGGCAGGCACTGTGCTGCCGAGCTGTATTCCCAGCCCCATTAATTCGCTATTACAAGTTTGAGATATATTCATGTTGGTATACATAGATATATTCTATCCATTTTCACTAATTTGGTATTCAGTTACATGATTGTTTCACAATTTATCCATTCTTCTCTGTGGCCAACTGATTTGTTTCTAAGTTACCAACAGTGCCACTACAAACATATTTTAAGTAAGTGTTGGTGCAAGAGTTTCTTTGTGGTATACAGCTAAAGAATTTCTGTGTCATACAAATGTCACTAAATATTGACAGTTGTATTTTATTTTACTTTTTTGGTACGGGGGATCGAACTCGGGTCCTTGTGTTTGTGTGCAGCAGGCAGTGAAACCACTGAGCTAAATCCCCGGCCTGACAGTTGTATTTTAAAGTGATCGTATACTCGACTCAGCTGAGAGTTCCCATTTCTCTGTCTCCTTGGTAGTGTTTGATATTTTAAAATTTTAGCCATTTGTAGCAGGTATCCAATAATATCTGAGTTTTGTTTTGTTTTGGTTTTTTGGTACTGGGTTTTTTTGTTTTTTGTTTTTTGTTTGTTTTGGTACTGGGGACTGAACTTGGGACCTTGCACTTTCAAGGCAGGCAGCAGAACCACTGAGCTAAATCCCCAGCCCCTTTTTTTGGTACTGGGGATCGAACTCGGGACCTGCTTTTGTGAGACAGGCGGCGGAACCAGTGAGCTAAATCCCTGGCCCATATCTGAGTTTTTATAAAGAAAATTTTTATTTAATCCTTCAATAACCAGAATAATTAATGAGAAATGTGTTAGGCATAGTGCAGTTTCTCAAACCTTGGAGTCACTGAGCACTGTCGCTTCGTTTCTTGGACCGTATGATTTTCACATTTTTAAAAAAAACCACCATATACTGGAAAACCAGCTTCTCAAGGAGAAGACATTAGTAAAAAGAACATATAGGGAGCTAATGTAAAAACTGGATCACCCAAAGCTTAAAGTCTGCATATTGTCCAACGGGACAGATGTCACTGCATTTCCCTTGAAAATCTGGTACTAGCTTGTCAATTTGCTGTGGTGCTGCAAAGGTGCCCAAGCAGTGTGGATGCCACAGCCTTGGATCAGTCATGGTTACCTTCAGGGAGACGGATTTTGGCTTTATTTATTTATTATAGTACTGGGAATTGTACCTAGGACTTTGCCTTGCTAGGTGCTTACCACTGAGCTACACCCCCAGCCCTTTTTTATTTTATTTTGAGAGAAGATCTTGCTAAGTTGCCCAGGCTGACCTCAAACTTGGCAGTCCTCCTGCCTCAGTCTCCTGAGCAGCTAAGATTACAGGCATGTGCCACCAGGCCCAGCTGTTGATTTCTTTATACTTTCTGGACTTTCCACTTCTGTTACAATGGGCATATAACATGAGAGATCAGAGGAAAAATATGGTTATGGGTATCTATAAAAGAATAACTAAAATTGATGTTATTCCGCTTTCTAAAAATTGTTTCTAAAATGTCCTTTTTCTTTCCACCCAGGGTTCTACATCGTATGTGGTCATCACATTTCCTCTTGGTAGGCCCCTCATCAGTGACACTTCCTCAGACCGAACCATTTAGCTGTCTTTCTCCCCCACCTCCCCCCACTTCATTGCTAGGAATGGAAGTGAAGTACTTTCACACTGAGCTACATCCACAGTCCTTTTAAAATTTATTTTGAGAGAAGGTCTTGCTAAGTTGCCTAGCATCGGCTTGAACTTGAATCCTCCTGCCTTAGCCTCCCAGACTGCTGGGATTAAAAGAATATACCACCACACGAGACCCTTTCTTATTTTTGATAACCTTGATAGTTTTGAGGAGTGGTGGTTAAGTATTTTGTAGAACATCTCTCAATTGGGATTTATCTGGAGTTTTTCTCATAAAAAAATTGAACTTAGGGTTCTGGGGAGAAAGTCCACAGAGTAAGATGTCCCTCCCATCCCATCATTTGCAGGGTGGTACCTGCTCCCTCCATAGTTTATGGTAACCTTGGTAATGTGGCTGAAATGGGCTTTGTCAGATCTCTTTACTGTAAACTTACTCCTTTGTTCTTCCATTTCTTCTGTGCACTGTAGTAGGCAGTCATCAAGTACAGCCCACACTTAGGCAGTGGAAGTTGTGATCGACCTCCTCGAAGGCAGTGTATCCCCAGAGATTCATGCAAGTTCTTCTTCATATTTAATCATATATTTGAACAGTCAATTCATGAATACTTATTTTATACTAAGTTTTTTCCCCCAGTACTGAGAATTGAGCTCAGGACCTTGCACTTGCCAGGCAGCCACAGGGCAGCTGAGCTATATTCCTGGCCCTTTATGATAAATTATAATCTACCAGCATTTTATTTATTTTGTTGCTCAAATTATTCCAACTTCGACTTTGAGAGGTCTCTCAGCTGCTGCTGTATTCTTTTGGCATTTAACAATCATTGTAGGTTTTGTTCTATTTGTTTTTCTTACTTTTCTTTTTGAGACAGGGTCTCAATTTGTAGTTCAGGCTGGCCTTGAACTTGGGCTGTTCTCCTGCCTCAGCCTCCCAACTGCTGGGACTACAGCCATGTGCCTGGCTTTTTTTTTTTTTTTTTTTTTTTTCAGTACTGGGAATTGAACTCAGTTCCTTGCACTTGCCAGGCAATATGGTGCCACTGAGCTACATCCTCAGCCTCCGACTGTTTGTTTGTTTGTTTGTTTGTTTTTTGGAACTGGGGATCAAACTGAGCTAAATTCCTGGGCCCCTGACTGTTTGTTTTTAAAGCACTAACTTTCTGGTATTACCATGTACTCTAGGTTCATCTTGTATATTTCCTGTCTCAGTCATGGAATCAGGCATTTTTCCAAAGACTACTGGTTCCTTATTTTGGAGAATGGTATGTATTTGGAGCAGGAGGATTGCTACAAGTTCAAGGCTAACCTGGCTACCTAAGTGAGTTCAAAGCCAGCCTGAACTACATAGCAGGACCTTGTCTCAAAAAACAAGAGCCTGGAATTTAGCTCAGTGGTGCTGCCACCTGCCTCACAAGCGCAAGGTCCCTTCCATCCTCCTCGGAACCAAAACGAACAAACAAACAAACAAAAAAATAAAAACATTCAATTCCCGAACAACAACAAAACAAAGAAATATAGATAGGTAGATAGAGTACTTAGCAGTTTACAGCCTCAAAGAGAGGTCAGAGAAGTCTTATAGTAGAACTTTGTTCAGAGAAGCTGTCAAACTTAGATTCCTAGGAATGCCAGACAGGAAATAAACTTTCAAAGCTAAAAAGTTTTATTGGGGGGCCGGGGATTTAGCTCAGTGGTTCCCCCGCCTGCCTTGCAAGCGCAAGGACCTGAGTTCGATCCCTGGTACCAAAAAAAAACAAAAACGTTTTACTGGTTGGATATGCTATTGGGAATGAATTTTCCAATGCTTATAAATTTTATTGTGCTTTTATGTTGAAGATGGTCAGAGTTTACACTTATGTAAGTCAAACTGTTTAGAACATTTAAACCAAATTTTAAGAAATTTGGAAAAATTGTATTAACTAAATATTGACTTTAATATCTTTTCTTCTGTAAATGTTTATCTTCTTAGTGTAAGGTTTAGAGATTTATGAAGAGGGGTTTTATTTCTTGAGGTTAAAATATAATAATTTTTAAAAAATATAATTTAAGCAATTTCCTTTTTTATGCTAAAAATGGAAGTATAGAAAATGACAAGCAATTATCTGGGTATCTGTGCTTTTCTTTATTTCTAAAATACATTTCCCATTTTTGCAATACATATTCAGATACATTGTAAAGAATTGAGTGATTTTTGAGCCTGAAGGGATTTTAGAGAACTTCTATTAGGATTCTTTTATTTTGTGGGGAAGAGAAACAAGACAGGTACTGTTAAAGTACAAGTAATGTCCTCAGTGACCTTAGGGAATAGCAGTGGATTTTGTACTTAGGAAACTAGAGCTTTGCCTTAATGTCTGTCTCAGTAGTGACTTATGTGAAATTCCAAAGGTGTGTGATGGCTTTGATTTTCCCACCACCTGCTGACTACTAAAAGCTGCTTTATCATTTCCCTACCAGCAAAGGTAAAAACTGTGAAGCCTCCTTGAAGACTGTTAACATTCGGTAAACAAAACAGTGTTACAATTTAAATAAATTGAGAATAGCTTTAGGTTCTCAGAACTGAGAGGTTACTGTTAAGTTATTTAAGCCTGCTGGACTGCTTCTACATGGGGGACCCATTCCCCCCTCCTCTGTTCTGAAGATCCCTTGAAGTTCAATAAAAATCAATAAACTATACAGTATAAGGAGGTGAGCTTTATGGTATGTGAATCACATCTTAATTACATTGTTACAAAAAAACCCAAGTGTTATGGGAGGCTTACTTTAATGAGTAATAAAAAATTCTTTTGTGATAAAATATGAAATGCAGTTAACCACCTGCATACCAGATGATGACACAGAAGCAGCTGAGAAAAATATTTTCATGATTCTCTAGCAAATTCCACATGAAATTTGAAGTTGCTGTTATATGACCAAACAAAAGATGACATTCTTCATGCTTAGTGTACATATTTTGGGGTAGACAATTTTGATTTAAATTTGAAAATGGTTGTTAGTTTGAAATACAGTGGTTCCTCATTATAGTTTCCCTTTCATAGCTTTAGCCTGTAAATAGTAAAGGGAAAATTCTAGATATAAGCAGTTCTTAAGTTTTAAATTCCATGTTGTTGAGTAGTGGGATGAAATCCTGCACCATCCAGCTCTGTCCAGCCCAGGATGTGAATCACCTCTTTGTCCAGTGTATTCTTGCTGTAAATGCCACCTGCCCATTCATCATTGAGTAGGCATCTTTTTTTTTTTTTTGGTACTGAGGATTGAACTCGGTTCCTTGCCGCTTGCGCAGCAGGCTGAGAAACCACTGAGCTAAATCCCCAGCCCAGGGCATCTTGATTATTGGAATGAATGTTGCACTGTTTCAGTGCTAATGTTAAAGTAACGCTTATTTTAGTAAAAGTGCAAGAGTAGTGATGCTGGCAATTTTGTTATAGTATATTAATATAATTGTTCTATTTTATTGTTAGTAGTTTCTTATTGTGTTCAACTTAACTCTATCATAAATATTTGTGCAGTAATACCTTGGCTCACAAATGTTTCTGTTTGCAAACAATTAAGTTTTCAAAAAAAAGCGTTTGTCATTCAATGTGAAGTTTGTGAACGGAAGCACAATTTTGTCAAACACAACCTCAGCCATCTTCCCTACACAAACACAAAAATGGGCATCTTCCCCAAAATCATAAAACAAATTAAATTCATGAACCTAGGTACTACTGTATAGGAAAAAACATAATACAGCTGTGTACCACATAACATTTGTCAGTGACAGATTGCATATATAATGGTGGTCCCTTAAGACTATTGCCTACTGAGATAGTAGCTGCCTTAATTTTCAGAACATGTCTCTGTTATTATATAATACATGACTGTATTTATAAAGTATGATACCATCCTCAGTTCCAGGCATCTATCAGGAGTCTTAGAACATATTCCCCATGGAGAAGGAGGAGACTACTGTATTAGTCAGCCTTCCTCTTGCTAGGACACAATATTCAACACCCAAAAGTTTAAAGGAGGAGAGGTTTATTTGGGTCATGATTTCAGGGGATTTAGTCCATGGTCTGCTGTTTCTAAGGCAGGAACACCATAGCAGAAGGTCATGACAGAGCAAAGATGCTTAGTTCATAGAAGCAGAGTATGGGAACAGAGCCAGAGAGGAAGGAGTGAGGGACCAGCTCTAGTACCCAACGTCACACCTCTGTGACCCAGACAGACACAGCCAGAGTGTGCTCCACCAATCTCCTGGGTGGCCTCCAGGCCAATACAGTTGACACAGTCAAGTTTAACCATTACAACTACTGTACATATTTTGTATCTACAGCAGTATTTAATTTAAGGGGGTAAAATAATGATTAGAATATGAGGCTGGGTGTGGTGGCACACGCCTGTAATCCCAGCACTCTGTAGGAGGATTGCTGTGAGTTTGAGGCCAGTCTGGGCTACTTAAAGAGTTCAAGGCCAGCCTGAACTACATAGTGAGATTCTATCTCAAAAAAAAAGTTATAATATGACACAATAAAAGCTCTCCTGTTAATTACAATTCATTGTCAAATAATTCCCTGAAAAACAAATCAGACTACTGTTTTAGCCACAAACCTACCTCTTTGTCTCTTTTTCTTTTCCTAACTTTCTGTATTCCCTCCTGTCCACCTATCTCGTGGAGTTTTTTTGTGTTTTTGTTTTTCGGTACAGGGCATCTAACTCGGGACCTTGTACTTGTGAGGCAGGCAGCAGCACCACTGAGCTAAATCCCTGGCCCTTGTTTTTGTTTTTGTGAGGCAGGGTCTCACTCTGTAGTTCAGGCTAGCCTTGAACTCACTATGTAGCCCAGGTTGCCCTCCAACTTTTGGCAATCCTCCTGTCCCAGCTGGCTGGCTGGCTCTCTCTTTCTTTTTTTGGTGGTGGTACTGGGATTGAATCCAGGACCTTTGCACTGAGCTACATTGCAGCTTCTTAATTTTTTTTTTTTTTTGGTACTGGGGATCAAACTCGGGTCCTTGCGCTAGCGCAGCAGGCGACAAAACCACTGAGCTAAATCCCCGGCCCAGCAGCTCTTAAATTTTTGTATTTTGATACAGGGTCTCACAAATTGCTAAATTGCTTAGGCCTGAATCCAAGGTCTGCTTCTTCAGACTCCGAGAGTGATCTTCCTCCCTCCTAAGTGCTAGGATTGCAGGTGTGTGGCACCATACCCCTTGGTATGACTTAGGTTTTTAGACTTACACTAATACTACCATTGTAATATTATACAGACTTTACCCTAACTTTATCAACTTGTGTTTATTGGTAGTCTGTACCAGATTTAATGGGATTGATAATAGAGGTCAAAAGTCATACTGTACTTATGTGAACATGGTGTGGTGGTACGCACCTGTAATTCCAACAGGCTAGGAGGCTGAGGCTGGAGGATCACAAGGTTGAGTCCATCTTAGGCAACTAGTGACTTAGCAAGACCACACACACACACACACACACACACACACACACACACAGAATGAACTTAATGTAACAGTATGATCTGACCAGGGGTTTATGTTGTGTGAAATAATACTTAAGCCCTTCTGACTTTGAGAAGGTGCAATCTCAAATGGTTAATTCAAGAAAGCATTTTGATTAGGGCCAGTTAAACTTTTGTGTCAGTGCTAGTCATAGCTTTTTCAAGAAAATGAGAATGATTTTGGCTTTCTGCTATAGCAGACAATAAAAAGAGGATTTTACCCCTCCCAGTTAATCACAATATCAGAAAGCTCTTCATTTTGCAAAATTTGTGGTTTTTATTTTTCCTTTAATGTGTTGAAATCCAGCAAAGATTATCTGCTGACCAGAATTAGATAAAAATCTTTTGGGGGATTATGAAATGCTTGGGTTCTAAGGTCTAGAGCAAAGAAGCAATAATGGCAGGAGTATAGCTATAACCTTTAAAGTTCCACCAACGTACAATGCATTCATGACTTTTCTCCTTTGAGATTTGGAGTTAAATTTTTAAATCTAGTTACAGCCGTATGACATGTATGCACCATACTGGATACTCCTTTGTCATTTTTCCAGGTGCTTTTGGGAGATGAGTTTTCATATAATAGGAAGAATTGTTAGGATGTCAGCTCCACTGTGTTTTGGACTAGGATGATTTTGTTCTTTTGTCATTTCAGGAGTCCACTTGAATCCCTTTCTAGTATTTTTTTTTTCCTTTCCTAGTATTTTTGGATTGTAGTTTTTAAGTGTGATTTCTGTTTTGGTAATAATCCTATTAGGATGCCTATTGCCAACTATATGTGAAGGTACAGCTATATGGAGCATAAAATTAGACATGCTTACTTCCTCTGGCGCACAGTCTAAATTTAGTATGCAAGACTCTCCTTTCCTAGATGTCATTAAAAATAGAAGGTACCCATCTCTCTGGAATGGGTTTAGAATTCTGCCTGCAGGCTTAAAGATGAAGTGTGTAGCACTGACTTCCGTTTACCCTAGAATTCTTAGAAAAATAATGTTTTCTTTAATATAAAATCTAAGAGTGAATGGTTAACAACATTGACCTTAAATTGTCCTTTAAATTTGTGTAACCCAGGAAAACCTAAGATAATTGAATTTGGAGAAGAAATTGAAAAAATAAAAGAATGTCCTTTGATTAAGAAAATAATTGAAGTAAAATCTAGTTCTAGATCCTGGTGGTCAAAGAATAATTAATCATGCGGTATGAGGCAAGAAGTAATGGACTAGTGCACAGGTGGGAGCTGAGAGGAGAGAGGCTGTTTAAAAGAGAGAGGCTTGTACAAAAGTACAAGAGAAAAATGAGGAAATTCATGTCTAACAGTGAAGTCCATAGTGAACATATTGAGATAATTAGGATAGATCCAATAGAGCCTTTGCTACTGCTAAACATGAGACTGGTGGTTCTCACCTGAGGCAATTTTGTTCTCCATTGACATTTAGCATTGTCTGAAGACATTTTTGGTTGTCACATAGTGAGGAGCATGGTACTGGCATCTAGTGTGTAGAGATCAAACATCCTACAGTGCTCAGGACAGCTTCGTACATTAAAGAATGGTCTGGTCTCAACTGTTGGTAGAATTGTGGTTCACAACCTTGTCCTAGACCAAAACACCCCTATCACATACTGTACTTTGAACAACGCTTAAGGACTTGAATAACAGTTTGTTGGTATTTCTCTTAGAAAGTTGGTACATTATTAGTTTGAAAAATAGGAGAAAATCTAAACTGTTTAGCTGACTGAATTCCCTGCGCCCCAGAAAAGTTCTGTTAACACGCTGATGAATTGAGGAAGAGGTCGCACTCTAATCTCTTGGCTGGCTGGTTCTGGGTACTGTTGTGTAATTAGTGTCTGGCACAATACCTGACATTTTGTTGAACTACATTATGATTTTGAATTCAACTTTTGGTTAATTTGATCAGATTTATCAATTTTGGTTTTTTTGCAGTTGAGCACTTAAGTGTTTTTAAAGTTAAGTATTAGGAGGCAATTGGCATAGGCTGACATCTCCCAAATTTATAACTCCAACCTACACCCTTCCCTTGAACTCTGGACTCCAAATTACATCTGGCTTTTCTCCATTCTTCCTCCGATGTCCAATGGCTTCTCGAACTTCACACATCCAGAGTGGGGCTCCCACAGTCCTCCAGACCTGCATACCTCTGGCTCCTCATCCTAGTCAGCGGCTGTTTTCTCCTAGTGGCTCAGACCAGAAGCCACAGAGTCGTTCTCCACTTCTTAGCCCCTACATGCAGTACATCAGTGAGCCTCAGTCTACCTCTAGAAAATACTTGGTTTAACCAGGCCCCCTCTCCACTGCTCCCATCAGCTGCTGCATGGGTGGTTAAGTAGCCCCTCACTGGCTTCTCTGCTTTTGTCCTTCCTTCTTGACACAGTAGCCAGCAGGAGCCTCTGAAATATCCCTCAGGTTACAGTGCCCCTCTGTTTAGAATGCTGCGTGGCTCCTTGGCTCCCTCACCTTACAAACTGAAGTCCTTCCAGTGCACACACAATCTGTGTGAACTGGTTCCTCCAGCACCTCAGCCTCATCCCTTTTTGTCAATCTGGTCATTTCCGCCCAGTCACACTGGACCTCTCCACTGTTCCTCAAATGTAACAGGCAGGCTGTCTTGGAGTCTTTGGACTTGTCCTCCGCCTAGTATGATCTACCAGGTTTCCTTAGTGGTCTCTTCTCTCACCTCTTCCAGGGTTTGCTCTCAGCTCATCTTGGTGATCAAACCTGTTTCCAGTTGCAGCTTATCTTGTCTGCTTTATTTTCTTCCGGAGCAGTTATAAACTTTCGGTAGCTATGTACTGTATTTATACTGTCTGTCTTATCCCACTAGATGTAAATTCTATTAGGCCAAGATTATTTTACGTATGTTTTGTTAATTGTGTCACCTGCAACTCAAAATACTGCCTGGCACTTAGTAAGCCTTCAGTAAATATTGTAGAAATAATGAATAAGGATAAAGCAGCCACCGACTTAGATCAGCAAGTGAGTTCTGGTGTTGTCACTGCTCTGCTTTGTTGTCTTAGGCATGTTATATAACCTGTCTGGCCTGTTTGCTCCTCTGCAAAGTGGAGTTAGCAGGACCAAGTAGGTTTGTTTATAGGGTTTATGGTAAGACTCTATGTAGGGGTGAAGGGCGCCCAAGTAATAGGGAAAAAAAAATATAAACCAAGATACATCATGTATAGGTACAAGCACCCAGTGATAAATGTAAATGTATTCTATACCTAAAATGTATGAATAAAAGAATTTAAGGAGGAAAAAAAAAGAATTCAGCCCTGTACATTTCTCCCATGAACTGCTTTAATATGTTGTACTTTAATTTTTATTCAATTTATAATACTTTTAATGTCCTTT
>NW_004624760.1:10141633-10180716 GCF_000247695.1 Heterocephalus glaber
TTTAGTTCTTTGTCTGAGAATTATCTGTTCATTTCAGATGCCCATTTTTGAATTGCATCTTTAAATTTGGGGGGGTCTGATTTTTTTCAGTTCTTTTTTTTTGGTACCAGGGATCGAACTTGGGTCTTTGTGATTGCGCAGCAATTTTTTCAGTTCTTTATATATTCTAGAAAGTAGTCCTTTGTCTGAGGTACAGCTGCTAAAAATTCCCACATTGTAGGTTGTCTGTTAGCTCTGTTGGTGGTTTCTCTTGCAGTGCAGAAGCTTTTTTAATACGATGAGATCCCAGTTGTTGATTCTTTGTGCTAGTTCCCATGCTACTCAGGTTTTGTTCATAAAGTCTTTTCCTATGCCATTGTCTTCTAGCAACTGTTTTTTAATCTCATTATGACTCACTGTATGGAAGAGCAGTGATGTAAAAGTGAGGGTACTCAGCATGGTATTGTAGTGCTTTGACTTGATTACCAATCTCAGACACTAGCTTTTAAGGCATTAACCTTTATTTCCAACTAAACATCAGCATCTTTTTTGGTCTCAAGGGCATAAGAGGTATTTTTTGCTAAATGATTGACAAACTGCACATTTTGTACATTTTGTGCTAAGGCCACGAATGTAACCACGGTGGCAAGCAGAGTAACTAGAGACATAAGTCCTAGGACAATAAGTCTTATTATCTGATGGGGGCGAGCAAGCTGGCTGTGTATCTCTTTCAGAATTTTCAGTTTATGGTCATGATATCAAGGGCCAGAAATATTAGTGGGTATCCTGACAAAAGACAGCCTATATAATATTAGCATATCTTTATCCTTATTAATGTTAGTAAAGCAGGCAGTGAGATAATTTTTGTAACTGACCATAAAAGAATCTTTTTTAGGAGTAGTATTTACTTGTCTAACTAGGAGCGCATAAGGGTTTTGTAAACAGTGTGTGTCTAGGTTTTATTTTCTCATGTGTGACTCTTGTCCTTTAAGCTGTGACTAGAGGGAGTAATCACTTGTAAACTGGCAGCCAGTCACCAAAGACCTCTTTGGAAGTATTTTGATGATATATGTAGTACTGATGCTGGAAGGTGGCCAGTAAAATTGTATTTTGTGGGCCGGGGATTTAGCTCAGTGGTTCCTGCACCTGCCACACAAGTGCAAGGTCCCGAGTTCGATCCCAGGTACCAAAAAAAAATGTATTTTGTATGAGACCAATTTTGGAAAATTATATTTTGTATAACTGTTTCACTTACTTCATGGATGCAACAGTCTTCTCAAGGAGAATATTTTGAGAGAGGAATATAAGGAGTGACATTATGGCAAGAGGAGAGAGCGCATGAAAGGTTATGAGAATTATCTGTTGAGGTAAGATTGAAACTATTAGCACCAACTTATCTTGATCTACACCTGATGCATTATGGACAATGGCTGTCTTTTCATTTACCCGAAGTGAGAGACAGAGGGAGATGGACCGAGACAGAGAGGGAGTCCTGCTCTCCTGGTGTAATTATAGGTGTTAGATGTAGGAGAGATAAGTGAGCATCAGAACAACCCCCCAAGACATCAGACTGATTGGCAAATATAGATACAGAAACAAGAGTTTCCCAAGGAAAGGGATGAGCCAAAGGGAGGTCTGAATTTGTCCTCCACAAGAATACTTTAGCACCTATGTTATTAATTGCATTGAGCCATAAAACCTATTAGTTAGGATATCCATTGACAATATTTGTGTCTAGGACATGTCTGTAGAATTATCTTAGTATCAATGGAGTATTGATGGAGGATATTCATACTTTCTGTGAATGAATTTAAAATTTTTAAATGAAGGCAACTTGAGAAGGTGACAATCTAAATGAGCTTGTAGAGGTAGCTGTACTCCCTTTTAGTTTATGTGAGTGTGTTTTTAGGGAAAAGTGAGGACATCCAACAGTGGCCTTTTTGTATGGGTAGTAAGGAACTATAGTGTATTTAACTGGCTTAGTTGTCTATAAAGCTCCTTTTGAAAGGGCTGTCCCCAAACTGGTTATGGGAGAAGGGGTGCAGGTGTCATCTAACTTCTTTGAGCTGAAAAGGGTCCATGTAGGGAAGACCGAGGTTGGGGGCTGTCAGGTAAAAGGCCGAAAACCAAAACCAGACCAGACCACAACAGGCCTTTATTAGGGAAACAGATCTGCCGGGCTGTCTCTGAATGAAGGAGAGACAAAAGCAATATGGCCAGGACTGGGAGTGCTTCTTATAGGAGCTGGGGTGGGATTGAGTGAGGTAGTGGCTAGGGACTGGAGGAGCCTGTAATATCACTAGCTGTTAGGAGGAGAGGAAGTATTAGGTTACTCTTTTGGTGGAAATAGGGGCATGCTGGGAAGAAGGTTGTCCTTTGGTGGGAGAAGCCATCTTGGTGTGGCTTTGGGTAGGGAGTAGGGCATTATGGGAAGATGGGAGCTATTATATATAGTTAGCTGTGTTAGGGTGAGGGAAATCTATCACATTGCTTGTTTTTTTGTTTTTTATTTTTTGTTCTTTTTGGTACCAGGGATTGAACTCAGGACCTTGCACTTGCAAGGCAGGTGCTGGAACCACTGAGCTAAATCCCCGGCCTGTATAGTTAAGGTACAAGCACCAAAATAAGAAGGTGATTTTGGGAAATAGCCATGTGTAGAAACTGTTTTTAAGGGACTAACATCGTAAATGTAACTTGTCGACCTATAGATCTTTTATTAATGGAGATTATAAGTCTTATTTTTTATAACTCTGTTACTTTGTCATAATTTTAAATGTATCTATAAAAGGACTAGAAACTTAATAATTTTAAAAAACAATTTGACCCACGCCTGCCTTGCAAGCGGAAGGTCCCAAGTTCGATCCCTGGTACCAAACAAAAAAAACAATTTGAGCCAAAATATTTTAAACACTGTTGTTGAGGTTGTATAAATTTTACCATGGTTTTATCTAATGACCCTGAACAGTGGTTAGCTACCACTGTATCTGAAAACTATCAGAGGGGGTCAGGAATTAGAGCCTCTTTTTAAGTAGCTACATAACTATGATTTTGATTTTATATATCTGTAGTTGTACTTTTTTTCTGGATGTTTAAGACCAAGTTTTAGTGAGACCTATATTAAATAAAATTAACCTCTTGTTATGTATCAAGGTCAATTAGGTCTCTTCAGCCAATATCTTGGAACCATGTACAGAGCCTCTCAGCTCGTGTCTGTGTCCGCCATCAGTATATGTCTTGGGCTTGTTTGACCATATTGCTTTCTGTGAAAGCATGGGAGATTTTTTTCCCTCCAGGTGACATTTTTTTGGCAAACTGCAGATGTAGCTTTGGTGTCTAACAGTCTCTCTGTTCAGGAGGTTGAGTGACTTACCAAAAATATAGAAAAGGTTTTTTGGCGGCAGGGGAGCTTCCCTCCGGGTGCTGTGACTGGCTCACCTTCTCTGCCCTAGGAGTGTAGAATGGCGGTGGGGGATAGAAAAGGTTTTCTATGTCTTAGACCTCTGTTGACCTTGGAGGGCCAGAGTCAAAATATTGGCTGTCTTTTTAGCCCAGTTTCCTTTTTAGTGCTGGTCTCTGGACTTAGTGGTTGAACACCCAGAAGAGATCAATAACATTAGCATAACAATAGGAACAATGAACTTAACTATTAGAATTTTTCCTGAATAGCAAGCATTTTGGAATTTAAAATATAGAGAACTGTTATTTTTATCAATCATGGTTGTTCTAGTAGCTGAATTCCTGTAGAATATTAACAGGAAAAAACCCTTTAAATCAGGAGGCACACATAATATTTTAACATGACAATCATGATGACATACATTATCTTTGTAACACACTTAGATATGTATCTTAGTATAAAATAGCCATTGTTACTCACTACCCCACAAAAACACATAAAAAACTCTTATTCAGATTGTTATCTTTTGATAGGTTGTCATCTAAAGAAAATATATCAGCCTATAAATGTACCTGCTATCATAAGTAGCTGGAGCCTAAGAGAGGGCCACATATCTAAATTAAAAGGTTATTATCATAAACAATATATTAGAAAACATGTATAGTCAAAATGAATACATTTTGTACACCAGAAAAGTAGCCATAATAATTGTTATAATTATATCGAACTTTATGTCTTACAACATCGCTGGACTATATTCCTAACCCCATATTGAGGTGTTTTTTTTTTTTCCATATTGAGTTTTTTAATGAAAGGGCACTAATTCCATAAAAGAAAATGGATGCTATAAAGTCAAAATAAAAAGCTATCTGCCACAGATTTTTTTTTTTTTCAAATTTTACTTTTCTAGAATATTTTAATCCATTTGGATGTGCCATGGAAACTAATGAAATATTCATTTCTCTCTTTTTTTTTTTTTTTTTGGTACCGGGGATTGAACTCAGGTCCTTGTGCTTGTGCAGCAGGCAGTGAAACCACTCCACCATGCAGCTTTTGTGCTGGTCCCTAAAATATCTACCTTTGTGGAGTGTGTACCTGATGATGTACCAGAACTCTCCTCATGTAATGAATTTGCATGTGTTTAGATCTGAAATTTGGCTAAGGCTTTGGAATTTGAAGAGGTTTTCTTTGTTTTCACAGAATCCTTGTAGGCACCATTATCCAATTGATTACTTCTTTCTTTTGCGGAATATTGAGCACTAGCCTTTTTTCTGCTCATTATGCCAGCTCTTTGGATTCTCTCCAGATAATCAGGTGATGACCAGGTTTTAACAATTCTCAAGTCTCTGCTGTAGCTACTTTTCCTTATTTCTGGGCACCTTTGGTATCTTAAATCCAGGCACACACAGCTCCAGCACCTAGAACACTGCCTGCCATTATAGCAGGCACATGCAGAATTTTTCACTGCCTTGAGTCAGTTCCTTTTTTGTCTGGAATCCATGTTCAGGGCCCTTGCATGAAGTCCGTCCTCAAGGAAGAAGTTATCTCTCACATCTAGTAACTTTCAAGTGCCTCACAGCTTAGTAAGGGGATAATGAATGTAAACTAAAACTGTGGTAACAGGCAACTTGAAAAAGTTACTTAAGAGTTCAGAGAAAACAAATTGTTTCCTGCAGGACTGATTCAGACAAGTTTTATGTAGGTGGTTGCACTTAAGTTAGTTTAATAACTTCTAAATTGGCTAAAAAGTTACCACCTCCTGCTCAAGGACAGGCCTTCCGTTTGCCCAGAGCAGAAGGTTGGCACAAAATTAAGACTTGATTCTTCTGTAGAAGAGGATTTGATCAGGGTAGCACTGGTCCTCTGTGAGAAATCCTCAGCCAGCAGTCCTCCTTGGCTTTTAGGATGTCATCATTGTCCTTGGGGCACATTCTGACCCACTAGGTGTGCTAGAGCAGCAGGAATAGCAGCTGGCCTTTTAAAGTTGATTGATAGCCTGGAGGTCGTTTTTCTTAATTAAAGCATTAGATACTTTATTACAGTGTAATTACATTTGCTTTTTTTTTTACTCTTTTACTTGATATAAGAATAAAAAATGATTACATTTGAATAGAACTCATCACAGTAGTCTGGTAAGGTAAGGTAATGTTCTGTCTTAAGTGGTAAGATAGGAAATTACAATTAGATTGAACTATGAGCACAATTTAAAGCCAGGGCGTCCTACCGCTAGGAAAGTGCTCTACCACTGAGCTACAGGTCCAACCCTAGAACACCACAATTGAGACTTGTATGTGGGTCTTCAGAATTCAATTTCAGTATCTATCGCTTGGTCTAATTTTAACTTATTAATCTTTTAAGAAATGTAACCAGTATCAACATAAAGTGATGAAAGTTGGAATCATTTCACATTATAACCTTTTTAAAATTATTTATTTATTTTTTCCTTAAATTCTTTTATTGTTACATTTTAGGTATACAATACATTTACATTTATCATGGGGTGCCTGTACCTGTACATGATGTATCTTGGTTTTTTTTTTTTAATAAACCTTTTTAAATGAATGTCACTAAAAAAATCTAGCCTGGTCTATTCCCTTTTCTCAGTTGACATCCCTTTCACCCCCAAGCTGATGAATGTAGATATGCTGATGTCTATTGAAAGGGAAATCTTTCAAAAAAAAAAAAAAAAGAAAAAGAAAGGGAAATCTTTCAGGGGATGCAGGTGGCCTATATAGTTCCTTTGTGCAAATTAGAAAAAGGCAGCCCTTCTGGGTGCCCCAGGTTTCGCCTGCAGGTGATCACCCTTTAAGGGGCTCACCTGCTAGGAGCTGGCTTAGCCTCAAGCCAGGACACAGGGCTTGTAGAATGCTTATCGGCATATTGGCCTCTGCTCTGCCTCCTTCAACAGTAATTGCTCAAAAGGAAGCAACCATGAACCTTGCTTGTATTCATTTATTTATGAAGATCCAGGGTTCCTTTAGTTGTGTTCTAAGCCAGGACTTCTCTTTGTTCTTCCACATACCACATACACACCAGCCTCAGCAGCTTTTCACGCATCTCCTCTGCCTGGAACCTGAACCCTTCCTCCTGCACTCTGCTCATCCTTTCCATTCCTCCCAGTCTGTCCGGTGTAGCTCCCCCGAGCCCTCATTACCTCCAGCTAGGATAGTACCATCATTTTCTCTCTGCCTCCCTGCTATATTTCTCCACAGTACTTCTTACTGCTTGGAATATAATTTATATAATTTTAATTTTATTTTGTTTTTATCACTCACTAGAAAGCATACTGTGAAAGCAGCAATTTTGCCTATTTTATTCATTGTTGTATACCAGCACCTAGAAAAATACCTAACAAATAGAAAGTTCTCAGCAGTAATTGAGCGAATGAACTTAACAGTGGATTGCAATTGATAGTAGAAATTACTAATTTTGGCTGGGAATTTAGTTCAGTGGCTCCACTCCTTCCTTGCAAGCGCAAGGTCCTGAGTTCTATCCTTGGTACAAAAAAAAAAAAAAAAAATTACCAATTTTAACATCTGCCACATTGGGCTGGGTGAAGCTCACGTGCTTTGCATCTGCGAGGTCCAGGCTTCAATGCCTAGCATCAAAAAAGGGGGGGTGTGTGACTATTTATGAATACTTAGTGTGCCATAATATTATGAATATTATCTAGTTAAGTCTTCATGAGAGCTATATGGGTTGAAGAGATCTGAAAGCCAAGAAGAGTTAAATACATATCTAGTAATTAGAATCATTCCTTGAGAGGTAGAGCAAATAATCAAAATCTGTTTCCTAAAAATTGTCTTAATAATTGTTTTGGGTCTTACTGTATTGAAGGCATGGAGAGCAGAGAGATCACCTGGGCAGGCTTTGTGTGAGCAGTGAGGCTGTTTATTTTACTTGGGTATGAGCTGGCTGAGTCTGAAAAGAGAGTCAGCACCTGGTGAAGGGAGAACAAAGGCTTTAAAGGGGAGGTGGTTGCAGGGCTTGGTCGAGGGAGGAATTGCTGCCTTGAAGAATATGAGGGGCAGAGAGAGAGAGAGTGGCCATGCTTCTTGGAATGAGTGGTGCATATATAATTGAGTTTCCTGTAACTGAGGAGTTGGGACATAGTTCTTCTCTGCAACGGCCTCACCCACTGTGTGGACACTTAAAATTTTTTTCAAAGAATGATTTCCAGTTATTGGGGGAGACTGTAAAAATACTATGTTATTACTTATTTGTTAAACTAGGGAAAGGAGAGGTAGGGCTGGTGGGATTTGAAACACTGGAATACAGGATCAGACTCTATTTTGTCATCTTTGCATTCTTATCAAAGGGTGCCAACCTGGGGCTTTCCAGTTCCTTTTTGAGGTGTATTCTCAGTTGTATGCTGATCTTCTCTCCTCTTAATACTCTGTTATAATACCTTCTTACATAATAAAGCCATAGAAAGGTTTATAGTTGAAGCATTTAGTTATTGATTTAACCAAAAGATGTAATTTCAGACTGATTTATATAGCCCCAAATAATGAGGTAAATAATAATAATGTAACTGATGATATGAAGAATTCTGGGAGCTATAAGAGAATTAAATTCATTGAGGAATGGTGGCACACACCTGTAATCTCAGCACACTGGGAGGCTGAGGCAAGAGGATCACAAGTTTGTCCTCAACCTTGGTGACAACAGCAACAAAAGGCTGAGGTTGTAGCTCAGTGTGAAGTTCAGTGTGAGTTTAATCCCAGTACGCTCCTCCAAAAAAAGTAGAAGCAGACCAGGCATTCAATTGCAGATGAACAGGTAAGTGAAATAATGGTATATCCCTATCATGAAATATTATTCAGCCTTAAAAATGAAGGACATGTTAATATGTGCTGTATACCATAAGTAAAAATTGAGGTCATTATGCTAGGTGAAATAAACCAGTCATAAAAAGACAAATACTTTCATATCAGTTACTAAGGAATATCAGAATCATAGAGGCAGAAAATAAGTAGAATGGTGGTTGCCAGGGGGTAGGCAGAAATGGAGAGTTTAACTATACACTTAAGAATGATTCAGTTGGTGAATTTTTATGATTTTATTACCATAATTTAAAAGGTGAAAAAATAGTCATAGGAATAAATTTTCAAAAGCCGTTTTTTGTTTTTCTGTTTTTTCTTTCATTTATGCTTCCTCCTCCTTTTGAGACAGGGTCTTCCTACTGTGTACAGACTGACTTTGAACTTGCTGCAATCCTCTTGCCTTAGCCTCCTGAATGCTGGGATTACAGGCATATGCCATTGGTGGGCTGTGCTCCCAATTGAACAGTATTTTCTTGGTGGTTATAGTCATTCGTCAGAATAATATAACCCCTAATACAATTAGTTGGTCAAGAGAAGAAAATGTTAACAAAGCTACATCTTTTCTCAGTAAGGAGAATCTCCTTTTTATCATCCTCTTTCCCTTGCCGACTTTGGTTTTCCTTTCTGGCACTGGTTGAAACTGCTACCTGTACAGATACTGTGTTTCTTCCCCAAGCATTTTAAATGAACATGTCCGCTTTCCTAGTCAATATGGACTTCTCTCCCCAGGGTGTCCTGATGGACTGAACTGGAGAAAATGACTGATACAGTGATGGAATCGTATCCACTCTGATTAACCAGCAAGTACTAGCTTTGCACTATGTTTTGCCCAGTTTTGTGCCTTCTTCATTTTTCTTTCCTTTCTCCTTTCACTGCAGAGCTTTCTATTGCCTGTGCTGTGTCTCAGTGAAATTACACCTAGAATTTGTGTGTTCCTATGTGTTAGATAAGCATATTGCTTTCTGTACATTTAGTAGGGAAAATGATACTTTATAGTCTCCTGGACAGTATTTTACAAATAGCCTTCTATCTCTTTATCACTGCTACTCCATGGGTTCATTCTCTTTTTTTGGTACCGGGAATCAAACTTGGGTCCTTGTGCTTGCGCAGCAGGCGGCAAAACCGCTGAGCTAAATCCCTGGCCCTCTCTTAAGTTCTCTTTGCCCTCATGGTTTTAGTCAGTTTCTTGGTACCTTTTTATTTATTTACTTACTTTTTGGTGTTGGGATCAAGCCCAAGGCCTTGACTCTAAGCATACTGTCTACCACTAAGCTGTACCTGAACCCATTTCTTTACACGTTTACCAATGAGAAGTTGAAACCTATCAATTTCTATTGCCTGTGTCATGTCTCAATGGAATTAATACTAGAATTTGTGTTTCTATTAGATAAACACATGTTGGAAAACCAGAAACATTGTTTTTAGAAAATAATCTGTGTGTATAATTCATGATAATTTTATGCTTCCTTGATGCATGAAGATGCTTCACACTCTGGTAAGGACCAGCTTTTGGAGCGCCGTCGTTTGTTCATACTGTAGAATGCCATCTGTACCAAGTGTAGCTTCTTGTTCCTTTTACACCAAATATGGCAGACCATCACCAGTACTCCCACATATACAAACAAAATTATTTTGTATTTGATATTTTTCAACTTATTCTGTTTGAGTGCATTTATAACAATTTTACAACTAACAATTTTAGAATCCATTGTAATTTATTAGGCAATTTATATCCATTAGTTCATTTTATTTTCAAGTAGCCTTATGAAATAGACATTCCTTATATTACATTTTTTACAATTGAGAAAACATACTCTTATGTTCATGCATGCTCTTTCTTTACGTCTTTAAAAATCTGAGCTCTTAAGAAAATGATCTCTTTTTTAGCATGTGGTTTCTGTAAATGACTTTTCTTTGTCAGAATGAATATTTTATTGTATTTGTATTCATATTTTATGTACTTCAGTATTTTTGTCAGCTTGTTTCCTTTTTTTTTTTTCTCGGTACCAGGGATCAAACTCAGGACCTTGTGCTTGTGAAGCAGGCTCAGCACCACTGAGCTAAATCCCTGGCCTCCTGTTTCCTTTTTCAGGCTAATTGTAGGAACTAACATTCCTTATCATCTTGGAACATCACAAACTGCAGAATAAGATAGTGATATATATATTTTAAATGATAACATTTTTTCAGAAGTTCACTTTTTGGTACACTTTTGATATATATATTTTAAATGATAACATTTTTTCAGAAGTTCACTTTTTGGTACACTTTTGATATACATAATGTTCACATTCATCATAGGGAATTCATACCTGTACATAATATATCTTAATTATTCTCCCCCCATTCCCTTCCCCACCCTTCAACTCTTATGGTGATGCATATTATATAGTGTTTTCAAGCATTGTTCACACCTAATAATCTCATATTTATTTTCACTACAATTATCTGAGGTTGGCAGGACAGGAGTAAATGGCTTGTTTTTGTGGACTGACTGAAAATTGTTCACTAAAGGTTTTTGTTTACCATCACATAACTAATAACTGTTAGGACAGGAATACTTGGGCTTCTCTGTCCTATCCAGGGCTCTTCCCACTACCACTGAGACTCTGCTCTGTGTGCCCTGGTATGATGTAATACAGACATCATTTTCTCTCCAGAGTCTTTCAAGCTTTTATACTGCCAGCTTCTTACTCAGAATTAAATTCCAAGTAGCAGTTTCTCTTGTTAAACTTTATTGAAAGACTTCCTATAAAAAGAAATTGTCAAAAAGGCAGCTCAATAATTTGCCACATTTTCTGTACTTAGAAGAACAAGTCTTGGAGCAGTTTTCTCTATTTATTGGTATTTTCTTGTTTTCCCATTTTGTAATCTATGATAGGATCCCAAGTATTATATATCTATGTTATTAGTTTCCTAGGCTTGCCATAAGGAAGGAAAGGGCACTGAACTTTTTATTAGCAGTCAGAAAAATACAAATTAAAGTTAAAATGAGAAATGACAAATGGTTAGGTTAAAACAAGAGAAACTTGGGCTGGGGATATAGTTCAGTGGTTTCGCCGCCTGCTGCGCAAGAGCAAGGACCGGAGTTTGATCCCCGGTACCAAAAAAACAAAAACAAAAACAAAAAAGCAAAAAAACAAGAGAAACTTGTTCTCTTACAGTTGAGGAGGCCAGAGTCCAAAATTGTAAAACTGATTCCTTCTTAAGGGCTGGGAAGAATCTATTCTTCACCCCTCTCCTAGCTCCTGGTAGTTGCTAGCAATCCTTGGTGTTCTCTGGCTTGTGGATGCATAATTCCAGTGTGTGCCTCTGTCTTCATGAAGCTGTCATCCCTCTGTGCGTATCTTCATGTGGCACTTTCCTCCCTGTGTTTGTCCCTATGTCTCTCTTCTCAGGACAGCAATCACATTGGATACAGGGCCTGCTCTACTTGAATGGTACCTCATTTTACCTTGCATCTTAATCACATCTGTAAAGACCCTATTTCTAAATCACATTCATAGGTACCAGGGATTAGGACTTCAACATATCTTTTTTGGAAGACACAATTCAATTTATATAGATGTCTGTTGAGGAGTGTCTCTACTTTTATTCTTCCCATAACTGTTGAACTGACTCTTTTTGTATAGAGTCACACATGTGTTTTCCTTGTATAATTTAATTTTATTCATAAATCTGAATTCATCTTTCTTTCTTTCTTTCTTTCTTTCTTTCTTTCTTTCTTTCTTTTCTTTTCTTTTCTTTTCTTTTCTTTTCTTTTCTTTTCTTTTCTTTCTTTTCTTTCTTTGGTACCGGGGACCGAATTGAGGTCCTTGCACTTGCGCAGCAGGTGGCAAAACCACTGAGCTAAATCCCCAGCCCTCACATTTATTCTTTTTTTTTTTTTTCGGTACTGGGGATCGAACTCTGGTCCTTGCGCTTGCGCAGCAGGAGCGAAACCGCTGAGCTAAATCCCCGGCCCTCACATTTATTCTTTAATAAGACAGATTGTGTTTGGTGCCTGTGTTAAATCTTTAACTATTGATGTTCTATTAGTATTACAAACTGTTGAGGATATAAGGACAGGTTATAGAATGCGGACTTTGACTATAATTTTGCTTTCTAGTTAGTGCTCTTCTTTGGTTTTGGTGCCAGGGTTATATTAATCTCATTAAAATGATTATTAGGGGCCTGGGGATTTAGCTCAGTGGTTTTGCCACTGAGCTAAATCCCCAGCCCAGTTCAACTATATTATTGCCGGTAGCTGTAATATGTTTCTTTTCTTTCTTTTCTTTTTTTTTTTTCCTGGTACTGGGGATCAAACTCAGGACCTTGAGCTTGTGAGGCAGGTGCAGCTCCACTGAGCTAAATCCCTGGCTCCTGTAATATGTTTATTTTCATTATGCTCTAGTATTCTACTTATTTATCTATTTCATTGTCAATGGATATTTGGTGTCAGATTTTGACAATTAAAAATTGTGCTTCTGTGAACATCTTTATAAATATCTTTTGGTGCCTATAGTTTGCATATCTGTTAATATATTCCTAGTTGCTGGGTCAAAGGGTTCATTTTAATAGATATTGCTAAATAATTTTTTAGTAGTTCTTGTTGTTGTACAGTCTTCCGTTGTGTGGGATTGTCCATTTTTTAATATTCAAGATGTTCTAGCAGATACTGTAGTAGTATCTCAGTTTGACTTTAATTTAGTATTTCTCTGATGACTGGTGGAAGTTCATTACCCTCCTGTATAGAGGAAGAGCATGTTTCTATTGCTATTAGGCTATCTCCTGTGTGAAAAATTCATTTTGTTCATTTTTTGATCTTTTTCTTACTAGTTTGTAGGAATTTTTTTCATTTATTTTCAGATTTTTTACTACAAGTCAAATACATATATTACAAATATCTGCATTTATTTGGTGGTTTGCCTTTTTGCTTTCTTAGTGATTTTTTTTTGTTTTTTTGGGGGGGGTACCAGGGATCGAACTCAGGACCTCGCACTTGCCAGGCGGGCACTGTGCTGCTGAGCTAAATCCCTGGCCTCTTAGTGATGTTTTTAAATGGACACGATTGTTAATTTTTAAAGCAGTCCCTTTTCCTATATGATAAGTGTTTTCAGTGACTTGTTTAAGAAATTCTTCTTTATCTGAAAGTCAGTATGGTGGCTTTCTACATTATCGTGTAAGAACAACTTTATTTTCTCTTTTACGTTTATATCCATTTCACTTGGAGTTGGTTTTTGTCTATTATGTAGATAAGGCTCAAGATTCATATTTTTTCTTTTAGGTATCCAGTTGTCCTATCACTTAAAAAAAACAAGCACCCCTTTCCCTTTGCCTTACAGTGCCACCTTTGTTACAAATGAAATGTTTGTATACATGTGTATGTTTCTGGATTCTCTTCTCTTGTATTGGTCTTTTTAATCCTTGCAGCAATACCAATCTTTGTATGAACCAGCTTTCATGTTTCTGGAACACAATACCTGACATCCACATTTTATTTTATTTTATTTTATTTTATTTTATTTCATTTCATTTCATTTCATTTCATTTCATTTTTTATTTTATTTTATTTTTTATTTCATTTCATTCATTCATTTATTTATTTTGTACCAGGGATCAAACTTGGGTCCCTGGACTTGCGCAGCAGGCGATGAAACCACTGAGCTAAATCCCCGGCCTGACATCCACATTTTAAAGGAGGAGAAGTTTAATTTGGCGCACGATTCAGCAGATTCAGTCCATGGTAGACAGGCTCCAAGCCAGAAACATCCTAGTGGAAGGACATGATGAAACAGAATGCTTCGTTCAGAGGACCTTAGAAGCAAGGCAGGGAACAGCACCAGAGGGCCAAGCCATCAACCCCAAACGTCAGGCTTCTGTGATTCAGTCAGACACACCCAGAAGTGTGCTGTACTAACCTCCTTTGGGTGGTTCCCAAAGCAAGCTGACAGCCCACCTTAACTGTCACAGTCTTTGTTCTCAGAGCTTTATAGAAGTCTCAAGCCATCCCATCTTGTTCTTCTTGATTACCTTAGCTATTATCGGTTCTTCTGTGTAAATTGTAGAATTGTTTATTTCCACAAACAAATTTGTCAGAATTTTGATTAGTATTTCATTAAATCTACAAATTTATTAAAGGAGAATTAATGTCTATAATTTTCATTCACAATAAATGTACCATATTTAGTTTTCTGTAATGAGGTCTTATACATCTACATTGTGTTTATGGTTAACATACCTGTTTTTTTGGTGCTATTGTAAATGAATTATTTAAAAAGTTTTCTTTATTATTTGGCTCTTTGTTGTTGCTATTATGTGCATGCATCCGCGTGCGCGTGCGTGTGTGTGCGTACATGCCTGTATGTATTGCTGGGGATCAAACCTAGGGCCTTACACATCTAGCTACATCCCTAGCCCTAATTATTTATTCTTAAAGAAATGCTTTTTGAAATTTCTATGGAAATTTTCATATCATCCACATACAATTACAGCTTTATATCTTTTTTTAGCCCTTAAGCTCTTTGTATTCTCATTTTCTTTATTCAACACTGTATTAGAGGCCCTGATGATAGGAGGTATTCATAGTGTCAAGGGGAAATACATCAACATTTCATCAAAAAGTATGATTTTTGATGTCATTTAAAATTTTTTTTATGAGCACAGGAAATTCTCTTTCTGTTCCTAGTTTCCTCTTTTGTTTTTTTTTCTAATTTCTGAATTGATGTTAAATTTTACCAAATGTGTACCCTGCATCTGTTGAGCAACTGTTAAATGATTTTCTTCTTCATTCTACTTATGTAGAAGTGATTACAGTAATTTAGTTTCAAATATCAAATCAACTTTACATTTCTAAAATAAGCTCAGCTTTGTCATGTCCTTTTTATATGTTGTTAAATCAGATTTATTAATGTTTAGTTTAGTACATTCGCATTTATGTTCATTGTGAGAATGGTCTGTAATTTTCTTTTTACATAATATCTTTATTAATCACAGTAGTGTTAGCCTTTTAAAATGAGTTGAGGAAATGTTCCTTCTTCCATACCCTGTAAAAGCTTGTGTAAGATTGATATTTTTTTTTCTTTAAATGTCTTTCAGGGTTTGGGGATGAAACCATCAGGGCCTGGAGTTTTCATTGTGATAGACTTTCAATTAAGCTGTCATTTTCTTTAATAGGGAATTATTAAAATTAGTTCTTTCTGTACCAACTTTAGTAAAAAGTATTTGTCTTTATTAGTGACTTTCCTTTCAAAGGAACACAATACTTGACATGTACAACTTAAAGGAAAGATGTTTTTGGTTCCGAGTTTCCAGTGAGTTCAGTCCAGAGCTGGCTGCTCCAAGGCAGAAACACATAATGGCCAGGCCTTGTGAGAACAGCTGCTCATCCCATGGTGGCCAGGAAGCAGGGAAAAAGAGGACCTGGGGACAAGAATACACCCTTCCAGAACACACCCCACCTCTGACCAGGCCCCACATCCTAACAGCACTTTCAGCTATGAACTCATTGGTGTATTATTAATTCATTGAGGAGTATAGCACTCCCAGGATCCAAAACACCTTCCAAAAGCCATACCTCTGGATGCATGAGATTTTGGGGGGGGACATTTTAAAGCTAAACCATAAGTCTATTTCTCCTAAATGTTCAAATTGATTGCATAACATTATGCCCAATATTTTTGTTACAGTCTTTTGTTTTGTTTTGTTTTGCTTTGTTTTGTTTTTTGGTACCAGGGATCGAACTTGGGTCCTTGTTTTTGTGAGGCAGGCGGCGGAACCACTGAGCTAAATCCCCGGCCCATACAGTCTTTTTATTATATGTACAGTAGTTACATCCCTTTTCTAATTGTTTTCCTTTTCTATTTTTTTATATTAGTTATTCCACTTTTTTCCTAGCTCACTCTTGCCAGAGATATATGTATATATTACGTATGTATGTATGTATTTTGGTGCTGAGTATCTTATCCAGTGCCTCATGCATGCTAAGCACGTGTGTGATGGTACACTTCTGTAATGCAAGCACTCAGGAGGCTGAGGTGGGATGATCACCATGAGTTGAAGGTCCACCTGAACTATCTTGTGAGACCCTGTCTCAAAAAGAAAAAAAAACCCCACACACAAAAAAGCAACTTTTATCTTTGTTAGTTTTATTGTATGTTTTGTATTTATTTAATTTCTTCTATTTATTTATTTACTTGGTACTGGGGATCGAACTCGGGACCTTGCGCACTTGCGAGGCAGATGACAGAACCACTGAGCTAAATAAATCCCTGGCCCTTCTTCTCTTTGTTTCTTTTTTTTTTAGTACTGGGGATCGAACTCCGGTCCTTGTGCTTGCGAAGCAGGTGGCGCAACCACTGAGCTAAATCCCCGGCTGTTTCTTTCCCTCTAATTTCTTTGGGTTTAACTGGCTGCTTATATTGGCTATTCTTTTCACAGTCATTTTTCTAACACATATTTTAAGGCTATACATTTTTCCTGAAGCGTAGATTTATCTGAATCCAGCAACTTTAATTTTCATTAGCAGTTCACAGTTTTAAAGTTTTATTACGTTTTCTTTTTTGCCCATGAATTATTTATACGGATTTTTTTTTTTTTTTTTTTTTGGTACCGGGCATCGAACTTGGGACCTTGCGCTTGTGAGGCAGGCGCCGGAGCCACTGAGCTAAATCCCCGGCCCAAGAGAGCTTTTTTGTGGAGTATTCTTTTTTCTTTTTGGTACTGGGGATCAAACTCGGGACCGTGTGCTTGTGAGGCAGGCGCTGGAACCACTGAGCTAAATCGCCAGCCCTTATACGGACTCAGTGGTTCTGGCGCCTGCCTCGCAACCACAAGGTCCCAAGTTCGATCCCCAGTACCAAAAAAAAAAAAAAAAAAAGATTATAAGATCTACCAAGCATTATACGGATATTTTAAAATTTCCAAATGGAGGAATTTTTCCAGTTATGTTTTATCTGTCGATTTCTCACTTGTACTGTGATTAGGAAGCATATTTTGATTTTAGGTCTTTGCAACATGTTAGGACTTGTTTTTGGTTTGTTTGGGTTTTTTTGGTACCGGGGATCGAACTCGGGTCCTTGCGCTTAAGCAGCAGGTGGTGAAACCACTGAGCTAAATCCCTGGCCCAAGGACTTGTTTTATATCTAGTATAAGCTGGGCATGGTGGCTCATGCCTGTAATCCCAACACTTAAGAGGCTAAGGCAGGAGGATTGGATCACTGTGAGTTTGAGGCCAGCCTTGGTTACACAAGGAGTTAAAAGCCAGCTTGAATTACAGAGTGAGACTCCGTCTCAAAAAAACCAAAAATAAATTTTAATATCATGGAATTGGTTTTTATAATTATTCTATGTATATGTAAAAAAATACACATTCTGTAGTTGTTAAGTGTTCCCTGTATTTCAGTTAAATGATTAGTGGTGACTAAAAATGAGGATTTAAAAATTTATTGTTTTCTGATTCTTTTTCAATTACTGAGGGATGTATTCTAAAGTTTCCCATAATCTCTGTGAATATGAGTTTGTGTATTTCTTCATTTAGTGTCATTCAATTTTGTTTATATATTTTGCTGCAATGTTATTAGATTTGTACAATTTTTAGAACTGTTACAATCTTTGTGTTTAATTGAACATTTTATCACTATGAAAATTTTTTTTTTTTTTTTTTTTGGTATTGGGGATTGAACTCGGGACCTTGAACCACTGAGCTAAATCTCTGGCCCACTATGAAATATTCTTATTGCTGCTGATATTTTTTAAATCAGTTTTGCCTGATAAAACATAGTTATATTTCTTAACTTTTGGTTAATATTTGTAAGGTATGTATTTTTCTTCTACTTTCAACATTTTTTGATCCTTTACTGATATAGCAGTATTTTTCCTTATCTACTTCATAATACTTCATTAAATTTGGTTTCTTATATATCACCATTTTGTGTAGCTGGTGGGATAATTATGTACTAATTGTACCATGATACTCCTTGCTTTCTGTTTGTCCACTATTTTCAATATATTTTTTTCTTGTATTCTCTTTGGCTGGCTTATTTTAATTGTTTTGTATAAGCATGCTTATAGCGTATAAGCATGCTTTGTGGCCCAAGTTATAGTCTATCTGAGTCTTCTACAAATTTTGAATTTAGTGTCTGGTTGATCTACAGAAACTGTTTGGTTATTTTGACATTATTAATATTTCACAGTTTTAAAAAATTTAGTGGTTACTCCAGAGATTAAAGCATAGATCTCTGTAATATTAAGGTAGAATATGTTAAATGGCGGTTACTGGGAAAGGTGAGTGTATGTATACAGTACTTAATAGGAACACTGAGAAAGTGTTGACACACAAATTATTTTTTATGAGCTAGAACACTGGAAAATAATTTATTAATTATATGAAGATTTTTTATGAAGATCTTTTTTATTATATATTTATAGAATTTGGCCCTTTGTAAGACAAGTGGAACTACTCTGAAGAAATATGGCACTCTGAAGATACCTTTTTGAGTGGCAGATCAAACTGGAGGGACAGACAGATTTTGAAGGATGACAGATGCTATTCAGAGGCTGTCTAGCAGGCTAGCAATTTTTCAACAGTTCCTGGTGTTAGGGGTAATTTACCAGTAATGATACTTAACATCTTCAGTAGGATAAATTTCCAAAAGTGTAATTGCTGGGTCTAATAGTGTGACTATTCTGTATTTCCTCATACATTCAGTGATTCCCATGGGTTTGAGGTAATTTACACAGCCTCTCTGCAAATATTTTGGTTTCAGTACATACTCAACTGCTGTAATTAATGTGCTAATTTGGTGTATTAGATTTGCATTTTGCCCACTACTGGTGAGATTTAAGTTTTTCTTACCAGTGTTGATACATCACTCCCACCTAGTCTTTAAGCCACAGTCAGTACTTACCTCAGGAACATCCTTTATGGCAGAACGATCCAGCTCAGAATCAGGCATTGTATATGAGTCTTTTTTTTTTTTTTTTTTTGGAGGAAGGTCCTTGACATTTTTGAAGATTATATATTTTTCTAGGCATGGTGGGACATGGCTGTAATACCAGCACTTTGGACAGCTGAAGCAGGAGGATTCCAAGTTTAAACCATATATATATATATTGCATATTTTTTGTATGTCTCCCAGTTTGGTTCCTCATGATTAGACTTGGGTTATGGATCTTTGGCAGGAACATCACTTCTCATTGTACAAGACTTGATCTGATCAGTCTTATTACTAACGGTGTTCACTTTGCTCAGTTGATCAAAGTGATATCTGCTAGGTTTTACTGCTATGTAGCTACTTTTCCTTTTGAAATTACAGTAAGTTCCCAACTTAAAAACGTTCAAGTTGCTAATTTTCATAGATATGAACAGACCTTGCATTGTGAGCATTCATAGACTTGAGGAAATCACAGAAGTACCCCATGCATCTGCCAGACATTGTTGCAGTTGTGGTACTGTGCTTACTGCACAGTGTCATAGTGTACAGTAGTACAGTGCTCAGTTAGAGCCCAGGATGTCTGGAAACAAGAGGAAAAGCAGTGGTGATGTGTAGAGAGTACTGCTAGGAATTGCAAATCCATAACCATAGAAATAAAAGTGAAAATAATTGAGAGATTGGACCAAGGTGAAAATATGGTAGACATTGCTTGTTCTTATTACATGAATTATTCAACCATTGTCACAATTCTAAAGAACAAGGACAAGATCATGGAACATGGGAAGTCTTCTGTGCCAGTGAAGTCAACAATAAGATCTAAAAAAGTGTGATAAGGTGATAAAGGAGATGGAGAAACTTCTCAGTGTGAGGATGCATGATCCCACTCAGCTTAATGCTTATTCAAGATAGAGCTAAAAGCCTGTTTGAAGACTTTTGAAGAAAAAATGGGGTGACCAGCCATGGATGGTTTAACAGATTCAAGGCTAGAGCCAACCTTCACTCCCCACCCCCCATCTCCTGGGGGATCCTGAAGATCCTGATGCTCCTTCAGCTCCACCAACTCTCACCTCTCCATCTTCCAGTTAGTGACTGTTCTTGTCAGTTCACTCCATGCAACCCCCTATATGCTAGTTGTTGTACTGTACTGTACCACCATTTTAAGGTATCCAAAAAAGTAAAAATAATTTACTTACAGTATTTTTGTGTGTGTGTTTGGTCATTTTATGCTTTACATTGTGTATTTGTCAAAGGTGTGTAAGACTCACTTTATCGGACTTACAAACGAATCCATCCCAGAACGGAACTTATTCATAAGTCAGAGACTTACTGTAACATATATTTTGTGGGGAAAAACTCTGAAACTATCTCACTCGCTATCACTTTCCATTTATTTATACCTGTTGCTTCATGATATCCTGTTTTATTCAGTAGCTTAGAATGTGTTGCCCTTATTCTTTGTATTGATGCTGAAATTAATTTCATTTTAGCCAGAGTCTCTTTCCAGCTGGATCCTATGTCCTTATGACATGCCTCCATCATTCTTTACTTTCTTTCTTTTTGGCATAAGATATTCCAGATCATCTTATGCTTTTTCTACTCTAGTGCTGTAATTGGCCAACTAAAATTCTCCAAGGAGATTTGGTTCATTTTATTGAAGGATGGAAGTAGAAGCCAGGAGTTAAGTGCTAGGTATGTTCATAGTATTGGGAGGGGAGGTGGCCACTGCTCCCAGGTCTTCTCAGCACGGAATTATAGTGCTGAGGAGTGTGCATATGTATATGCTGTTTACACACACCACACATTTATGTCTGTAGTCTTGGAATCTGTCAGTCGACAGATATCTCTAATGTCAGTTCATAGGGTTCATCCTAACCTTTTCCTTTTCCATATCTGCATCTCTCTTCACTAACAGCAAGAACTCTGGGTCCTGTCATCCTTATTGTCAGAGTTGATCAGTCACTATAGAGCAAATATCCTGATGCTGTTTACAAACCTTTCTGTGTGGAATTGCCTTGCTTACCTGCTAGGCTCTTCCTCCCTCGAAGCCTTCCCCCAACAGGTGCTCTCTGCACCTCACCCATTCTCCAGCATTCTGTGTGAGTCAGCCTTCTGTGTGTGGGGCTTCTCAGCTTACTTGTATCCCACATCCATAGAGGCTGCCCTCTGTGAGCATATACACCTAGGAGCTAGAGACTGCATCTTTCAGGACAAGAAGAGGTTATCTCTGGATTTCTTAAGTTTTATTGTTTCCAGCTCTGGCATTTATTCATTCATTTATCCATCCATTCATAATTTTTTAAATGGACATTCTTTAAATCCTTTCAGTTTGAGATCTTATGTTTTCTCTCATTCTGGGAAATTTAGTCTCTATTCCTGCAAGTATGTCTTTACTTACCCCTATTCATTTTTTCTGTCCTTCTATATATACTACTATGTGGATGTTGATTTCCCTCATTTTTCTATTCCAAAGCTCTTTTCTCTTTATGTATTTTCAGTTCTAGATGTCTTTTGGCAGAGTACCATAAGCCTAATATTTTTAGCTTATTAATTTATTCATTTGTATCCTTTCTGGTCTTCAGTTCATCTATTAAATTTGTTTCAGTGATTATATTTTTCATATGTGCTTTTTTAAAATTTGCTCATAATGACAGTTTCTTCCTGCTTTTGTTATATTTTCTCTTATTGATCATGTTTATTTTAAGCTTTGGTTTTTTTTTTCTTCTGTGAACTCATGTATCTTGGAGACATAACTACTTTGGTTGGTGAGGACATGCAATGGAGTAGGGAAAGGCTGGTTTGTGCCTGGTTTATAGCTCTCCTGCTGGGTTTAGGGAATGAGGGGAAGGTTTTGAGGGTGGTTGTGCAGGAGAGGACATACCCAGGGTCAAGGTTCTTTATAATATGACAGGCACAGCACTTATCCATGGACTGAGGGAGTGAAGTAAGAGGCAATAAGGTGCCTGTGAACATGTGGACATAGGAACCACCCAGGGCCATCCATGGGTGTTGTAAATGGCTCTGCCTCTAGCTGCCTCCAGTGCCAGCTGGTACTGTGGTACTGTGGTATTCTGAAGCCCCTTGACAGCTCTAGGCTTGTGGACAGTTTTCCTGCCGTGTGGCCCCAGTTGCCTGTTAGAGACAATATCAGAGCAAAAAATATTCACCTTAACTTCCAGCTCTGGTTTCTTACCCTTGTCTGCTCTGCCTATATTTTCACCTCACGTTGGGACCACATTTTCCTGTGTTGTCCCTGGGATTTCTGTATGTAAACAAATGAATTTGAAAAAAATTACTATAGCTTAACATTTAAAAAATAGCTGATTAATATAACAGATTACATATGGATATATTTTAGATTCAATAAAATACTGTATATTTGTCATCCTCCCCTCCCCAGTACTGTACTAAGAATTGAAGATCAAGCCCAAGACCCTCTCACCGAGCTGTATCTCCAGCCATTTAAAAAAAAAAATTTGTGGGGGGCTGGTACTGGGGATCGAACTTGGGACCTTGTGCATGCAAAGCAGGTGGCAGAACCACTGAGCTAAATCCCTGGCCTCCAGGCATTTTTTGTTTTTCTGAATTCATCTTGGCAGATGATTTATTTATTTATTTATTTTAAAAATGTTTTATGTAACTTTATTATGAACCACACATACAAAAAATTAAAACCATTCAAAGAAGAACAATGCTAAGGGAAAAAAACCTACAATAATATTCAAATACAGTACAACTCAACCAAAACAAAACTGAAAAGCACTTAAACATTTTTCCAAATAACTTAAAAAAGCATCTCAAGCACCAACAGGACACCAGAGGATGTGATTTGTTTCAGAAAGATCCCCAAAACCAACATTGAACAAATAGTGGTCTGGAAAAAATCTCCAGTTAGCTAGCAGACTCCACATAAGCCAGACTTCTCCCAGATTTAAATTTCGATACAGTCATATGACACTCAATGGAAATACAGGCCGAGAAATATGTTATTAGGCAATTGCATCCGTGTGTAGCCTTACTTACACTTTCAGTTTCTCACACTAGAGAAACTGTTTGGTATTTACACACGTGTGTCCTATTTATTTCACTTAAGAGGATGGCCTCAGTATGCATCCATTTAGCTATAAATGTCTCTAGTTTCTCGTTCTTTATGGCTGAGTAGTACTCCATTTTATAAAAAACCCACATCTTTATCCAGTCTCCAGTTGATGGGCACTTGGGCGGTTTCCAAGCTTTCGCTATTACAAGCTGTGCAGCTATAAACCCTATATATTTGTTTTTATTTTTAAAATTTTGAGACAATCTCACTAAGTTGCCCAGGCTGGCCTTGATCTTTTGATCCTCTTGCTACACTCTCCTGAGTATCCGGGATTGAAGGTGTGTGCTGCCACACCCAGCTGCCTTTCCTCATCTTCTTAAATATAAATAAGTTAGTAATAGGGTACTGTGTGGTGATTAGTATTCCTTCTGTGAAATACTTAACTCTGTCCCTCTTTGGGGATTTTAGGTTATTTTCAGTTTTTAATTGTTGAGATAATGAAATATGGAAATGGTTTTCTCCATTTGTAGGATCATTTTCCTCGATGTACTTACAGACTGAATCAAATGGGCAAAAGTTGACAAAGATTGGTGTTTTAGATTGTTAGCCATACAGAGGAGTATCTAGAACAGAATTAAGCATTCATATAATACATATTAGATGAAAGAATATTATTAAATTGCTTTCCAACATGGTTCTACCAGTTTTCATTCCCACCAATACAAAACTATTTTTCAACACCATCTTATACTTAAAATACTTTGATCATTTGAGTGTAATCAGAAAAATTCTTTATCTTGGGAAAAAACTATCAGATGATACAAATAAGGTCTGTTTCTCTTTATTGTTACTGCTGGGTAAATATATATGTGTTTTCTTACAGGACTGAATTTCCTCTTAAAGAAATCATGTCCTCTGGAGGTGCTGAAGATGACATCCCACAGGGAGAGAGAAAAACGGTCACAGATTTTTGTTATCTTCTGGATAAATCTAAGCAGCTGTTCAATGGGTTAAGGTTAGTGGGCTCTTGATGATTTAAACTTTTGTCTGGTTATGCTGTTTTTTTTTTCTCCTGGCTGATTTGTTGTAAGTTTCTAAAAGTCATGGATAGATGTTATAAAAATTTCTACAAGAAGTGATCATGTTTTTTTTTTCCTTTCACATTGTTTACTCTTAGATGAAAGAACAGTAGAAAAGGAGAGGAGGAAAACATAGTTTTACTCAAGTTGGGAAGAGCTATTTTGCTATATATATATATATATATATATATGTATATTATTACACTGTGTCTAGGTTACATTTGATTTTATATATTAGGATATTGAGGAAGGTCCAAGGAGCCCAGGAATGCAAATGCAATTGAATGTAGAGCTTGTTGTCACAGTTTTGTACATATGTTTACTTGTCTGTTTCTTTTATTTTTTTCTTTCTCTTTTTAGGTTAAAATTCCTGTTGAATAAAGTAGTAATAGAGTGTTCTAGACGGTGTTTTTAAATTTTTTTGAGGGGGGTACTGGGGATCGAACTCAGGACCTTGCGTTTTCGAGGCCGGCGGTGGTACCCTAGCCCCAAGACGGTGTTATTTTTATTAGAGTAGTGTGTGTCCTGGGCAGACTGGCAGCTGAGGTCATGTATGCTTTTGTCAAAATGTGTTTTTGATTATATATTACTGTGTGTGATGAGTAAATAATTTTGCACCATTTTATTTTATTTAAGAGATTTAACCTATCTTTCATGCAACAGGTAAAATACTAAGGGTGAAGAAATTTCATTTCTGAAAGTTTACATAGTAGTGAGTGATTGTAAAGATAGTTATTTTCATTTATAGTTTATTTGTGGATGAAATGCATTATTTTTCTTCTAAGTTTTATAATTGTATTATACATCCCCAGGTTTGAAAATGTACAGGCAGAGTTTATTTTTATTTATTTATTTATTTAACTTTTGGTACCGGGGATCAAACTCGGGTCTTTGCACTTGCGAGGCAGGCAGCGGAACCACTGAGCTAAATCCCTAGCCCCAGAGTTTATTTTTAAGGCAGTTAATTTGTCTTAAACAAAAAATGCTTCCAGTTTGAAAGGAAATGCATACAAGATTATCGAATGACTCTTCCGTGACCATCCTATCTATAGCTGCCCTTTCATTTTCCTCTCTATATGTTCATTTAATTTTGTTTATAATGCTCATCATTTTTTCAGGTTATTTTACTTGCTTACCTTTTTTTTTTTTTTTTTAAAGAATCAGTACAGTGTTGTAAGGATAAAGAATGCAAAAATTCAGTTATTCTCTACAGTAAAATGAAATGCCTCCATGAGCAGAACCTTGTTTGTCACTGTGCCTCTGCCACTATAGCCAGTGTCTTTCTGATTATAGACAGTTTGTAAATTTTGGTTAAATGGGTTCTCTTGATAGTGTTCTTATGTCTTACACTCTGCTGCTCTGATCAGTTTTGCTTTGTAGGTTAATTTTATATACTTTTAAAGAACTTTTTTTTAGTTATAATTCAAAAGTTTTACTTGGAGGCCTAGATTTTGAGTCTTGTTTTCCTAGAATGTTTAAAACCTTTTATATTTGTGTACTTGTTTTCCTTTTTCCTCATTATGATCTGGGCATATTTATCAACATTTAACTGGCATTGAGTATGTACCACATTCTGTGTTGGGCACAGGAAATTCAGAACTAAAACTAATAGTCTCTTCTTTGAAATTGTAAAAAAATCAAAGCCCAGCGGCAACCTTATGCTCACTGATAGCCTGAATTTGCAGATCTGGTGAGCATGTTTCCCACTTAACTCCATGTGCCTGTTGAATTGAAAGCAAATACAAAGTTAAAGGAATGATAGACTTCAAGAGTAGGAAGGTACAGTATTTAAAAGCTTGCATGAAAATCGCTTGTGTAATTTTTGGCGCCTGGGCTCTAAATCTCAAAGTATGAGCATTGTTGCAACAGCTCATAGTCCTTCTCCTTGTTTTCCCTGTCCTCCCCATCCTCCTTTCTCCTCTTTCTCCAGCTATATAGAGCTATATTTAAACACAGTAAGTTTTACCCAAAGTTTATAATTAAACAATTTAGGACGTTTTATTGTTGCTTTTGATTGTTTAGATATACTTTTGCAGTATTTGGGTTTGCACCCAGTGCCTTTGCACTGAACTATACCTCCCCAGCCATTTAACTGTTTGTTTGTTTAAACTTTGAGATAGTTCTCACTAAGTTGCCCAGGTGGGATTCAAACTTGTGATCTCCTGCCTCAGTCTCCCTGTTGCTGAGATTATAGGCATGTGCCAGTGCATCTAGCACAATTTAGTATTTTTGTTGTTGTTTTGGTTTTTTTGAGGCACGATCTCATTATACATATCTATCTATCTATCTATCTATCTATCTATCTATCTATCTATCCATCTATCCATCCATCCCAGGCTGGCCTCAGCTTTGTGACTATCCTTCTGCCTCTCAGCCTCATGAGTGCTGGGATAACAGATGTTCACTGCCGCTCCTGGCTTACAATTTAGTTTTGGGTTTTTTTTGGTACTGGGGATCGAACTCGGGACCTCGCACTTGCGAGGCAGGCGCCAAACCACTGAGCTAAATCCCTGGCCCTACAATTTAGTATTTTACAGTTGTGCAACTATACCCACAATCTAACTTTATAACAGAACACATTTGAGTATCGTAGTCCGCAGTTTTTAAATCACTTTCACGTACATCTGTATTCCCCACCCACCATGTCAACAGTTTATAATACCAAAAGCATCTGCTAATTAAAGAATTATATTTCAGCTTCTTTTTAAAATATTGTTTTGGTTTTGCAAATGTGTTTTCCCAGTTGTGCTTTCAGCAACACTTTTTTGTTTTTTGTTTCTTTAGAGTAGGAAAGGTTTATTGGGGAGTAGGAATAGTCCTGAGAGACAGAAGAGGTCCCGGGTGGATTGGCACCAAAGTCATTTCTCTGAGAATGTTTTATAGGGCAGAATCACAAGGTGAGTACAAAGTGGATCAAACTATAATCAACCAATAAGATTACAAGTATAATTGCTTAGCTTTTATTGATCCAAAAGGGAAGTGGCGTCTGTAGCAAGGGCACATGGAGGACATCATTAACCTTGGCTTATCTATGACTTCCAAACAGGAACCTTTTTGGGAAGAGATGGGTTCTGGGTTTGGGTGGTGTTCCAGCAACAGGTTTTTGAGCATTTCTTTCGGAACAAACTATGAGAAGGGTTTTTTGTTGTTGTTGTTATCCCTGTCCTGCATCTGGGGTGATCTGAATAGAAAAGAGGATTATAGTGCTGTAGAGAACATGAAATATATTAGAAGTTGCCTGGACCAGCACTGGAGCTTAAGAAGGGGGCTCAAGTGGAATCCAGCTGGAATTGTGTTAGCATTTAAGATTGGGCCCTTTCCCTGGATGTTCCTTTCACTCTTAGTGCTTGTCTTTTTTGCTAGCTTTCCTTTGTGTCTTCTCTTTGTTTCTTCAGTTTATGAAGTACTAAGATTTTTCCTTTTTTCTTCCTCTTTCTGTTTTTTTCTTGCTGTCTGACTTTGCAGAAAAGTGCGTGTAAATGTGGCTTTTACAAACACACCTGTGTGACTTGTAGTCAGGTAAAGAAACAGAACGTACAGCTTCAGAAATCTGCTTATGTTCCCTCTGGCTTGAACTTTATAAGCAAAACATGTGTTTCAGGGCTGGGGATTTAGTTCAGTGGTTCCGCTGCCTGCCTTGCAAGCACAAGGTCCTGAGTTTGATCCCCGGTACCAAAAAACAGCAAAAAACATGTGTTTCAATACATGAAAGGCTTCAGATTTTCTGTATAATGCCTAGTTTGGGTTGTAATAAATTATCTTTTTACTCTTGAAAATATATCTTTCTACCTTACATTGAGTTGTTCATCTGAGTTGTCTGAGCCTTTCATTTTCCCAGCTGTGATTATCTTAACAGAGTATTTTTCTTGATTGAAAATACCTTTTTATAATATGTGCACACAAATTAGCTCTTTTTTTCTTTCACTGTGTAAGGAAAGAGTCCAAAGAGTGAGAAATGGGTAAAATGAATGGTGTTTTGCTTATAATAGTGCTTGCATGTAGTTACAGTCCATAATGAAGTGAGAATAATGTTAGAAAAAGCTTTGAATACTGTCAGGAAATGATCAAAAGCCCAAATGTTTGCAGGACTCTGGTTGCCATGGTGACTAAGATGTTGAAGCAGAATGGAATACTTGGTGGGATTATATAAGGCAGCATCTTGGAAGGGTTTGAGAAATGCAGCTGTGTCTACTGGTGCTATCTGTAATTTGTGGTGCTTTGCAAAAGCAGAAGCCTCCAAGACACTTATAAAAATTGACTCTAGAGAAGAAAATACACAAAGCTAACGCAAGCTTTGGAGGTCAGGGCTAATTTTTTCCCTACCCTGAGAATTGTACTCAAGTGAAGTGTAATGGTCTTAGACAAAAATAATTAGAGAAGTTATTTTTATTAAATGTGCTCCTAACATTCAAATTGTGGATGAAATCATCTACGATAGTTTGGTTAGAAACTTATTTTTAGGATGTTCTTGTTCTAAATAAGAGGATAACTGAGAAATTTTGTTCCATTGTTCTCTTTTTCTCTCTTCTTTTTTCTTCTTTCTTTTTCTTTCATCTTCTTTCTTTTTTTTTTTTTTCTTTTTTTAAATTTTTTTTCTTTTTTGGTACCAGGGATCAAACTCGGGTCCTTGCACTTGCTCAGCAGGTGGCGAAACCACTGAGCTAAATCCCTAGCCCCTCATCTTCTTCTTCCTTCTCGTCCTCCTTGAGAAAATTAACATTTTCCTAGAGGCAAGTTATGTAAGTTAGTAATAAGTTATTTCAGAGATGATACCCTGAACTACCTGTTCAAGCTTAGGGTATATGCTTTCACTTTACATGGCTTACTACTCAAAAGCTTAAATTTGCAGTCGGGTGTGGTGGTGCACACCTGTAATCCTATCTCTCTGTGAGGCTGAGGGAGAAGGATCACAAGTTTGAACCTACCCTGGGTGATTTAAGAAGATCCTGTACTTAAAAAAAAGAATTAGACTTGAATTTGAGATAGACAGCCACCAGAGTGCAGTAGACATCTTGATTATATTGTATTGTCCAGAGAAGCATTGACTGATAGAAATTTAATGGGAGCCACAAATGTAGCATCAGATTTTCTAGCCATATCAAAAAATATAAAAAAGAAACAAGTGAAATTAATTTTAATAATGTATTTTATTTGAGTCAATATGTCAGAAGTATTCTGTTTCAACATGTAAAGGGCTGGAGATGCCACTCAGTGGAAGAGCATGTGCCCAGCATGTGCAAAGCCCCAGGTGCCATCCTCAGTGCCACAGGGGAAGAAAAATGTGTGCATATAATCAACATAGAAAAATTATTGAGACATTTTACTTTCTTTTTTTCATAATAAGTCTTTGAAAAACAGTGCATATTTTACATTTAAATATATTTCATTTTAGATAAGCCACATTTCCAGTGGCGACTGGCTCAGGCACAACTCTTCTGTTTTTGTGTCTGTTCTCAAATTGGCCCACACTGCTTTCTGGTGAATCTGTGTGGGCTGTTTCTGGGTTTTCTTCACTCTTTTATCACGTCTCTGCTTATTTCCTGTCTTCTTTCATATAGGTGCTGATGGTATCCAAGTCTTTTACCCACTGGTAATTTGTTGGCACTCATCTTTCAGGGGAGGAATTTGAGGGCTACTTTATCACTTACTGTATTCATTTGCTAGGGCCATCATAACAAAATAGCAGAGACTGAGGGAGGCTCAAATAACAAAAATTGATTTCCTCACAATCTGGAGACTGGAAATCCAAGAATCAAGGTGTTGGTTTCTCCTGTGGCTTCTCTCTTGGCTTGCAGTTGGCTGCTTTCTGTCCGTGTCATTGTGTCGCCATCTTGTGTGTCTTTGAGCCACTGGTGTTTCTCCATGTGTCCTTGTCTCTTATGTAGACACAAATCTTAACGTATTAAGAACTACTGTAAGGGCCACATTTTAAGTTTATTATCTCTTCAAAGGCTCTGTCTCCAATATAGTCATAATCTGAGGTACTAGGGAATAGAGCTTTAACATGGAAATTTTGGAGTAAATAATTCAGCCCATTACACTTAGTTTTGCTGCAAAGGTCTGTGGGTTTTAAAATTTGCTATATGGATGTTCTGTCAGTTTTTGGAAGACATCTAAGTAGATTCAGAACTATTTTGCCACTAAAAAGTGCCACTGATTTCCATAGTCCAGAAAATCAGCTATTTAAATGCTGAACTAAAATATTAAGCAATAAAATACATCAATATATCTCTCAGTCATTAATTTTAACTACTAGTGGTCCATACTACCTGGTCTTGTAAGTTGGATCCTCTAAGATCTTTTTTTTTTTTTTTTTACACAAAGGGATCTTAAATTTTATTACATTTTTTTTTTGGTGGTGCTGGAGTTCATTCCATGGCCTTGTGCATGCCAGGCAACCACTGAGCTACAGCACTGGCCCTGTGTGATAAAATTTACTTTAAAGGTCTACTTTAACAAAACTGATGACAAAGATTTTAGACTAGAGTCTGGATTCTACATAAGAGATCCTACTCTCTGATCATACTACGTATCTAATTATAGAAATATTTACTTGCTGATAAAAATAATATTCACCAATGTTACATGCATGATGGTTTTATTCTTTGAAGAATGGCTCTAAAACATCACACTAAGGCCGAAAAACAAAGTTTGAGGTGAACAGTTTTATGATTATGAATTATAATGCATGTAATGCTTGTTCATTCTAAGGAATCCTGATCTTGGAGCTTATGATGTACCAGTTGGCAGGAACACCCATGTTTCTCAGAGCTGGTCATATTTTTCTCCTGTTTGCATAGACTTCTTTTCATTAGCGGCCTTCTGCTTTTGTTGCATGATCTCAGAGTCCCTCTGCTTTCTTTGAGAATTAGTCAAGCTAACATCTTTTCTTTTTCCCTTGCTAATTTCTTGGGTTTTCTTTATATTCTGTCTGGCAAGTTCTCATTGATTACCTCGGGCCATGCTGACCACCCGGTAGAGCCTAGAGGAGAGCGACTCAGACAAGCAATGGCTCCCTTGCTCACCTAGTGGCTGCCACCACCCGTCAATCTGGAAGGCAATGCCTCTGCTCCCACCTCTCTAAGATCTTAATGGTCATGTCTGAATAGAAACAAATATAGGGTGTCTTATGGTCAAGTGACGGGTATTAGTGGTTAGTTTTCACTCCAGGGGGAGTATAAAGAAAAAAGATAAAAAGAATATATTAAGAACCCTGAAGTATTCATTAAATCCTCAGACAACCTCATTAGAATTTATTATCTTGGTTCTACAGATGAAGGAACCAAAGCTTTTGACAGGTAAAGTAATAACCCATGTTGATATGATGCATTACAGTTTGAGAACTGCTACCATGAACATTAAAGCTTGGTATAGGAGTAAGAATCCCAAACACAGGTGATGCTCGACTGTAGGAATGAAGGCAGTTGGCTTCCTAGCCTTTTGCATTTGTTCTCTTGTTTCTCACAGGAATCCATGTCTCTGGGGCCTCTTTGGTCCTCACTATATCCACGAGATAGTCTTGGGGATTTGGCAGATCAAGTAAGGCCCAGAACCCTAGAAAGGGCATGGAATTTCAAACTGGTAGGCAGGCATATATAATCCCAGCATTCTGGGAGACTTTAGATGGAGGATCGAAAGTTCATGCCCAGACTGGTTAATTTAGTGATTTAGTGAGACCCTGTCTTAAAAAAAAAAAAAAAAAAAAAAGAGAGAGAGGAAAAAAAAATCAAGGGCTAGGGACATACTTTGGTGCAAAGGTGCATCAATTCCTAGTACTGCAATAAATAAAAACATTTGTTAGCTATCCAGGCATGTTGCTGTAGCACTTACAGAGTGAGGGGGAAGGATCACTTGAGCCTAAGAGTTAGAAGCTATCCTGGGAAACATATTTTTCTCTGAGTAAGATATCATTGGAACATAAAATTATTAGTTGCACTGTGTCTACATATAAATTTTATGTCTCCCCTGGAGCTGGTTCTCAGGAGGAGATGCCATTCCACAGGTTTTTTGTTTCTTTCTTTCTTTTTTTTTTTTTAGCCTTGGCATGTCTCAATTCAAACTTATTATTCAGTGCTGTTCAACTTCATCATTCATCATCAGGAATGAACAATGTACTAAGTACCTTTGATGGCCTGGCATCACTCTAGGTACTAGGGTAGGAGTAGGGACTGGATACAAAGACAAATAGGATGCCTGCCTTCAAGTGAGTCCAACACTCCTGCACTTTTTTCAAAAAAGCTTTGTTGGCTCATCAGTAAAAGAAGGAATTAATACAGTGGTGTTATTAAGGTTTCTTCCCCTAAGGAAACACACAACTTTTCAACCTGGTCTGTTGGTACCCTCAGCACTTAAAAATTTACAAATCCATTCCTTTACCTAAATTTAAAACCTAGATATACCAATGGGTTAAAAAATAATGCTGGTGCTAGATAAGGAATTGCTCGATTGAGCTTTGTCATTCTCAGCTACAGTGTTGTCCAGTATCCACATGAAAACCAAAACATGGGTGGGAACAAAAACTGTCCTTGTCAGGCTGGAGACTTAGCTCAGTGGCACTGGGCCTGCCTCAGAAGCCCAAGGTCCTAAGTTCGATCTCCGGTACCAAAAAAAAAGAAATGTCCTTGTCATGTAGTCTTCTCTGTGAACAAGAATATATAAATGGGGCAGTGAATGTCCTTAACTGAAAACCTGATTCAGAGAAGGTGCCCTTTTTTTTGCCTTTCACACAGCTTTGTTGGAGGTCAACAGCGTCTTAAGATATGGGGAGCAGAATTAGCTCCCAGAAAAGTACTAATTTAGAAAATCTAGGTGGTTATTCCCTAAAGTAGAAAAGAGCATTGGATTAGGAATTAGAATCTTCAAATTTGGTTCCAGGGATCAAACTTGGGTCTTTGCGCTTGCGAGGCAGGTGGCAGGCGTTGGAACCACTGAGCTAAATCCCTGGCCCACTAGAATCTTCTAATTTGAATCATAGCTCTAAAACTAACTGGCCACAATTCCCAAGCAACTTTCTGCATGTACGAATGTGTGTCTATATTTCTCAGCATATTTTCACACGTACCTTGGGGAAGCTAATTATTAAGGACCAGAGTAAGTGCAGAAAGCCAATGAAAGAGAGTATGAGAACAGATGTGAGGCGATGAGGAAGTGGCCAACAGTGCAACTATCAAGAAAGCTGATTTAAATTAAGGAGGGCTGAAAAGCATCTGCTGGACTTGGACTTAAGTGTCGATAGGCATTGGTGAGCAGTGATTCAGGTTAGCAAAGATGGGCAATTTATAGGAACTTGCAGGAAACTGCCTGAGTTTTGGCATCTCATCTTTACATTTGAAATATTTGTGAGAATCAGGTTTAATCATTAGTGCTGCTTTTCTTACTTCCATATTCTCCTTCCTGACTTCTGTTGATAGCACGGAGGATTTAAAAAAAAGAGATTAGTGTCATATTTTCACTTGCTTCTGAAGCCTTGGAAAGGAATATGAGCAGCCACTTTATTTCGTAGGGGCCATTGCAAAATGTGAAATATAAGGTCATTTAGTTTACTGGGTAATTCACAGGGCCCCATTTAATTTAATTCTATGGACCATTAATTTCCCATCTCTACTGACAGTAATAATAACCAAATGATATATTCAGAGTTTAAAACCAGAGTCAGGTGCTGAATAAAAAAATGTGTCTAAAACTCTTTATAAAGTAGCTGAGTTAATTTTAGACCATAATCATATTATAATGGTTTATATATTAGTTTATATATGTCTCATTGGCTAAAAGAGTAATTTAGGACTTAACCTTCAAGATATTAAAAAAATTAACCCTATTTTATAAAAGAAATTACTGACTTTAGCTAGTTTTTTAGACTGGAGAGACAGATGTTTTGAATTCTTTTGAAGAAAATAATACCAAAAATTTAGACAACATTGTTCATAGCTATAAACCAGAATATACTTGTATATTATCACTTCCTTTTTGGAATATTGTTCTAGACTTTAGATTACCTCTTATGTACTTTCTAGCTTTTATACAAAATTCTTTTCTCCTATAACACTTTTACTGGAAACCTGAAAAGACATAGTCATGCAATAAAACACTGGTTCTACTTCTGTGTTCTACCTTAACAGTGTGTATTATTGAGATTTATTAAATTTGTTACTTTGTGAAAATCAAAGGAACTTGCAGGCGAAATGCTTACTTGAAAATTTGCAAAAAGACGTTATCTTTAAAGAAGCACCCAATAAATGTCAGTTGTCAAAAATTTGATGGTCCTGACAAATGCTTTTATATAATAATACAGCTCCCTAAGAGCAGCTGCTTGGTAAGAATCTTAAAGAGTCTTATCAGCAACCTCTGTTTAAAAATATCTGATTAGGGCCGGGGATTTAGCTCAGTGGTTCTGCTGCCTGCCTCACAAGCACAAGGACCCAAGTTCGATCCCCAGTACCAAAAAAAAAAAAAACAAAAAATCTGATTAGGTCTTTCCAATGCAGCCTTTTACTAGAGACCCATGGAAACATAAAAAGGATGAAAACTTGGAATAAACATGGAAACTAATATCTATAGTAAACCTACTTCTGTAATCTGAAATTAATTTCTACTTATCATAAGGATAATGAAAGTGGTTTTAAAAATAAAATTACTAGCTTATTCTTGCCATGTATGAAAATTTCAGGCAGGAAAACTTGCTTTTTTATCCATTGCCTTAACATGTGGTACAGAAATGAAGAGCTTTTTCATTCTTAAATTACCCCTATAGAAATAAATCTTTTCTTCATGTCACATGACCTCTGAAATTTACTGGTATAAAGATGCTTATTGCAACATTTTTATAACAAGGACAAATTGGAAACAATATAAATGCCTTTCCAGAAGGTATTGGTTAAATAAGATGATTCATTAAGTACTATTCTGTATACAGTAAATTTTGATATAATTCTATGTGTGGCTAAGAAACTTGATATTGTTAATTTTAAAAAGGCATGTTGCAAATAATTATTTGTACTATAGTTTGATCTGGTTTAAGTAAAATAATAGAAAAACTCATGTACATAGAAAAAAAATGGTTTTTTTTGGTACCGGGGATCGAACTCAGGTCCTTGCACGTGGACAGCAGGTGGTGAAACCACTGAGCTAAATCCCCTCTCCAAAAAATCATTTTTAATAGTGGCTATTTCTGGGACTCAATTAAGGGGAACTGGGTGTGTAGCTCAGTGTAGCACAGTGTTAGAGTGCTTGCCTGGCATGTACAAGGCCCTAGGTTCAATCCCAGCACTGGGAGGAAAAAAAGAAGAGAACAAGGAGTATTTGTACTTCATGATTTATGTGCTTTATAGTATTTTTGTTTACCAATAGACAGTTTTTGAAATTGTCATTTTCAGAATTGAAAAAGAAAAATGCCTCGTTATACTTCAAGGTGCTTGATTTCTACACAGGGAGAAATAATGTGGAACTTATAAACCCGGAAGTGAGAAGAAATGAGAGGCAGCACCTTCATCTTTCCAGAAAGAGGAAATAATTCATAACTGTCAGGAATCTGGTCAGAATTTTCCACATGCATGAAATTAGTAATATAAATTATAAAATACAAGTCATGTTTGTTTTTGTGACTACTAAAATATGAGTAATTTTTGTCCACATGGAAAATAAATGTGAATCAGTACAGTTAAAAAAATATGAGCCACAAAGCTGGGTGCAAGGGTATACATCTGTAAACCTGGCACTCTGTTAGGATGAAGTAGGAGGATCAGAAGTTTAAGCCCAGCCTGGGCAACTTAGCCACTTAGCAAGACCTTGTCTCAAAATAAAAAATAAAGAAGTGGTTGGAGATATAGCACAGTGCAAAGGTCCTGAGTTCAATCCATAGTACTGGGTTGGGGGCGGGAGGGGGGGAGAGGCAAGGGGGAAGGAGAAAGGAATGAGAAAGGAATGAGAAGATCTCTGATAGTGTTTGTGAAAACAGTTCTCTTCCTTTGTCCATACCTATATGGATAGCCATACATATATCCTATATCCATACCTGCGAAGAGTTCCCTACATGTGAGTTGGACCATGGGGTTTGCTTTGGTTGCTGGGACAGAAGCAAACTTAATATAAAGGCTTGAAAAGAAAAATGACCAACAGGCACCTGTTAGACATTTGAGGGAGGCCGTCAACACCTAGCTGTCTGATTGCATGAGTGAGGTGTGGCTCAGTACATTATGGAAGTACGCAGGTTAAACTGCTAATGCACAAAATCTCTAGCTAGTAAACGGTTTTTGATTTGAGCAACTGAGTTTTGTTTTGGTTTTTTTGGTACCGGGGATTGAACTCAGGACTTTGCGCTTGCACGGCAGGCGCCAGAACCACTGAGCTAAATCCCTGGCCCCTGAGCAACTGAGTTTTGAAGTGGTTTGTTATGCAGGAGAAGGTAACTAGACCCAAGCATATTGGCACATGCTTGTAATGCCAGCTACTTTGGAGGCTGAGGCAGAAGGATCACTTGAGTTGAGGAGTTTGAGGCCAGCCTGGACAACATAGAGAGACTCTGTCTCAAAAAAAAAAAAGCTGACTGATAAAGTCTCCAAGCACAAAATCAGCATCTGACTTTTTACTGTATATTTGTTGATTTATGAGATAGCCAGATTACTACTCCTAAAAATACATAAAGCAAAAAGAAATATTGGTGTTGTCACATTTTACATTCTGAGAACTATGGAATCCATGAGTAAAGCACTGTTCTTTGGGATGAGATGTATATGAAAAATCTTGTAATTGGTAGGTTTCATGTATCTGTTGATTCAGAGTGTAAGAGAACTACACTTTGAGGATCCCATCTTTATCCAGCTGCTCTGACACTACAGGACATAAGCCTGCCTGACTAATCATTCTAGACCTACAGTCCATGTGTAAATCCGAGAAAGGAGTTGATTTATCCTTCCCCCTTGCCCAAGAGATATATTGTACTCTGAGAAGAAGAGGTAGCAAACACAGGACCTGGATTGATCATACCTTCTTCCAGAAGCATGAGTCAGATCCAGAATGGCCTCATTCCAAATACAGAGATTATTGTTCCCGCCTCACCCCTTCACATACAGGCACACATGCAGCGCTCTCTCTTTCTCTCTCTCATCTTCCTCAAGACTCAGACCTCTGAAAATGAACTGTGAGAGAAGCTAGGGAAATGTTATAAAATTGTCTTCTGCAATAAAATGCCACAGATTATAACTTCATTGAAAACAGCATAAAACCATGAGGAGAAGATAGGATTTAAAGAGATAAACACTTTTATGAAACCAAAAATTCATTATCATGATTAAAATTAACATCAAGGACAATAAAGGGTAGAATTGATACTACTTAGATATATTAAATTAGTGATGTTCAGGAAGAATTGGAGATGTTCTCTCAATATGCAAAAAAGAAAACGATAAATTTGGAGTCAAGAGAATGAATGTGATACAGCTGAAGAATTGTTAATACTTTTGATGGAGAAACCAGAAAAAATGGAATTGAAAAACTATGGATGAAAATGAGAAAAAGAAATTGCAGCAGTTTGAAACATCTAGATGAGCAATCAAGAGGGCATATTCAGAAAACATATTGGTTTTGGGATAAATATTTGGAGCCTTACAGCTGTGGCCCAAGAAATAACTAAAAAGGAAATCATAAATTAGAACATCATGGTATTGTAAGCATTGTGAATTTCCACTGTAACTGTCACATGGCACCACACCCAATTCATCATACAAAAACTTTTTCAGCAAAGCATAGCAGGTTTAAGTAGCCACATGAGAGATCTTGTTTAATGACTTCCTCAATGAAGCCTAAAAAGCAAGCACTTCTATTTAGATTGTTACTTATTTTGATAACCCCAAGAATGGGCACAAGAAATTCATCTTTAAATCCTTGTTTCAGGGAGGGACTATTATAAGTTTGGATGGCCAACAAAATAAAAATAGTTTCTTTAAGCAGTGAAATGAATAAGACTTGAAAACAGTCTGTCATGAAATATGATAAACATTAAATGTAATAATGGGTTAAGTCATGGGGTTATTTTTCATCTTTACTTTTTTTAGTGTAAATATTTAAAACTTTTTCAAAATAACATATAAAGATATCCATATAATATATGCAATTATGTGCTTGTAAGTAATTAAATCAGGACTTCTCCCAAGTAGAAAATGGGGTTACTAGAAATAGAAGTAGGGGAAACATACTTTTTTTACTATATATAAACCTTTTGTGCTTTTTAAATTTTATACTGTGTATATAAATTATCACAGTTCCGAAAGTGAGTGAGGAAATAATCCCATAATTTAAAAAGCACATGGTTTTAAAAAGGTGAGGGTTGAGGTGTAGCCCAGTGATAGAGCTCATGCTTAGCATGCATGAGGCTCTGGGTTCCATCCCCAGCACTAAAACAAACAAACAACCCAACCAGTAGTTATTCTCTAAAACATCCCTCTCACCTCAAGGCCTGGTTTTCAGAGGCAACCACTTTGACTCCTTCTGGTTTTGGTTATCCTGGTGTTTACCTCTGTTTCTAGGTTAATACACTTACATCACTATTTCTTGGTTTATAATTGTACATTTTCCCTTGATATTATGGTAAATGAAGATTTCATTTGCCTAAAAGCTATTTTTTTCCCAGCCTCTTAGTCCTCGTAGAAATAATAACAGTAATAGTAATGCTAATAACAATGAGCATGTATGAGAGTGTTCGCTGTTTCCTAAGCTTGTTCACACATACTGTCTCATTCCTGCTAGGCCTTTTGAGTTTCCATGGCCAGGATCCTCAGTTTCTCATTGCTTATTTATTACTCATACCTACAACTATTGCAGTGCACTTACGCACACTCTCTCTCTCTCTCTCTCCCCCCC
>NW_004624760.1:10180816-10225286 GCF_000247695.1 Heterocephalus glaber
CCCCCCCCCCTTTCTTTCTTTCTTTTTTTCTTTTTCTTTATCTATTCCAGTTCTTCTCTTTCTGTCTTTCCTTTCTTTAATAGTCTGGGGATTAAACCCAAGGCCTTTATAATAAGCTACATACCCAGCCTTTTTTAATTTTATATTTTGAGACTGGGTCTCACTAAATCACAAAGTTGTTTGGGCTAGTTTGAACATGCCATCTTCCTCCCTCTCAGCTTCCCAGAGTGTCAACAAGCTAGAAGTGAAAAATTCCAAACTATGAAACTTGTTTCAACAGCAAATTTTGTTTTTGTTTTTGTTTTTTTGAAATGGGTCTCACTATGTAGCTCAGGCTGGCCTTGAACTTGTGGCGATCCTTTAGCCTCCCAAGTTCTGGGATTACAGGCATGTGCTCTCACACCCGGCATCAGCAAAATTATTTAAAACGTTATGTAATACACCCAATCATAATGTTGTGCATAATATTGTTGTTGCTCCTTCATCTTCTTGGGACACTGAGATGGAAGGATCGTTTGAGCCTGGGTATTGGAGGCCAGCTTGAGCAGCAGGGTGAGACCCCCATCTCATAAAAGAAAAATAAAATTAACTTCAGGCTATGTGTATAAAATGTATATGAAACATAAATGAGCCAGGCACACCTGTAATCCCAGCTACTAAGGCTGGGGCAGAAGGATCAGGAGTTCAAGGCCAGCCTGGTCAATGGTGTTACACCCAGCAAGAAAGAATCAACCAGAGACCGATATTAAATCCACACAGGAGTTTATTACCAGCCGGGACCCGAGCCGAGCATCGGACTCGAGCCCTGACTGGAGGGAGACAAGCATGTTTTATACACCTTTGAGGCCAACAGTTTCTAGGCCCCCCTATGGGATAGAACTAGCAAAGCAAGCAAAAGGTACAGAAGCCAAACATTCTGGTCCTGCCATTAGAACATTTGTAAAACAATAGTTGATTAATTGTTGTTTCTAAAAGACTTTCTAAGGGGAGGAGGTTTCTAAGCTTCCTCCTTTTAAGTTCATCTAAAGGACAGGTAGGTGGGTCGTTCAGCGGCAATATGGAGTCTGTTTTGCTAACTAGGGTCCTTCAAATGGAACAAGACCTTGTCCAAAAAAGTGAATTTCATATTTAAGCTTGGTCTCTATCTCCAATATACCTTATTATATACATGCAAATATTCCAAAATCTAGAAGCTGAAGCACTTATGGTCTGAAGCATTTCGTACTGAACGTGTATTCTCATTTTACAGGTAAAGAACTAGGAAAAGATTGGGCCCAGATTGTATATACAATTAGCAGCCAAACCAGTCTGCCTCAGTACTGAGTCCCTTCATCCATATACCTTGATGATGGTACCTTTGACTCCTAATTTAGTAAGATGAAGATGGTATCACTCCCACCCTTTCTTCTATTTCTTCTCCTGATGCTATTCTGATTCTTATGTCACTGTAGTTTGTTCTTCCTGTTCCAAATGTCAAAGGTGACTCATTTTTCATTCATCTACTTTGGTACTTGGGGTAAATCCTTACTTTGTAGAATGTTTTTCTTCTTTCAATATTTTGCTCCAGGGCCGGGGATTTAGCTCAGTGATTTCGCCATCTGCTGCCCAAGTGTAAGGACCCAAGTTCGATCCCTGGTACCAAAAAAAAAATTTTTTTTTTGTTCCAGTCTTTTTTCTCTGGCATTCTATTACTGATTTTCTCTTTTTATTTTCCATCTCATAGTTTTTCCTTTAGCCTTCTAAGAGGTTTTCTTATACCTCTCCTAGTTATTATTTCATCAAAATTTTAAATTTCCAATTTCTTTCTTCTGATTTCCTTCTGTTAGTCTTATTTTTATAAATTCTAAATTTTATAAATTCTGAGACTACTAATTTAAATTGTTAATTATGTTCTTTAGCCTGTTTCCTGAGTTTACCAAGTTTCTGTCATGTTGCACACTTCTCCAGTGTCTAAAGTTCTATTTTTTTTTTTTTTTTTTTTTGCAGTACTGGGGGTCGAACTCAGGACCTTGGGCTTGCAAGGCAGGCATGGTGCCATTGAGCTAAATTCCTGGCCCTTAAAGTTCTTATTAAATGAACATTTTGTTTTGTTTTGTTTTTTTGGTACCTGGGATCAGACTCAGGACCTTGCACTTGCAGGCAGGCAGGCGGAACCACTGAGCTAAATCCCTGGCCTTAAAGTTCTTATTAAAGAAGAACAAAGCAGACAATCTAACTAGATCACTGTTTGCTTAGGCAGGTTTTGTTGATTGAGAGATTTGCATTGTACTGAGCAGGCTGACCTTATTCTAAGACCATCCCTACCCTAATCAGTGACAAAATGAGATTATCCAGTTTCTTTGATGAAACATTTCTCTTTACCCTTCCTTTTCCTGATCTTCTTCTTCCCTCTTTCTTCTCTGCACCTGGGAAGATAAATGGAATTGGAGATACTGAGTATTTGGTGTGGGGATAGTGGGAAAGTGATTCTTACCTAGACCTTTAATTGTTTGAAACTGCACTTTCATTCTTTTGTTCTTTTTGTAACTTTTTTGGGTTGGCTCTTTTCACATGTAGCCTTGTTCCCATGTTTTCTAGGCTTTCTCTTCTGTGTTATTTTAGTTTACCCTTCGAAGTCTACCTTCTCCCCTCTTGGCTCTGTGGTACTCTTGAGAGTCACATGGGCTGGGCCACCAAGTGACTGCCCCAGCAGGGGATTGCAGAAAGGGTTGGATATGGTTCCCCTACTCTTGGCTTAGGTTTTAGTCATTTCACCCTGCCTGCAGCAGCAGGCCCAAGAGATGGCCAATCAGAGTGCTTCAGCATTTCTGTTGGCTTCCTGTCGCTCTGTTCACAACAGTGAAACATTTGTATGGTTCATCTGTTTCTTGCAGGTTGTGTGTTGCTGGGGATGGAACCCAGGGCATTAGCAAGCATAATAGTGTGGAGCTACACCCCCAGCCCTCCCACCAGGAGTTTGAATAACAGGCAATCATAACATTGATATTTCTTTATATAAAAATGATTTTCTTCATTATTCTAGAAGTTTGTTGAAATCTCTCATCTGTGGACTTCCTCCCTTTTTATTTCTTTGTATAGAGTCACAGGAGAGCAGAGATAAAATTCTATGCTCGTTACCTCATGCATTGCTTTTTTATTATGTTACTTTTTTTTTTTTCCCATACCGGGAATCAAACTTGAGACCTTGCGCTTGCGAGGCAGGTGGTGGAACCACTGAGCTAAATCCCCAGCCCTATTATGTTACTTTTTAAAGAAAGGCTCTATTGAGATATTACTCAAATTGAAGATACAGAATTCTGTGATACCTTTCACAAAATAATAAAAATGCAAGACCTTGGGCTGGGGATTTAGCTCAGTGGTTCTGCCACCTGCCTCTCAAGCGCAAGGTTCCGAGTTTGATCCCCAGTACCAAAAAAAAAGCAAGACGTTGCAATATGTGAACCAAGAAATATAAGACCTTTATGAAAAGAGTTATGAGATTTATTTAATAGTAATGGTTTTTTTGTTTTTGTTACCAGGGATCAAACTCGGGTCCTTGTGCTTGCACAGCAAGCAGTGAAACCACTGAGCTAAATCCTTGGCCCCTTAATGATAATGTTTTTAACATAAATGGGAAGGAAACTTTGGCACTTAAAATTATGAAAAATGTCAGTTTCTCAAATTGATCTATAGATCTAATCAAATAGTTTCCATTAGAACCCATTAAAGTTTTTTGTAGAATTTTGGTAAGTTGGTCTTTGAATGTACATTCACATGCTTATACAAGGAACCAAGAATACTTCCTGAAAAAGAAGAAATATATTACATTTATTACAAAGCTATTGTAATTAACCATATATTAATGAGGAAGTACAAAAATAGACCAGTAGAACAGAATGAAGAGCTGAGATGCAAGTGTAAGGGAAAATTGATGACTTCAATCCCAGTTCTGCCATATTCATCAAAAAGCACATATACAGGGCCGGGGATTTAACTCAGTGGTTTTGCCGCCTGCTGCGCAAGCACAAGGACCTGAGTTCGATCCCCGGTACCAAAAAAAAAAAAAAAAAAGCACATATATAAATCATAAAATCATTTAGACTAAATTTGTTACACATATCTGAATCTCAGTTTTGCTTGTAGTTGTGTTAAATTTGAAAATAAAAACCTTAAATCTTTTAGAAGACAATACTAATTAATTACATGGATGGATTTCTTTAAAAAGATAGAAGCAGCAATGATAAAAATAAAGATGAAGCTGTGTGTGGTGGTGCACATCTGTAATCCCAGCATTCTGGGAAGCTGAGGCAGGGGGATTGCAATACTCAAAATTAAATAAAGGGCTGGGGGCTGGGTATGTACCTCAGTGCAAAATTCCTGGGTTCCATCTCTGGTACTGCAAGCAAGCAATAAATAAATATATGATACGGTCTCACTTTTAAAAAACTCAATAAAAACGAGATGACAACGCATAAACTGTAATAAGTATATCACATTATAACTAATGAATGACTGTTGTTTTTTTCAAGTGACTTTTCGGTAGCACAGCTCTAGTAAAATGTGACTGACTCTCTTTCTTTTTTTTTTTTTTTTTTTGATACCGGGGATCGAACTCGGGATTTCCCGCTTGCGAGGCAGGCAGCAGAACCACTGAGCTAAATCCCCGGCCCTCAACTGACTCTTATTTGAGTCAAGTGAGCTCCATGTACCAATAGCCATACCCACAAATTTTTGATACATGTCTCTGACACATATCTTGAGCTTCTTAAGTTCTGCAAGAGTGCCAAATCCTTTTATTCTTTTACCTGACCTAAAAACTATGTCCCACTGTAAGAATATATTTGGGCCATCTTTAGTTATTCACAGACTTTCGCTTGAAGAGATTTTTACCTTGAAGGTGAAGCTAAGTCTTAAGGGAAATTTATGTCAAGCACTTTTCAGTGGTGTGTTTTATAGTCAAGTATTAGTAATCTTTGAATCTTGGTAGGAAGTTCTTGAATTCATAAATTTTCTCTTCTCCTTTCCAACTGCTGCAGCCAATGCTTTGTTGAGTTTATCTTTTTTCTTACAGTATTTTGTTAAGTGCAACTAATAGCATCACGTAGCTAATAGAAAGATACTTTTCCCCAGCTTCTTTGTGTAAATCCACAAGTTCATTAATTACATTATCTGTTTTCGAGTTATTGTAGGCAAATGCAGTTTTAACACTACCTTATATTGGTCTTTTTTTTTTTTTGCTTTGCTTTTGGTAAGAGTTACTTGCTACTCAGTCCCAATGCAGTGTCACATATGTTATACAGTATGTTTATTATTATGGCAACAACCTACTCCTACCAATTTTTTTTTTTTTGGTACTGGGGATTGAACTCAGAACCTTCCGCTTGCAAGGTAGGCAGTGGCACCATTGAGCTAAATCCCTGGCCCTCCTTCTACCAATTTTTGTACTAGCTTTTCCTGAGTAAGGCTGCTATGTTAAATAACCCCAGGGCCGGGGATTTAGCTCAGTGGTTCCGGCGCCTCCCTCGCAAGTTCAAGGTCCCGAGTTCAATCCCTGGTACCAAAAACCAACAAAAATAAATAACCCCAAAGTTGAGTGCCATACTACAGTAGAGATTAATTTTTTGCTCCTGTGTTAGCTACAAGGTGTCTGTGGTCCAGGGTCCGTTAAATGTGTCTTGGTGTTCCAGGCTAAAAAATATTGTTCTTACATCAGGGAGAAAAGTGAAAATGGCAAACCAAGTAATGTCACTTAATCTCCTGGGACAGGATGTAGATCTCTTACAATTATGTTTCATTGGCCAAGGCAAGTTAATATGGCCAGGCCCATAGGGAGTATTCATTGCTCAAAGACACAACTGTAAGTCACCAGGCACAAGGACAAAGGGATAGAATAGTTGAGCGCAGTAATACCATGTGCACACTGACTTCTACCACATGCACTTCTCCTAAAGCGCTGCTTTCCAATTGCTGAGGTCTTAGCTGAAGAGAAGCATTAAGAAATATCAGTATGTTGGGCCGGGGATTTAGCTCAGTGGTTCCGCCACCTGCCTCGGAAGCACAAGGTCCTGAGTTCAATCCCTGGTACCAAACAAAAACAAAGAAATATCAGTATGTAAGTGAGTACTCATAAGATCACCCAGGGAGAGAGACGAATGCTAGGGTCCTTCTGGGAGAGGTATCTGCAAAGGTCACTGGGAAGGAGCTGTTAGAGGTAGTGGGAAGACAAGGAAAATAGTGTCCTGGACCCTTGTTATAAAGCTATTTTTGCTTCAGCAATTAGAACTTCTTAAAAAAGAAATGCAAGTACTTTAAATCTTGCCAGTATGTTCTGTCACAAGACTTAATTTCCAAGTAGCATTAGAGATTTAATACTTTTTTTGTTATTACAGAGATTTGCCACAGTATGGACAGAAGCAGTGGCAGTCCTACTTTGGAAGAACTTTTGATGTTTACACCAAACTCTGGAAGTTCCAGCAGCAGCATCGGTAAAGGAATTTTATAGTTAAAGGAGAATGCAGGTCAACTTTATATTAATTGCAGCTTTGACCTTTAACATCTTCATTGCTTTTTATCTTGTTACTTTAAAATAATACACTTCACCTTCATGATCTAAATGAGAACAAACTTACTTGTTTAAGATTTTAAAATAAAGTGTTTTTATCTGAATTTTAAAGACATTCTTGTATCCAGAATGGTCCAGATGAATTCTAACATGGTGAAGGATCCATGGTTTCACTCTAAACTGCATGAAAGCTATTTGGGGAGGGGGGAGTTGCTCCTAATTTTCATGATCATAGCTCAGAGTAGTTTCTTTTTATATTTCAGCTTATTTAAATAGACATTTAATAAATGCTTTCCTAAATTTAGTTAAATTGGTATGTTGAAATATCTTGAGAAATTTATGAACTTTACTAATTGGATGGTATTTTATCCTGTTAGATTTGCATATTTGATTTTTTTTATATATTTACGGCTTATTTCTATTTTCTTGCCTCCTATATAAAACAGACAAGTCTTGGATAATCGGTATGGCCTGAAGCGGTGGCAAATAGGGGAAATTGCTTCTAAGATTGGGCAGCTATACTACCATTATTAGTAAGTGAATTGCACATGGAAAGAATAAAATGTTGCCCTTATTACAACACAACATGCAGGAGTGTGCATAGTATGTTTACTTGCTCGGAGGAAAGACAGTGTGTTACACATGAAATCTGGGTCAGACTAGATTGATGAAGATAGCATGACCTTCCAAAATCCATTGGGTCAGACTTAAAGGAATTTAATCTTGTTTTTTCTTTTGTTTTCTTTCTAGCAGTAGTGGGCATAGAACCCAGGGCTTTATCATTCTAGGCTTGCACTCTTCCTCTGAGCTACATCTTTAGCTCTTGATCTTGGTTTTTTGATAAATGATTAATAGTAAATGAACTTATTATTCTTATGGTTTCATTTAACTGTTGATAGTCTGTAGAGATATATCATAGTTCATATGTTTGAGTAGTTTTCAGAAGGATACTTTTAAAAACTCTTATTTGTAGGATTATGAATGTTACATAAAATACATGAAGATGCTTTTGATTATATTCTTAGAACAATAGTATTTGTAGTCCCACCCTTGGGTTGAGGAGAAGAGAGCTCCTTTTATGAATCTAAATGTCATTCTCATAAGTGGCAGTAGGTATAGAATGAAAAAGACTTGGACCGTTTGTGGAGTTTTAAAAATTTTGTTTTGTAGGGGGGATGGTGGTAGTGGTGGACCATTTGTAATTTAAATGTCAAGAAAAGTCATTTATCTTTCAAAATTTCACATGCTGCTCAAAATGCCCACCATTAAACTCACTGCCTTGAGTTGAAGAACATGTTCTTAAAAGTCTCTTGTAAAACTAGACATGTTAAACAGGGAACACAACTCATTAGAATCCCCTGAAGAATAATAGAAGTTAGTCCTTTTATGAGTTTTGTAAGGGGAGAAAATGGAGAAATGGGCCAAAGTTCAAGTGACTATATGGACTTGGAGAAGGTCATGTAAGGGTCTAGTCCTGGGGACAGATCTAACCTGGCAAAATGTTGTCTGGAGAATCCCTTCGCAGAATAAGAATGATGTGTACTTTGGCAGCAAAAAAGGCTTGAGAGCAGTGGGGAGGTATTATTATTGTTATTATGATACATTTTAAGAGTGATGTGATTTTTACCTTGCTGATTGAAATTTAGGACAGTCATTCCTATCTCCTTGTCTAGGGGCATGAAGCAGTATAAAAGAAGTAGTTTTCATGCTGAAGTTTTGGTTTTGGTCATATTTAAAATTTTTTTCTCATAGCTTACGCACTTCTGAGACCAGCTATCTGAATGAGGCCTTCTCCTTCTATTCTGCGATCAGACAGAGATCATATTATTCTCAAGTCAATAAAGAGGACAGGTATGTGTCTACTTTGGTTTTGTAAGGAAGAGGAGAAAAGACTTAAGATCTTTAGTCTGTGTGGAAATTGTGCAGAAAAAGACACATTTGTTTGTAACTTCCATTCATTTTAAAGGCTTTATGGAGTGCCTACCAGGTAACAGGCTTTCTAAAGCATGCAGAGGTATATGTTTTCTAAGCAATAATATTGTAGATGGGACAACATATATCACAATGCAGGGTATGGTCACAGCACAAAGCAGGTTGGGGTTATTTTTTTAGAAGAGATGAGGGTCAGGGCCAGGGATTTAGCTCAGTGGTTCCAGCGCCTGCCTCGCAAGCACAAGGTCCCCAGTTTGATCCCTGGTACCAAAAAAAAGAGAAAAATATGGAGAGATGAGCATCTGTTTTTTGCTATAAAATGACTTACCTGCATCATAGCTAATAATCTTTGTTCTTCTTAGTCTATGTAATCTTAATCATATATCTTAAAAAGCCTCTTGCCACATAGGACCAGAAAAAAGACTGCTAATGCCATTTGGGTTTTCTTTTTTAAGCCAAATATTCTTTTTGCAGATGTTTAGGTCTGCTATTAAAAAAAAAAGGAATCACATAAAATTCATCTATTCCCATTAGAAATCCGTTCAGCAGTATTACATACCAGGCACTGTGGCAGGTGTTTGGGTGAGTGTGGAAAAAAGAAAAGATGTGCTTGTTCCCTCTGAGAAGATTATCTTCTAATGGAGTTATAGGTATCTATGGGTTATAGCTGGACTGCAACATTTAGACGAGGGTGGAATTGTGGAAGAAAGCAGGGATTCGCTAGGGTCTGTGTCGCTAGCATTCCACTTCAAGTACAGAAGGTTTAATGTTCTCTCCATTCTCAGCAACAGGACTCACAGTTGTTATAGAGAAAAGATTATATTTTCTTGGCAAAAAAACAATGTAGTTTTGACATGTTTTTCTAGATATTATGATTGACTTGTTAAGTTTTCCAGCTGAATAGTAACAGTTTTGGGAAAGCCCTGCTGTGATAAATCCCTTTCATTCCCTTACATATCTTATCTTGTACAAACTTGTCAAAGGGAGTTTGCTTGATATGGTGTGATGTGTAGATGCTAGATTCTCCATTTTACTCTGATATCTTTTTGTCATCCCTTTACTTCATCCTCTATCAAAGTTCCATCACTTACTTTTCTTCAGGTTTTCTTCTGTGGTTTGCTTCATATATTTTCACTACAGAGATATTTTCTCCAACCCCAACTTTTCCATTCATGTTATACAGTTTATCTTAATTCTTGACCTATGTTTCCCACCTAGGCCAGTTCATCCCTCCTTAGGCAGCCTGGTGGCCCCCTGCTCCCAGGAGGTCACCATATTGATGCCAAACTTAATATGGACATCCGATCAGCATAATTCACTGCAGCCCAGAACTTCTGGACTCAAGTGATCTTCCCACCTCAGCCTCCCAAGTAGCTGGGACTACAGGCATGCACTACCATGCCCTGCCAGTTTATCTTAATTCTTGGTGAGATAAATCATACCTGTAAAAACCAGAAGAGGACTGTGTAACATTACATCTGCATTAAAAATACGTATGAGCAGAGATCTATTTGAAGCAATAACAAAGTACCTTGTGTAATTCACTTTTCTGCATTTTCTAATGTGCCAAAAGGGAAATTGGCCATGGGCCCCTTGGGTTAAAACCCAACAGTTTTATTATTGCAGTCATTTTCTACTTTAATAGCAAATACCACATCTAAATTGTTTTCCTTTGCTGCCTTCTAGAGCAGTTTGGATTAACCAAGGTAGGATTATTTGGAACCAGGATGACAAGATCTCTTGCTTTGGTCTAGTAAAGTAGAATCAAAGAATAATCCAGCATGCAAAACTTTGACATTGTTCTTTGTGCATACGAAGGGCTCTTTCAATTGGTAGGTTGTTTGTTTCTTTCTGTACATGGGGCAAGGAGGCCAGTCCAGGTAGCAGTTACCAAGATTTACTAAAATTAATATCCAATAAATACCAAGTAAGAAAGTGTTCTATAATTTCACACTTAATTTAAAAGGCAAAAGCAGCTGGGTATAGTGGCGCACACCTGTAACCCCAGCACTCATGAGAGTAAGGGAGGATGATCGCCAAAAGTACAAGGCCACCCTGAACTATATAGTGAGTCCCTGCCCACCAAAAGACACATAAATATATGAAAAAACATTCAACATCACTGGCCATTTGAGAGATGCAAATTAAAACAATGCTGAGATTCCATCTATGATACTCTTGACAAACTTTAGAATTCCATTCCTGTCAAATCTGCCTAGCCCACTACTTACTTGCAAGACACAGACTCTGAGTTGCCATTCATACTTCTTCATCTGAGAAGTATCTGTCCATTTCACATGCCCTTCTTTTTTTGGTAGCGGTGATCGAACTCGGGTCCTTGTGCTTGCGCAGCAGGCAGCGAGACCACTGAGCTAAATCCCTGGCCCCATGCCCATTTTTTAATAAGATGAGATCCCAGTTGTTGATTCATTGTGATAGTTCCTGTGCAATTGAGGTTTTGTTCATAAAGTCTTTGCCTACACCAGTGTCTTTGAGAGTTCTACCTATTCCATCTTCCAGCAGATTTCATGTTTCTGTTTTAATATTTAAATCTTTGATCCATTTCGATTTTAGGTTAGGGCATGGTGAAAGATATGCATCTGGTTTTAATCTTCAGCATGTGGAAAGCCAGTTTTGCCAGCACCATTTATTAAAGAGGCTGTCATCTTTCTGCTGGTGAAGGTGTTTGGCTCCGTTGTCAAAAGATGGCTGAGTGTGTCTGGAGTTGTTTCTGTATCTTCTAATCTCTTCCACTGATCCTCAGGTCTGCGTTTTTGCCAATACCATGGTTTTGTTGTTTTTTTTTTTAAATCACGTTGGCTTTGTAATACAATTTCAAGTCAGGGATTGTGATGCTCCCTGCCTTGCCTTTATTGCCAAATATCGCTTTAGGTATTCTATGTCTCTTTTGGTTCCAAATGAATTTTAGGATTGTTTTTTCTAATTCTGGGAGATATGCTGTTGGAATTTTGGTCAGGATTGCATTAAATCTGTATAACAATTGTGGAAGTATGGCCATTTTCACTATATTGGTTCTTCCTACCCAAGAACAAGGGATATCTTTCCATTTTCTGATACCCTCTTTGATCTTCTTTTTCAGAGTATTATAGTTTTCCATGTAAATGTCTTTTATGTCCTTCATTAGACTGATTCCTAGGTATGTCATTTTTTTGGATGCTATTGTGAAAGGTGTGGTTTCCCTAATTTGCTCTCAGTGAGTTTGTTATTTGTGTATAGGAAAGCTATTGATTTTTAAGTGTTGACTTTGTATTCATCTATATTACTGAATTTGGTTATTAAGTACAGAAATCCTTTGGTGGAACTTTGAGGGTCTTCTATGTAGAGTATTATGTCATCTGCAAATAATGATAATTTAACTTCTTCCTTTCCCATCATCATTTCTTGTCTTTCTTTCTCATGTCTGATTGCTCTGTCTAATGTTTCTAGAACTATGTTGAATAAGAGTGGTGACAATGGACATCCTTGTTATGTTCCTGATTTTAGAGTGAAAGCTTTCAGTTTCCATTTTGTATGATGTTGGCTGTTCGTTTTGTTGTAGATGGCTTTTATCAGATTGAGATAAAGACCATGTATTCCAATTTTCTGTAGGGTTTTTATCATGAGTGGGTGTTGGACCTTTTCAAACGCATTTTCTACTTCTATTGAAAGGATATGTTTTTTGTCCTTGGTTCTGTTAATATAGTGTATTATATTTATTGATCTGTATATGTTGAACATCCCTGCATCCCTGGGATGAACCCTACTTGGTCATAGTATATAATCTTCTTGATGATTTGCTACGTTCTGTTTGCCAGCATCTTATTGAGGATGTGTGCATTATGTTCATTAGGGAATATGTGCATTAGGCCTGTAGTTCTCTTTTTGGTTGGATCCTTGTCTGGTTTTGACTTCAGTATAATGCTTGCACCCTCCCAAGAATGAATTTGAGGGCCGGGGATTTAGCTCAGTGGCACCACTCCTGCCTTGCAAGTGCAAGGTCCTGAGTTTGATCTCTGGTACCGCAAAAAAAAAAAAAAAAAAAAAAAAAAAATTAATTTGGGAGTCTTACCTTTCAATTTTATTAAAGAGTTAGAAATAGCATCATTAGGTCTTCCTTAAATTTCTTGTAGAATTCAGCAGTGAATCCATCAGAGCCCGGGCTTTTCTTTGTTGGTAGATTTTTAATTACATATTCAATTTTATGGATTGATACTGGTTTATTTAGAATTATTATATCTTTTTGATTCTCCTTTGGTAATTCATATGTATCTAGCAATCTGTCCATTTCTTGTTTTCCATCTTATTAGAATACAGGTTCTCAAAGTAGGTATTGATGATCTTCTGAATTTCTGCAGGGTCTGTTTTGATTTCATCCCTTTCATTCCTAATTGCATGGATTAGAGTCTTTTCTTTCTTTTTTTTGATAAGGTTAGCTAAAGGTTGGTCAGTTTTATTTAATCTTACAAAGAACCAATTCTTTGATTCATTGATTGTTCGTGTTGTTTTCTTAGTCTCCGTTGCATTAATTTCTGCTCTGATCTTTATAATTTCCTTCCTTATACGAGCTTTTGGCTTGATTTGTTCTTCTTTTTCTAGATGTATGAGGTTCAACATTAGGTTGTTTATTTGAACTCATTCTGTTTTTCTGCTATAGGAATTCACCACTATAAATTTCCCTGGTCAGACTGCTTTCATTGCATCCCATAAGTTTTGGTATATTGTATTGGCATTATCGTTTAATTGTAGAAAATGTCTAATTTTTTTCTTTAATTTCATCTGTGACCCATTGGTTGTTCAGGAGTGTCTTAATTTCCATGTATTTATGAAGTTCTCCTGTTTTCTTTTGCCATTAATTTCCAATTTCATGGCACTATGGTCTGGTAATATAAATGGGATAATTTCATTTCCTTTGCATTTACTTAAGCATATTGTATGAGCTAGTATGTGATTTATTTTGGAGAATGTCCCATGTGCAGCTGAGAATAATGTGTATTCTGATGTTGTGGGGTGGAGCACTCTGTAGACATCTACAAATTCCATTTGTTCAAAGGTTTGTTCAGTTCTGATATTTCTTTGTTGATTTTTTTGTCTAGTCAGTATGTCTATTTGTGACAGTGGGGTATTGAAGTCCCCCATTACATCTGTGTTAGGGCTTATTTGAAATTTCATATCTATTAATATTTGTTTATATAGTTAGGTATGCTTATATTTGGTGCATATCTGTTTATAATTGTTATCTGTTCCTCTTGGATTGTTCCCTTTACAAGGACATAGTAAACTTTTTTGTCTCTTACTCAGTCTTGGCTTGAAATCCACTCTTTCTGCAAATAGAATAGCCACCCTTGCTTTTTTCTGGGTTCTTGTCACATGGAGTATCATTTTCCATTCTTTGATTTTCAGTCTATGAATTTCTTTTTTGAATTAAATATGTGTTTTGTATGCAGCCTATTGTTGGATCTTGCTTCTTGATCCATTCTGCCAATTTTTTCCTTCTGATTGCTGAATTGAGACCATTAACATTGATGGTTATGGGTGATATATATTGACTTATACTTGTCATTTTATTTTCCTGTTGTTGACTTCCTTTTTTTCTCTTTATTTAATTGCTTTCCTTGCCTGGTGGATTAATTCTGTTGTGCTTCATGTAGTTGTAATCTTTGTTATCTCTTTCTGGAATATCATTCAGAACATTGTGGAGTGCTGGTTTGGTGTTCATGAATTTCATTGAGTGTTCTTTGTCATGGAAATATCTTATTTCTCCATCAATTTTGAAAGATAGTTTTGTGGGGTACATAAATCTGGCCTGGAGGTTGTTTTCTTTCAGAGCTTGAAATTTTTCATTCCAAGCTCACCTTGACTTGAGGTTTTGTGTTGATACATCTGCTGTGATTCTGTTGGGCTTTCCTTTATAGGGGATTTGTTTCTTTTCTCTAACAGCTTTTAATATTCTATTCTTGTATTGAATTTCTGGAATCTTGAACATTATATGCCTTGGCATAGTTTTTTTTTTTTTTTAATCATGGGTAATTGGAGTTCTATATGCTTCATTTATCTGTATATCAAATTCTTTTTCACTGCTTAGGAAGTTTTCTACCATTACTTCTGTGAACAGGTTTTTTATGTTGTTTGAGATATATTTTGCTTTTTAATTGACTCTTATCAATCTTATTTTATTCTTCTTTGCATCATCTAGCAGCTGTTGGATTACTTTTTCATGATCTCTTGCTATTTTTGAGAAATCTTTCTTTTCATGGTCAATTACCACAATCCTGTCTTCTATATGTGATATTCTGTCCTCTGTACTCTGTCATTCTGCTGAGTATACTTTCAGTGGAGTTTTAATCTCCTGGGTATCTGTTTGAATCTGTTTCATGGATTCTGTTTTTCCCTTTTGAACGTTAATGGTTTCCATCATTTTCCTAAGCTCCACTATTTTTTTCATCTGTATGTCCTATAGAGTCACTAACTATATCTTTCATTATGGTCACCATCCTTGTAGGTATCTGAGAAACAATTTCTGCTTTGATTTTTTTTCTAGAGCCTCATTCATCTGCTTTGTTACTTCTGCTGTTACCACTTCAGAGAATCTAGGTGGGTGGGCTTCGAATTGTTCTACCTCATTGTCCCCTGGGTTTGCCTTTGGTGAGTCGAAGTTTGACATTGCATCTTGCTTAAGTATCTTCTCATCTATTTTTTTAAAAATTTAATTCCTGGGCTGGGGATTTAGCTCAGTGGTTCCACCACCGGCCTTTCACCTAAAAGGTCCCAAGTTCAATTCCCAGTACCAAAAAAGAAAAAAGAAATTTAATTCCTGGGTTGATGCTTGTAAATTGCTTATGGGAAGTAGCTTTATTGTTAGTATTGAGAACACTTAGGAAATGACTACTTCTCAGAGATGTCTTCCCTGTGTAGCAGATTTTGGATTTTTGTCTGTTGGAAGATCATACCTCTTCAGTTTATGAGAAGTTGTTGCCTACTCGGCCCAGTCCCTGGTTCTTTGGCCCTGGTCTATAGTGTTTTTTGTGATGCTTAGGCAATCTCAGTCTTGTTATACCAGGAAGAACAACTGATTAGAACAATTATGTCACCTTGGCTAAAGTAGTACAATCAGCAATAACAACAGCATGAAACAGTCTAGAAAATGACACACTACCACACTATTAGTTTGCACCTTTAACTGTATGAATTAGATTTGTGGTCATATAATAAAATCTAAAACAAACCAGAAAATTGTATACAGTAAATAAGCCCTCAATTTGGCTGTTTTACCCTCAGGGGAAAAATTTAGAAGAGGTAAGGTGAAAAAATAGAGAAATAGAAGAAAAGAGATTAGAAGCAAGGCTGGAGGACATACGAAGATCATGTAAACTTTAGGAAACTGGTGAAGAAGACAGGATGGAAAGAGAGAAGAAAGAAATAAAAATAAGAACAACAACAACATCAGAAAGTAGATAAAGTGTTCATATTCATAAAAACAAGAACTAATCAAGGAAAAAAAAAAGATAAGATTAAGAGAAAAAGAAGAAATTGAGAAAAAATAATATTCTCCTCAATGCGAGTCTTTGCTGTGACTGGTAGACAACATGGACAGACAGAGTCCAGATCCAAGTTGATTAATCCCAGGAAGCCAGCCATAGCTTTACGGTGGAGTATTGGATAATCCCAACAAGCCTGAACCTTTAGTTCCACTGAAGTTCAGGGTGCTTTCTGGTTGTAAGGCTGGTACCAGATTTGTTCAGCCTGCAACAATCCTTGTGCCTCTTGCTGGCTTGAACTTGGCTCCCTGACCTCCTGCTGACTTGAATTCAGCAGCCTTTCCCTGAGATTTGGAGCTGCTAGATGGAGCTGGCCTGCCTTTTTTCCTGAGTTCTGAGTTCATTTGGACTCTTTCCAAGATGGTTACCAGCCAGTCACCCTCTCCTGGGGGACATCTAAACCTGAATAACTCACCAGCTCCTGCTGTGTCCACTACTTGTTCCACTGGTGCGTTTTCTCCATGAAGGTCTCTGGAGTTGCCAGTTGTCACCGTGCAGATGCAGGTTCAACTCATGCATTAAGTCTGGGATCAGGGAGAAAGTGCTGCCTGCCACCTCCTTCTTCATTGACATCTTTCTCTTGCTCTCCCTGTGGGGCTTCAATTTTGGATTCAGATCCTTCCTGGATCCCCAGGATTTACTTCCTTTTGGCTTCTCTTCCTCACATTGCTATATTCCAGTTTCTGGACACCAAATACCGGAGCAGCTGTTTCTCTGCTGCTTATCACTTGGCCTTCTTCCACGAAGTCAGCCAGCCATACTCTCAAATGAGATAAATCTGACACACATGTTTACATACCACATTGATTCTCTGGTGTGAGAAGCTGAAAGTGGAAATAAGGACCAAAATGTATGATAGATATTGGGAAATGGGACAAAAATGTTCCAATGAGAAAGGGAACAGGGGAATAGGAAGGTGGAGGGAAAGAAGGGACAAGGGAAAAAAAGAAAATAGGAGGAAAAAATGGCCACAAAGTTTTTGTAAATAATGAATCAAAAGAGTGTAGGAAAAAAAGGAGAAGCAAGATATATTTTGTACAAGTACCAATTCCCTGTGATGAATGTTATCATTTTGTATATCTAACATGTACCAATAAATATTTTCCTTCAAAAAAAAGAACCAAATTCAGTAATGTAGCAGGATATAAAATCAACATACAAAGATCAAGAGCATTCCTCTACATTCAATAATGAATCCACTGAGAAAAAAATTAGGAAAAAAATACCATTCACAGTAGCACCATGGAAAATGAAGTAAAAGACCTCTACAACAAAAATTTCAGTGCTCTGAAAAAGGAAATTGAAGAAGAAATGAGAAAATGGAATGATATCCCATTCCTAGATAGGCAGAACCAGTAGTCAAAAGGCTATACTTCCAAAATTGATACACTAATTTAACACAGTCCTAGTCAAAATACTAAACACATTCTTCACAGAACTTGAGAAAAAAAAGTCCTAAAATTCCCAACCAGAAGAGACCCAGAATACCAGAAGCAATCCTGACTAACAAGAGCAAAGCAGTAGGCATGATAATTTCGGACTTGAAATTATATTAAAAGGCTACAGTGATTAAAAAAAAAAAAAGAGCATGTTGGCACAAAAACAGACAGTGGGGATCAATGGAACAGAATAGAGGATGCAGAAACAACCCCAAGTACATCAAACTATTTGAACTTTGGGCCGGGGATTTAGCTTAGTGGTTCTGCCGCCTGCCTTGCAAGCGCAAGGACCTGAGTTTGATCCCTGGTACCAAAAAACAAAAACTATTTGAACTTTGACACAACGGGGCCAAAAACATACACTGGAGGAAAGATAGCCTTTTTAAGATTGGTGTTGGGAAAGCTGGCTATTCACACACAGAAGACTGAATCTAGACCTGTATCTCTCACCATGTACGGAACCAAAATAAAAATGGATTAAAGAACTAAATGATAAAACTGAGACATTTAATCTGCTGCAAGACAAAGTATGTAAAATTCTTGAAGTGATAGGCATAGGAAAGGACTTTATGAACAGAACCCTGATTGCACAGGAAATAGTACTGAGAATCAAATGGGATCATATCAAATTAAAAAGCTGTGCATAGGGCCGGGGATTTAGCTCAGTGGTTCCAGCGCCTGCCTCGCAAGCACAAGGTCCTAAGTTTGATCCCCGGTACCAAAAAAAACAACAAAAAAAAGCTGTGCATAGCAAAAGAAATAACCAATGGAATAAAAAAACCTACAGAATGGGAAAATTTTCTTTGGCTAGCTGTTCCTTGGACAGAGGACTAATAATCTAAGATATATAAAAAATTTTTAAAAATTAGAATCCACCCCAAAATAAAAGACCCAATCAAAAAATGGACAAGTGAAATAGATACTTAGCAGAAGAAGCACTAATGTCCAATAAATACATGAAGAAAATGCAGCCTCACTGGCCAATAGAGAAATGCAGATTAAATCAGATGCAATTCCGTCTTACCCCAGAAAGAATAGCCATCATCAAGAAATCAAATGATAACAAGTGCTGGTGTGGCTGCAGGGTAATGGAACCCTTCTATGTTGTTGATGAGAATTTAAACTAGTACAACCCTATGTAAATCAGTGTGCAGGTTGCTCAAAAAACTGAAACTAGAAATCCCATTTGACCCAGCTATTCCCCTCCCCTCCAGTTATCTTCCTAAAAGAGTTAAAGATACATATTATAGTGATATATACATACTCAAGTTGGTTTTTTTAGTTGTGTTTGTTTGTTTGTTTTGGTTTTTTGAGTTTTTTGAGGCAGGCTCTCCCTTGGTAGTTCAGGCTGGCCCTGAACTCACTATGTAGCCCAAGTTGGCCTTGATCTCACATCATCCTCCTGCCTTAGCTTTCCGAGTGCTGGGATTCTATGTATGTGCCAACATACTCGGCTTACATACCCATGTTTATAGCAGTACAATTCATAATAGCTAAATCTTTTTTTTTTTTGGTACTGGGAATCCAACTCAGATCCTTGCGTTTGCAAGGCAGGCAGCAGAACCACTGAGCTAAATCCCCAGCCCCCATAATAGCTAAATCTTGCAAGCAGTCTATGTGTCTGTGAACAGATGGATGGATAAATAAAAATGGTATTTACACTCGCTGGAGTACTACTCTGCCGTAAAGAAGGATAAACTTGAGTCACTAGTAGGAAAATGGCTGCACCTTCAGACCATAATGTTAAGGAAATAAATCAGACAAATACATTTATATATAGCATGGTTTCTCTTGTCTGAGAAATCTAAATTATAAATGAAGAGTAAAATAAAAGATAAATAATAGGAAAGTAGGGAGATATATCTTTCTCAAATGGAAAAGGCATCAAGAGTCTGGTGGGGGGCAGGAGGGAGGAGAGTGAAAGGGAATGAAAAGAGGTATTAAGATCTGTACAAACTCCACACAAGGAATGTAAACATTATGTGCTATAAACATGTATAATAAAAAGAAATAAAAACCATTTTTGTGAAAATGAAAAAAAAGAGGTAGTCAACGACTACATTATATGGTCTAAGTACAGCAAGTATGAGGCAGAGATTGTCAAACTGGATTAAAAAAGCTGTAATATTTATAAAAAATACAGGCAGTTGAAAGCAGAAGGTTGGAAAAACACCTGGTATAGAAAGAGTAAGCATGACAAAACTGGCCTCATTGTATTAATTTCAGGGAACTGGATTTCAAGGAAAAGAATGGTCTTCTTGGAATTATTGTCACCTCATATTCTTCTTCCTTCAGTCTTCTGCTCTTCCTTGTAGTATAAGACCGCTGTCTTTACCAAAAGCTCTGAGGAGCTGACTATAGTGAAGCACACCCAGGGATCCCAGCGGTGCCTCCAGAATGTAAGACCAAAGGCCTTACCAAATGCTCCAAGGAGCTGGAGTGGAGCACACCCAGGGATACCAGCGGTGCCTCCAGAATGTAAGACCAAAGGCCTTACCAAATGCTCCAAGGAGCTGGAGTGGAGCACACCCAGGGATACCAGCGGTGCCTCCAGAATGTAAGACCAAAGGCCTTACCAAATGCTCCAAGGAGCTGGAGTGGAGCACACCCAGGGATACCAGCGGTGCCTCCAGAATGTAAGACCAAAGGCCTTACCAAATGCTCCAAGGAGCTGACTGCAGCGAAGAACACCCGGGAAGGAACACACCGGACAAGTTGGAAAGTGAAACAGACCTTAGTCTGGCCAGACGGCACTCCCAAAGCAAAGTAGCTTAGAGAGGCGTAGTCCAGAGTCCGAGGCTCTTTTTATAGGGGCTTGCAGGGGAATTAACAGGCGAAATTTACAGAAGAAGGAACAAAGGTTTATTGGTCTTACATTTGTATGTTAATTAGCCTGACATGTACTGTTAGTCAGCAGATGCTTTGTAGATTGGTCTATAGATAGTGGTGTCTGGAACAAAGGGTTGGATAATTATGACTGATAGGGATCTTATCTAGTGTCAGGACTAAGAAGCATCTTTATCTATTTACTCACATTCAATCACAGGTGGGGCTAGGGGAGTTTTATGATTACTGAGTTATGCAGTCTTACAGTAGTTTTAGCTTTTACTTCACCCCAGATCCAGGGTTGTGGGCTCAGATAACATTCTTTATTTCTCTAGTCATTATATTTTCCCCTTGTGTTCAAAGTATTTATCTGACTCCTATATTGTACTTTTAGCACATGGCATCATCCCTGATGCACATTAAGTTCTCAAAAGACATTAATTTTTTTGTTTGTTTATTTTTGGTACCGGGATCGAACTTGGGACCTTGTGCTTGTGTGGCAGGCGCTGGAACCACTGAGCTAAATTCCTGGCCCTCAAAAGACATTAATTGAATGAATGTATAAATGTATGCAGAATGACTTAATTGCTGAGTTCAAAATGTGTTTAAAAGACTATAGGTACATTTGGAAATGTTTATAACTGTCAAAAATGATGGAGAGTTTACAGAGCTCATCAGAAAGTGGGAAAAATAAAAATGCATGTATTCTGTGTGAACTTAATGAATAATTTTCCATTTTCCTACCATAGACCTGAGTTGGTAGTCAAGAAGCTTCGATATTATGCAAGGTTTATAGTAGTTTGTCTTCTTCTCAACAAAATGGATGTTGTGAAGGATCTGGTAAAGGTAAATGTACTTTAAAATAATTAAAATTCTAATCTCTAGCTGTATATGCATAATTTTGTGGGTTGGGTTTGTTTTTGTTTTTTAGCAGTATTGGGCATCTAACCTAAGGGTGCTCTACCCAACTGAGCTCTTCTTATCTTTTGAGATAGGGTCCCCCTAAGTTCCCCTGGCTGGCCTAGAATTTGTAACCTTAGTGCTCAGCCTCCTAGTAGACTGCATTATGGGTATGGACCACCACACCTGGTGATAATTTTGTCTTTTAAAAACTAGATTTTAGCCAGGTGCGGTGGTACATGCCTGTTAATTCCAACACTCAGGAGGTTGAGGCAGGAGGATCTCAGTGAGCTTGATGCCAGCCTGGGTTACATAGTGAGTTTAAGGACGCCAGCTGGAACTATGTAGGGAGTCCCTGTCTCAAAAAACAAAACAACTGGGCCGAGGATTTAGCTCAGTGGTTCCATCACCTGCTTTGCAAGCACAGGTGAGTTTGATCCCCATTACCAAAAACAACTACAGCAACAAAAAGTAGCTTTTAGGTTGGCACGGTGGCATACAAGCCTGTAATCCTAGCACTCTGGGAGGCTGAGACAGGAGGATAGAAAGTTCCAGCCCAGGCTGGGCAGTTTAGTGACTTAGCAGGACCCTGTCTCAAAATAAAAAATGGTTTAGGGTATAGCTCAGTGCAAAGGGCCCTGGGTTCAATCCTAGTACATTTTTTTTAAGTTAAATTTTGTCTATTTTTTTGTTTAGTTTTGTTTTTTCTGGTTCTAAACATCAAATCCAGGGTCTTGTACATGCTAAACACATGTTCTACCGTGAGCTACACCCTATGTCCTAAAACAATCTTGATATATCTAAGTAGTTATAACATTTAAAATATAACCTCTGACAGGCCAGGGATTTATTTAGCTCAGTGGTTCCAGTGCCTGCCGCTCAAGCGCAAGGTCCTGAGTTTGATCCCCGGTACCGAAAAAAAGAAAAAGTGTGTGTGTGTGTGTGTGTGTGTGCGTGTGTGCGTGTGTGCGTGTGTGCGTGTGTGCGTGTGTGTGTGTGTGTGTGTGCGCGCGCGCGCCGGGGATTTAGCTCAGTGGTTTTGCCACTCAAGCACAAGGACCCGAGTTCGATCCCCAGTACCAAAAAATATATATATGTATATATAACCTCTGACAAGGTTAATGATGAAAAAATTTCCCAATTTTTTAAATATTTCAAACACACACTCCTTATAACAATTATCTTAATTGCCTGCTTTGTACCTTCAGCATGGTTTGCATTTTATAGTGCATCAATGGCTGACTGAGAAATGCAAACAAAAGTTAGAATCCTTAATTCAGGAGGAAATGAGTGAAAAGTTAGATTAAGAAAAAATATATATTTTACAAAAGTATTGTGAATGAAGTTTAGTATTTCTATCAGAGAACCTGTATCATTCTGTCCTTCATTCACTCAGGGACTTAATTTTTCAGAATATGCTCCATATCTGATTGTTTCAGGCTAAATTCTGGTTGCACTGTCGACCCAGTGGTTTTCATGGAATACTTAATATTTGCTGCTCAGGTGAGACCTACTAGTTTTCACAAGCTCACTGGAAGTAGCCTTCTGCACACTTTCTCTGTATTCTTCTACTCCCATTCACCAAGATGAGTGTTTCTCAAACATAGTATGATATAAATCCAAAGAAAGTTAGGAAGTATTTCTTTTGTTCACATGTTAAGATTTTGGTGAAATGGAAATCAAAACCACATTGAGATTCTATCACTACAGTCAGAATGACTATCCCCAATAATACAAAAAATAATACATGCTGGCGAGGATACAGGGAGAAAGTTCTACACTGCTGAGAGGGCCATGTATTAGTACAGCCACTGTGAAAAACAATATAGGGGTTCCTTAAAAAGAACATAGAGCTGGGCCAGGGATTTAGCTCAGTGGTTCTGGTGCCTGCCTTGCAAGCACAATACGAGTTTGATCCCTGGTACCAAAACAAAACAAAAAGAACATAGAGCTACCATTTGATCTCGCTATGCATTCCTTGCTATATACCCAGAGTAATTAAAGTCAGCATACTGTAAGGATACCTGCATGTTTATGTTTATTCAGGTATAATTCAGAATAGCCAAGGACCAGGGATTTAGCTCAGTGGTGCTGCCACCTGCCTCACAAGCACAAGGTCCTGAGTTTGATCCCCAGTACCAAAAAAAAAACCCAGAATAGCCAAGATATGGACCAGCCCAGGTACCCACCAACAGATGAATGGATAAAGAAAATGTTTCATACACCATATAGAACTACTCAGCCATAAAGAACAAAATCATGTCCATTTCAGAAAAATGGATCTGGAAATCATTATGTTCGGCAAAATAAGCCAGAACCAGAAAGACAAATATCACATGTTCTCCCTAATATGTGGAATCTAAAAAAGATGACAAGAGGGCCGGGGATTTAGCTCAGTGGTTCTGCCACCTACCTCGCAAGCACAAGGTCCGGAGTTCGATCCCTTTACCAAAAATAAAAAAGATGACAAGAAAATAGGGTTATTATTATTAGACAATAGGAAGAGAATAAAGAGGGGTAGGGAGGGACTTTTTATTAATAAATTCACTGCTAATCTTACTTGATGCATGTCATTCTGACATTTATTTTGAAACAAATCCATGTAGGTCTCATTCTTTGCTGTTCAGTTATAAGGACTGGGTGTTGGGAGGCTGAGTAAGAAAGATCAAAAGTTTGAGCTCAGCTTGGGTACCTTATCAATTTTGTGAGACCCTGTCTCAGAATTTAAAAAGGACTAAGGATGTGACTAAGTGCAAAATCCTGGGTTCAGTCTATAGTACCAGAATAAAAAAAACCTTAATTTTACCAATTTTTGTCAAGAATGTGACAGTATAGATGTGTATTCCTGTGATTTTTAAAATATAACCTTTCTTTATGATATTTTAAAATTAGGAATTATCAGATGAAATTGAGGATTACACACACCGTTTCAATACTGAAGATCAAGTGGAATGGAACTTGGTGCTCCAAGAAGTAGCAGCTTTCATCGAGGTCAGTGTTTAAGCAGTTTTTAATCCATAAATACAACAGACATTTTGGTATTTTTGGCCACTGGAAAACAAAAGCTGTAGCATCAAGAAAGGTCTGAGATGTCTCACTTTTGTAGATTCTATTCAGTGTATTTAAGGTTAGATAAAGTAAACATCAAAATTTTTAAGGATAGGGCTGGGGATTTAGCTCAGTGGTTCTGCTTCCTGCCCTGCAAGCACAAGGACCTGAGTTCAGTCCCCAGTACCAAAAAAAAATGTTTTTTAAGGATAGGCAAAAATTCACACACACACACACAAAAACTCCTTATTTTTCTATTTAGAGTAACAGTAGGCAATATGATTCCAGAAGTTAAAAAATATTTCACAACCTATGACTTCAGCTTGGAAAATAACTTTAGTTCCAAAACTGATTCATCCCTAATAAAATGTAAGCCCTGAAAAAAAGAATGTGTCTGTGTATGTAGACAGTATTTTAAAGGAATCATAATCTCTGAAGCAGCCTTAGTTTTCTTTAAATTGATCTGGAAAGGACCATTGTATTAGCTTCATGGAAAGAATTAGCTGGCCTCTTGGTCTAAGGCTAACATGGTGATCATTTGTCTAAGGCCAGAAAGGTACCAACATTATGTAAACCACAAGGAGAGGAGGAGATGAGGGCTTTCCCTGGCAGTTAGCTAAAACTGAAAAGATTCTTATAAAATGACACAGTGGCAGCCTTTCTTGTCTTTCTCTTTGCGTGTTGGTTCTGGTGAAGGAGGACATTCTTGCTTTGAAATTTCCTTATTACCCGAACAAGTTCATGGAAAGCTTGATCTACATTCATCCTAATCTTTGCTGACGCCTCCATGTATGTTACCTTAAGTTACTGTGCTAGTTAGTTGTCCTTCCTCCTGTGTCACCTGCCTTTGATGATCCAGGTCCACTTTATTACCAATTAAAATCTTTGGAAACTCATCGCCATCCTTTACTCTTAAGAATCTGTCTTTAGGGGCCAGGGACTTAGCTCAGTGGTTCCACCGCCTGCCTCGCAAGCCCAAGGACCCGAGTTCGATCTCCGGTACCAAAAAAAAAAGAATCTGTCTTTGAAACTTACAGATTTCCGGCCGGGGATTTAGCTCAGTGGTTCCTGCGCCTGCCGTCCAAGCGCAAGGTCCAGAGTTCGTTTCCCGGTACCAAAAAAAAAAAGGAATAGAACTTAAAGATTTCAACAAAACTGCCTCTATCTGTGACTGCAAAGACCAACAAGAAGCCTTCACCGGTCCTCATAATACTGTTCTCTCATGACTCCAAACTATTCTTGTCCAGCTTTATCCAAAATATCTAGCCGGGCTGCTGTCATCTATCACACATTGCTCTGTATAGGAATCTTCAATGGTTGGATTGTAATCTGTTACAAAATAGGACTGGATGAAGTGGATGGTGAGCGCCGACTTGCCTCCGCCTACCAGCCCACCAGCCCACCACCATGAGCCAGTACTTCTCCTGGCCTGAGCGGTCCCGCCAGTGGCCCAGCTGCACCGCCACCACCGCCACCACCTCCACCACCTCCACCACCCCAGGCCCAGCCTGGGGGACATGTGCGACCAGGGCGGGCACCTGGGCCTGCGGAGAGGGCCAGACGCACAGCAGCGCAGGCCAGACTTGGGCAGAGCACTGCCCAAGGTGCGGCGTCAGGGGCGGCAGTGGCCAGGAGCTCTTCTCTGCGCTTCTCCACAGCCCCTGCTGCCAGGCAGCCTCCAGCACCACTGAGGAGTATCTTGTTATATGGTAATTTTTGTTTTTCTGGTAACTTCTTGCTTTTCTCTTTAGGCGGACCCTGTAATGGTGTTAAATGATGATAATACCATTGTTATCACTTCTAATCGCCTTGCTGAAACAGGAGCCCCATTGCTGGAGCAGGGCATGATTGTGGGACAGTTGTCTCTGGCTGATGCACTCATTATTGGTAATTGTAATAATCAGGTAAAGAATTGTGAGAAATTTATGCTTAAACTTCACTTTGAAAAAGTTTTGATTATCACAGAATTCTTTCCTTGTAAATATCCTAATAACAATCTCTGAGGAAATTATTAATTAAATATGCCATGTCCATCTATGGAATATCTTACAGACTTTTAAGTGGTTTAGAAAGAATTTTTAACAACATAGGAAGATATTTATGATAATGTTAGTGAAAATAAACTTGCACTGGAGATATGTAAACAGAATTATTTCATGTATTAGAACATCTATACACATGTGTGCACAGGAAAAAAATCAGCAATAAATTCATGAAAGTCTGAAAGGCTTTTTCCTGAATATCACAATTACAAGTGATTTTTAGCCAGACTCCCAGCACTCTGATAGGGTGAATCAAGAAGATAAAAAATTTGAGCCCAGGGCTGGGGATTGCTCAGTGATTCTGCCGCCTGGCCTGCCTTGCAAGCACAAGAACCCGAGTCCAACATCCCCACCCCCACCCCGATACCAAAAACAAGCAAACAAAAATTTGAGCCCAGCCTGGGGAACTTAGTGACTTCATTAGACTCTGTCTCCTAAAAAAAGAAAAGGGCTAGGTATATAGCTCAGTGCAAAGACCCTTGAGTTAAATCCCTAATACCACAAAAAAAAAAAAAAAAATTTTTTTTTTTTCTTCTTGGCAACCTTCTAAACTTTCCACAAGTTGTATATACTTTTCCAGTCAGGCAAAAAGGGAGAAGGTGTTTTAAAGTACAGTTGTCAAAATTTTTCATGACAAAACTATCACATGATGATGAAGATTTAATCCGCTGGAAACTGCTGTTGGGATGGTTACTGTTTATATGTGTTAATACAAATTTCAATTTTGGATCCTATCCTAGTACCTATCATGTTTGTTATTAAAATTTTCTAGTAGTCCTGTATTTTTTTTTACTCTTACAGCCATTAATTTTCTAATTTCTAAATTAAAACATTTTGAAATTATATGTATAAATTAAGTGCACAGATTTTAAAACATGCATTATTTTTTACTTATATTTTTCTAAAGATTCAGTATTTTTCCCACTTTTTTTATATTCAAAGAAAATTTTACTAATCACAATATATAAATTTAAACCAAATAAGATATTACCCACCTGAATGACTAAAAACAAAACTATGAAACTTAATATAAGCTTGTAGCAAGCTTGTAGAAAAGATGGATATCTCATACCTTGTTGATAGATTAGTGAAGCCATATATTCACTTCAGAAAAGTATTCGGCCTTATCTTTGCATGGCTGATTGTATGCACACCCTTTGACTAAGTAGTTCCAATAGTTTCTTATTGATTCTAAGAGTTTCTAAAATAGTATGCGTAAAGGTCCTTTATTAGCTTTATGTATTGAAATATCTTATAGTGTGTGGCTTGTCTTATATTCTGTCTTTTTTTCTACATTATTTAAAATGTTAATTGAGTGTCTGCTATGTACCAGACCCTATTGCAGATATTGGGATTCTAGTGAATAGAAATCTTCAATTTTATTGTAGCCCAATTTATAAAGTTTTTCTTTTCCAGCTCAGGCTGGTGTTGAACTCACTCTGTAGCTGGCCTCAAACCCACAGTGATCCTCCCAACTCAGCCTCCTGAGTGCTGGGAATACAGGTGTGCACCACCACACCTGGTTAATCTTTTTCCTTCCATATAAGGAAGGAATATATCCTATTTTGAAAAACCGTTGCCTACTGCATGGTCGTGAAAATAATCTACCCCCCCCCCGACTGGCCTTTATTACTTTACCTTTCACATTTAGATCTGTAGTCCATCTGTATTTTTGTTTTATTTTGGTGCGAAGTATAAGTCAAAATTTCCGTGTGAATTTTTTCTTTTTTGGTACCGGGGACAGGACCTTGCACTTGTGAGCAAGGGGTGGTGCCACTGAGCTAAATCCCCAACCCTCCATGTGAATTTTAATAGACCTAGTACCAGTTTCTAAATAGATTATCTTTTTTTCTAGCACCCTATATTGTCACCTTTATCGTAAATTTGTGCCCATACATGTTTGAGTCTGATTCTGTTTCTTTAGTCCATGTGTTCATTAGGCACACTGCCACCATGCCCAGATCAAGTGTAGTTTTACTTGTATATATCATGCTCAAGAGTCACAGAGTTTCACCTGGGTGTGGTGGCACATGCCTGTAATCCCAGCACTTGGGGAGGCTAAGGCAGGAGGTTCCCCTTGAGTTTGAGCCCAGCCTGGGCTACATAGTAAGTTTAAGGCCAGCGTACAGTACAAAGTGAGACCCTCTCCCAAAAAAAACAAACAAAAAATTTCAGAGTTTCTTGAATCTATAGGTTGATGTCTTTCATCTACTTTGAAATATAATTATTGCATCTCTAAATACTGTTTCTCTGTTCATTCTTTCCTCTGCTTTTGAAACCCCATTTACATGTCTGTAGAATTTTTCAGTGTCACTTGCATCTGTTACTCTTTTTTTGTCTAGTCCTGAGTTTTTCTTTCTAGATTTGTTAGTCTTTTTCCACTAATTTCCTTCCATTTCATTAATTTTGCCCTCCCTCCTATGTATCCAATCTGCAATTAATATTTTTATTAAGTTTCAAATTTCACCTATTGTCTTTAGTAGTTCCTTATTTTTCCATTTGATTCTCTTTTATACATTTTAATTTTTCTAGGAGGTTAGTAAAGCTCACTTATGTGTGGATCTGGTTAGGTCAAGGAGGCATGACTGAGAGTACTATACCTGGTCCCTAGCCCCTTCCTTTCCTGCACTCTTACCTTACTCTGCTTCCCAGCCACTATGAACTAAACAGCTTCACTCTGCCACATCCTTTTGCCTTGAGTTTTCTGCCTTGGAGCCAGCCAGTCATGGACTGAAACCTCTGAAACCATCAGCCAAATAAACCTCCTTTAATTTGCAGCTTTCAGATATTTTGTCCAGCAATAGGAAAGATAATACACTAAGTTCCCCATTTTTTCATTTGAATTCTAACATCTCTTTCAATTTTTTTTTTATCATATTTGACGGTTACTTTAAAAATCCTTTTCTGGGGCTGAGGATTTAGCTCAGTGGCCCAAGGTCCTGAGTTTGATCCCTGGTACCAAAAAAAAATCCTTTTCTGTTAACTACTCAGTCTCGATACTTGCAGTTCTGTTCTAGTGTTTTTTATCCCTCAGTTTTGAAATTCATTCATATTGTCTTGATTCATTGTTTGCTTGCCAACTAATGATTGAATCCCTGGCAATGTGCATTTAGAATTATAAACTCCAGGGTGATGTGCCAAGTCCTATATTCAGCCCCCTGTGTCTTAGTTATTTTCTCATTGCTAGGACAAAATATCCTACATCCACAACTCTAAGAAGAATATGTTTATTCTATTTTACAGTTTCAGTGGGCTCAGTCCATGGTCAGCAGGCTCCAAGGCTGGCAGACTTCAAGGCAGAAATGGCCTGGCAGAACAGAATGGCAGAGAAAAGCTACACCTCATGGTGGCCAGGAAGCAGAGAGAGCAGGGAGGAGCCAGGGAGGCAGATAAGCCCTTCCAATTCATGCCCCCAGTGACCTGCCTCTTACCAGGCCCCATCTCCTAACAGCAAGTCAGCTATGAACTCATCACTGGACCAATCCAATGACAAGTATAGCCCCTGCATGATCTAGTCACCTTCCAAACACATGAGACCTTGGGGGACATTTTAGATCTAAACCACAACACACATAATTTAAGGAGGGTTTATGTTGGCTTACGGTTTCACAGGATTTTAGACTGTAGTCAGCTGGCTCCTAAACAGAAAAGGTATGGTAGAGGTTCTGGTGGAGACAGCTGCTCATATCATGGTAACCAGGAAGCAGAGAGGGAGAAGGGAGGAGCTGGGGATAAGAATGCACCCTTCAGGCAATGCCCCAGGTGATTCTTCTCTTCCAAGGAGGCCCACCTCTTTACGGTACATGCAGGTGTGAACTCAGTGGATTATCCACTGATGAGTATAGCACCTTCCACAAGCCCCGCCTCTCAATACATAAGACCTTTGGGAAGGATTTTAGATCCTATCCATAACATGTATGTATATTCCAGATGAGATTATCCTTCTAGAGCCAGAGTTTACCCTTCAAATCAGTCCCAATCTGAATTTAACACAGTGCCTGTTTTGGTGAAGATTAGCCCGTCTGTCCTTCCCCTGTTATTAGGCCCTGGTTTTACAGAACCTTTGGTTGTTTTATATGTTCTTCAAGATGCTGTCCTTCTAGTGGGTTAGGGACCTTGATCTTGGTTTCTCAGCCCCACCATACGAAACCAGTCCATTTTCCCTTTAAGTGGTGTTTGGTTTGTCTCTTGAGTCTCCTGCCCTGTGCACATTTGGACTCTTACAAATGTGTTTGGGGAAAACCAATCTGTGCTTTGGACCTGCCTCTTTGTGTCAGTCTGTCTGACCCTGAAGACCACTACTGGTTTCTCTGTCCCCTTAATGGCACCCTCTTCCCACGCAAAGCTGGGAATCTTGCCTTTTAAAATAGCTACTTCCAGAGACAAGTGGTCACCTGCAGATGGTTGTGCTTCCTCTTTTTTGGTACCGGGGATCGAACTCAGGACCTTGTGCTTGCGAGGCAGGCAGTGGCACCACTGAGCTAAATCCCCGACCCTTCCTATTTCCTTTTTTATACCTTTTAATTCACCCTCCTTGTTCTAAGCTATGTTATTGATTAATTTCATTTGGCTTTTAGCTTCATTTGTTGTATTTTTTAATTTTAAAAGTACTATATTATTTCCCACATATTCTTTTGATAGCCTTCATCATGATTTTGCTAGTTTCTTTTATTTATTTAAACATATGAAACGTTTTTTTACATTTTTATTTTTGAGCCAGTTTTGCTATATAGTTCAGATTGGCCTTGAACTCACTATCCCAGGCTGGCCTTCAACTCACAGTGATCCTCCTGCCTCAGCCTCTCGAATGCTGGGATTACCTGGGATTACCGGCGTGTGCTACAACACCCACCTTTTTAAAATGTTTTATGTCATGTCTTTATAGTTCTACTTGATTTATTGTTTCTGTTAACTTTCTTTTATGTGTTTTATGGTTTTTGGTTTTGAATTTTTCTTATTGTGATTCTATCACCTGGACTTCCTTGAGACCTGAATTAAAATTCTTCCATTGAGCATCTGCATTTACTTTCAGTCAAAACTTGGAAGGATGATTAGTTTTTGTTTGCTTTGTCTGTCTCTCTGAAGCACATTCATTTGTAGTGGACTCTTTCTGAGGCCATATCTTTTTGTACTGCTTGCTTTATGCCTACCTACCTCCCTAACCCTTTTGTGTCTTAGCTTCTGAGAAAATCTCTTGCTCTTACAAATTCCTCTCTACATTTCTAAAGTAAGTGTTGCAGGATAGTTAACTTTTCTCTTGCTGAAGTGGAAGCCTTGTTTTTTGTGCTTTGTTAGAAGGATGGGTGTTTTGTTTCCTTACATGAAAATATGACTGATGATGCTAATCTTTAGTGACTCACAGTGAGAGACTCTGAGTTCAGCAGATTATTCCTTCATTCAATCAATATTTATTGAGTGCTAGTCTTGTCTGAGGCTTGGGGGATGAAAAGGATTAACAAAAGAGAAGAAAAAGTGCCTTCTCTAATGGAACTTACCATAGAAGCATGAAGACAGACATTAACCAAATAACCACTTAGATTAATACCAAATATCCACTTCAACAAACGTGATAGGGCCGGGGATTTAGCTCAGTGGTGCTGCTGCCTTCCTCACAAGTGCAAGGTCCCAAGTTCAATCCCCAGTACCCCCCCCAAAAAATGTGATAAAGGGAGATATATGTGTTTAAATGCCTGTCATCAAAGGATTTGACCTGTTGTGGGATGTCATTGAAAGTTTTCCTGAGAATAGTGCTTGAGCTAAAAGTAGAAAGACTGTTGTCAAGAGCAGAGTGTGCCTGGCAGCAGGAGGAGCATGTGGCATGGTCTTGAGGGCACAGGGGTGTGCTGAATACGAGGCAGTGAGCTCAGACACTGATTGAGGGCATGCTGACCAGAACTGAGAGAACAAGGGAAATGCAGGAGCAGGAGACCTAGGTAAAGCTGGACTGAGAGGGCCTGATATGACACACTTAGCAACTTGTCAGTATCCTGAGTGCATAGGATCTGCTCAAAGGGAGGAAAATAATGAAGCCTTATTATGAGATCATTTTGATTGTACTTGTACAGAATGGATTGGAACCAAAATGGGGGTGGCAGAGCAGTTAGGAAATTGTTGTGATAATCTTGGTTTGTGGTTAAAATACTAAATGGGTGGTGATGATAAAGGGGCAGTGAGATTGGTTTCAAAAGATATGTAGAAGATACAACCAGTAGCATTTGGTATCTGACTAGACTTGGAAAGAAAAGAGTAGATTTCAGGCGTGACTTCTGGTTTCTAGGTTGTGTGTGATACAGATAACTGTTCTGATGAGAAGTAATGCTGTCTTGAAACATTAAGCAGAAGGGTCAGAAATTCCCACCTTTGTAACTTCAGTGTGTGAAGTAAAATTTTTGCTTAATCCACTTAAACAGATAATAACTAGGGCATGGGATGGATGTATAGCTCAGTAGTAGAGCACTTGTCTAGCATATGCAAGGCCTTGGGTTCAATTAACAACACCATCAAAACAAAATAAAGTTAAATGTTCTAAACTCTAGTGAACAGTCATCATAAAACAGATTCTTTCATTAAGTAAAGAATTCCTCTTTCCCAGGTATGGTGGTACATGTCTGCAATCCCAGCCACGTGAGAGGCTGAGACAGGAGAATCACAAGTTCAAGCCTTTCCTGGGCCTCTTAGTATGACTCTGTCTTAAAATGAAAAATAGAAAGGCCTGGGGTGGAACTCAGTTCCCCATACTGGGGGAAAATCTCTTATATTTCACAGAAATAGGTACTTTGAAGGTCTCGCTATGTAGTCCAGGCTGCATTGAACTTACTGTGTAGCCCAGGCTAGCCTCAAACTCTAAGTAATCCTCCTGCCTCAGCCTTCCCGGTGCTGGGATTACAGGCGTGTGCCACTGTGCCCAGCCAGAAACAGATACTTTAAAATACTCTCCTCTTTGTTGTTTTTTCCCCCATTGCTGAGGATTGAACTCAAGGTCTTTACATGCGGTTACCTACATAGCCCTTTATTTTTTTATTTTAAGACAGGCTCTCACTAAGTTGCTAAATTGCCCAGACTGAGCTGAAACTTTGCAATCTTCCTGTTTTAGCCTCCCAGAATTCTAAGATTACAGGTGTGCTTCATCATACCTACTCTGTTTTATCCTCAAGTATATACCTGAAATTCCATATAAATATTATTGAAAATGGAAAGGGATGCAGTGTTAGCTCAGTGTGGTGGTGCACACCTGTAATCCCAGCACTTTTGAGAGGCTAAGGCAGGAGGATTGGAAGTTCAAGCACAGCCTGGGCAACTTAGGGATAAACTATCTCAAAAAAAATAAAGAGCCAACCATGTTGCCTGCCTGAAATCCCAGCACTCAAGAGACTGAGGAAGGAGGATTGCCATGAGTTTGAAGCCAGCCTGGGACACATAGTGAGACACTGTGAGGGGGAGGGCAGGAAGGGAGAGGGAGAGAGAGGGAAGGAGGGAGGGAGGGAGGGGAGGGAGAGAGAAACAGGTGGGGAAGGAGAGGGAAAAGGGGAGATGAGGGATGCAGGGAGAGGGGGGTGAGAGGCAGAGAGAAAGAAGAGAGGGAGGGAGGGGGGAGAGAGAGAGAGACAGACAGACAGACAGACACACACACACACACACACGCACACACTGGAACTGTGTATGTAGCTCAGTGAAAAAGCCTGGGGTTTAATCCCTAATTCCTGAGGCAAGGTAAAGAGAGAAAGGAAAGGATACAGTCTTACATATTTTGTAGTGTCAGTGAAGAAATCGATGAATCATTATAAGTATGGATGGAGAGATTTGATGAAGCATAAAAATTGTTAATTATAGAATCTAGATGTACATGAGTGTCACCACAGAGTTCTTTCACCCTTTCTAGTTTGTTTTAGTTTTTATAATGCAGTGTTAAGAAATAGGATATGCACTGTCATTAAGTATACACAGAAGTCAAGAGTAATGGTATGATTTAAGATCACCAGGTCTATGTTCTGCGTTGATGGCTGGGTTTGTCTTTCTTGCAGGTTAAGTTCAGTGAACTAACCGTTGACATGTTCCGGATGTTACAAGCCCTGGAAAGGGAGCCAATGAACTTAGCCTCTCAGATGAACAAGCCAGGAATGCAGGTGATCTGCTCCCTGTATTTGCTAAGGTGGTAACACTGTTGGTGCTTCTGCTCCTCACTGGGTACAAGATGTTGTTCAACAAATGCTAGGAAATGTGAACAAAGAACTCCTGATTGGACATGGAGAAATGAATAAGCATAATCACAGTAACACTTAGGAAAAGAAGGGTACATGGTAGGGAAGAAAAAGTAGGCATTAATAATTTGTCTGTCAAACATGGCTTGTATGTGTATTGTTTTCTGTGTGTAAAAATAGGAATCTGCTGACAAACCTACCAGACGAGAAAACCCCCATAAATACCTGCTCTACAAACCGACCTTCAGCCAACTGTACACATTCTTAGCAGCATCTTTTAAGGTATGAGTGATCTAGTACTTCTTACTAGGTGCAGAAAGTGTACTGTAAGACGAATCTAAGTTACTCTTCTCTGAATATCTGAATTAAGAGTTTGGGTAAAATACAAAAATGAAAACATACCTTTAGAATAACAATCCTAACATGGCAATTTTTGGGATGAAAATTGTTTATGTTGTCGCATATGATTCCCACCATGAATTAAAGAGAATACTGATTAATTTTTTTTGGTACCAGGGATCGAACTCAGGTCCTTCTTGCACTTGTGAGGCAGGTGGCGGAACCACTGAGCTAAGTCCCCGGGCCCCGATTATTATTCTCCTTACTCCAGGTTTTTATTACTAAATTACTTCAAATGTAATGAATGGTCAATGTAGATCTGAAAAACAAGAGAAGAGTGCATAGCATGTCATATAGTCAGGCAGCTCTATGAAACATCTTGATCATCTGAAAGAATGATGAGAAATAGGCGCATTCTCCCCAAAGCTTCGGGGAAGTTTGTCTTTTAGACCTATAATCTGGATCTTCAGTTCTCCATTTCAAGTTTATAGAGAACATTCTCTAAATGTTGGGGATTTGAACCAGAGAACATCTTTACAGCTTTTGGCAGTCCTTGTACATTACAAATTAATAAGGAACTTTTGCTATGCAGGTAGTTTTAAGCCAGAACTACCAAGGGCAGCTCTTCCCTCGGAAAAACTACAGTATGTTAAGTTCTTGTTTTACCCACAACTTTAAATGTCCTGACCTTTAAATATAAATATGCTGTTTTTCCCTGTTTTTTATTTTGTATATGTGATTTTCTTTAATTCCAGGAGCTGCCTGCCAATAGTGTGCTTCTGATCTACCTGTCAGCCACTGGAGTTTTCCCCACAGGTCGTTCTGATAGTGAAGGTACAATAAAGGAATGCTCCCTGTTGTGAGCAGGGCTTGAATTTTTCTGTTTTCTACAAGACAATGGCCCTTAGCTCACAGACCATCTCGGGCTTTCTACAAAGGCTTCCAAATTTAAAACCTGGTCTATCATTGAGTTGACAATCTTGCAGATATCACAGTCCATTTTATATACTGAAATACTATACTTTGAGGCCCACAGATCATTAGAAAATTCATATATTAAATGCATGATTCACTGTCAGATTTGCCCAAAGCATCATGTGGAATTTGATGTTTTAAGTTGAAAAGGATGACGGATAACCAAGCCTAATTATTTATTTCACATCAGTAAATTTTTCTGAGTCTTTATTGTATTATGTCTTTGTAGAAATCAGTGTACTTTTGTAACTGTGAAAGTTCAAGTCCTTGTTATGATGTTGTTTTTAGTTTGAATTCAGTCTGTAGAACATTGGGATGCTGTTTCAGAATAAAATCTTAAAATTGTCCAAAATGTATGAGTTCAAAAATTGGTCAGAATAAATGAGTAACTTAGATTTAAATAAGTCAATTAAATCTTTGGGGGAAATTTTTTTCTTAACATTTTTAACATTTTCCTACTCATCTGTTTGTTGAAATCTGCATTCCTTTATAAAGTGCATGCCCGTGCCATCTTCCTTGCATGACCTACAGATTCTCTTAAAATGTGAAAACAAAAACAAAACAGAATAAATCTATAGTCTGTCATTATTGTGATATTTTAAAGGAAGATAATACTTTTCTTTTACTTTTAACACAGTTTTTGGTGTGTAATAAAGCTAATAGTTTTATTTATAAATAATTATTTCCATGTCTTATATACTGGGAAATCAGGTTTTTCTGTGTCTCTGCTTAACATATTGACATCTTCTTTTACTTTTTCAAAATACAATAGGTAATAACTGAATGATCCTTTAAGAGAAATTATTCAGACATGCCAATTTGCTGTCCCACTTAGACAAGAGTTGCCTAATTCATATGACCAGTGGGAAAAACAGCTAACTTCTAAACCAGAACTAAAGTGGCTGATATACTAGTAATAATAATGGATTCTTCACACACTGAAATTTGGCAGTATCTTTTGTAAAAAGGAAGTTTATGACAATGAGAATTTTTCAAATACCATTCAAATAGCTCCCTAAATTTTATAATTAGTGGCTCATTTAAAATTACATTTATTTTAAGAGATTAAGATTTCAGTCTGCAACTGTCTTTTTAAAATAATGTAGTAGGGGCCCAGGATTTAGCTCAGTGGTTCTGGCGCCTGCCTCGAAAGCGCAAGGTCCCGAGTTTGATCCCTGGTACCAAAAAAATAAATAAATAAAATAATGTAGTAAACCAGAAATTTAAATTTTTCTTGAAATGGAAAAGTCCTTTTGAACATACCAGATCTCTGTTCCATTAATCTGGATGCATGATCTCCATCCATCCCTAAAAGGGATGTAATAGATTCTTGTTTTGTTTCTCATTATATTCTGTTTGAAGCACTAGTGAATAAATGATTTTTTAAAAAGAAGTTGATACTGGCAGCATGCTGAAATCATTTAAATACTGTATTAAATTAAAATTTTAAAACAATTTAATTTGCTTTGTAATTATCTTTTACTGTACCAGTGAGAGAGTCACACAATACTTTTGCATCTGAACATCAGGTCAGAGTTACCCTCCGGTTGAAGTCTAGGATTCTTCCATTTGTTTTTATAGGTCCTTATGATTTTGGAGGTGTACTTACTAATAGTAACCGAGATATTATAAATGGAGATGCTATCCACAAACGAAATCAATCCCAGAAGGAAATGCATTGGTATGTATTTTGGCACCTCTCCTCATTATAAAAATGGTAGCTCTCTATTTTACAATATTAAGTGAAATGGGAACTTTTTTCCTGATACTAGAAAGGTTCCTTTGACTACTATTATTAATATTTACTTGGATTCTAGCAATATTTAGGCCCTATTTTATTGAGTATCCATTATAGTCAGATACTGTTCAATTATTGAGGTTATAACAGTGAGCAAAACTGTGTTCTAGTTGAAGGAGACAATAAATATATACATAAATAAATGTCTTAGGTCATGATACATGTTAAGATTAATAAGAACTTTTTTTGGATAGTGGTGGTGCTGTGGATCAAACCTAGGCCTCATACATGTCAGCCAAGTGCTCTACTATTTGAGTTGCATCCTCAGCCCATTGTGAACTTTTTAATGTAAGAATCTTTGGCTTTATATAGCACAAATGAACTTAGTTGTTTGATTTCAAATAGAATTTCATCTATGAAATTGCTTCTATTTCTAAGCAGAGTTCCTTTGCAGCTTACACCATTGTTGGCTATAGAATTTTTCTAGCTGAAAGAAAATGCAATCTGATATAAAGATAAATAAACTTGACCAAAATTCCACTTCTAATAATAGTTTACATTAAAAGGTCAACTGTTGGGCCAGGGATTTAGCTCAGTGGTTCCGCTGCCTGCCTTGCAAGTGCAAGGACCCGAGTTCAATCCCCTGTACCAAAAAAAAAAAAAGGTCAACTGTTTATGTTAAAGAATGGGGAAGGGAGGGCTGGGGATTTAGCTCAGTGGTTTTGCCTCCTGCTGCGCAAGTGCAAGGATCCGAGTTTGATCCCTGGTACCCAAAAAAAAACAGAACAGGGAAGGGAGACCAATCAGGTAGATATTTCAGATTTTGCATATAATAGCTACAGGTCCTCTAAGACACTTTTTGGTGCTGTTGTTGACATTGTTTTAATTTGTTTCTTACAAATACATAACAGGTGTACCAAAAGATGCTAAACAGAACTAATCATCAGGGAAATGCAAATTAAAACCATACTGCTTCTCACCTATGAGGGTTTTTATTATCAAAAAGACAAGAAATAACAAGTGTTGAGAGGACGTGGAGAGCAGGGCATTCTTGTAGACTGTTTATAACAGTGTAAGTTGGCATAGCTATTATAGAAAACTGTGGAAGCTCCTTAAAAAATAAAATACAATTATTATACAATCCAACAATGCCATTTCTGGATGTATATCCAAAGAAATGATAATATGTCACTCAGTAAAGTAAATATCAAAAGATATCTACACTCCCATATTCGCTGTACCATTATTCACAATAACCAAGATATAGGAACAACCTAAGTGTTCATTGTGGTACATGCATGCATCCTCACAAATCAGAATATTTTCCAGAGAAGAAAAGAGAAGGAAATCCTGTCATTTGTGATATGTATGAACCAGACAGAAAAAGATAAATACTGCTTGATTGCACTTATATAGAGAATTTTAAATACTCAAATTCATAGAAACAGAGTGGAAAGGTGCTTACCAGGGTCTGGGATTGGGGAAAATGGGGAGACTTGGGCAAAGGATATGACCTTTCAGTTATGCATAAGTTCTTGGGATCTGAAGTACAGTATTATGATAGTTAATAATATTAGATTGTTTACTTGAAATTTGCTAAAACTACTATCTTAGTTACTTTTCTTGTTGCTGAGACAAAGTACCCAACACCCACAAGATAAGGGAGAAAGGGTTTATTTTGACTCATAGTTTGTAGATGTTTCAGTTCATACTTGCCTAGTTCCAAGGCAGGGTGGCATGGCATAGGGGCATCCCAGAAAAGAAGCAATCCATGGTATGGCAGGCAGAAGGCTGCAGAAAGCAGCAAGCAACCAGCCTGCCTGCCTTTCCCTTTTTTCCCATGCAGGCTACCATCCTTTTGGGTGGTGCTATCTAGAACTAAGGCTAATTCCAATCAGTAGACTCATTTAGTACCACACATTCTTTCTCTTTCTTTTCTTTCATCTATCTATCTATTTATTTTTGCAGTATCAAGGATTGAACTCAGGACCTTGTGCTTGGCAGGCAGGTGTGGTGCCACTGAGCTACATTCCCAGCCCAGTACCACACATTCTTAATCCCATTGTCACACACTAAATCCCTCCAGCTCCAAAAAGCCCCACGTATGATCACCTGAGGCTTTGGGGGGACATTTAGATACCAGCCATAACAACCACCCTCACGCATAAACTTGCACAGAGGGTAAGTATGTGGGGAGGTGCACCATGTATTAATTTGATCACTGGGGATCACTGCACAATGTTTGTGTGTGGAATCATGGGGGACGCCTTGAATATGTAGTTTTTGTCATTAGAAAGAAAAAATATATGTGAAATATATTGAAGCTTGATATTGCTCAGTGAAACATCATTTCATATATTTATTTTACATTAATATTAATATTCAACTGGGGAGGATGCCAAAGCAGAAGGATTATGAGTTTGGGTCCAGTCTGGGCTACATGGCAAGTTCAGTACCCTGTCTCAAAAAAAAATTAGTTACACATAAACACATTGTCCATTAAGCCATGGGAAAGCACATGCTCAACAAAATACTGGCCTTCTACAGCAGTGGTTCTCAAATGCATGGTCCTGAACTTTAGCCTTTGGGGTCAGTAGATCTTCTGTGGACCAGTGAGTTTACTTGTCCAACAGCAGCTCAAGTGACTTTGATTCTAATGTCCAGAGGAAACATAAGGGATAATGGAAGTTGTTTTCCTCCTTACTGTCTATAATATTAACGTATAGCTTGAAATAAAAAATATTTAAAATAGGTTCAGAAAATGAGGACTCATTGAAATACAGATCTGAGTATGCTATTGTATCTTATTTTCTCAGCATTCTTAGAACTTTTAAATATGAAGCATATAGCTGTATTCTGACTTCTGAGCTTTTTTGCTGGACATTTAGTCATTTTTAGCTACATAGATTTCTCTTATTTATTCTTGAGAGCTTTTTGGAAGTTCTAGCAAGGGAGTATAGCTACTCGTATACCCTTGACTGAGGAAATGGTCTTCATCCATCAGGGGTGGCCGTCCTCTTTGAGGGAGGGTGCAGCTTTGGGAGGGGTGAGGAAAGAAGGGGACACCTGCCTAGCCAACCAGATGAGCTGAATCAACCCTGGTGATACATGGGGTGACAGATGTTGCATTGAGATCACCCTCACATCTGTATTTTTGAATAACAGTTGTCTCTGAACTTTTTGTTTTTCAACTAAAACCAACTTGACTGTCCCAGTAAATAGTCATGTTTTTGTTCTTTGCTTAATTAATCTTTGTTTTTCTCTCAGTGATCTGATGGAAAGAAACTATGAGCAGACCAAAGTGAAGAATAAGATTTCTGACACTTTAGCCACCATGGTCACATAATTCCTCATTGTTGTTGTTGCTGTTTCCTCAGCCTTCATCCTGGTGATCTCTACCCTTTCACAAGGAAGCCCCTGTTTATCATTGTGGATTCCTCCAACAGTGTTGCATACAAGGTGAGGGCTCTGAGAGCCGTGCACGTGCGGACTTCCTGGCACCACTCCAGGGGTACCCACTCTTAATGTGTGCTTTTTTATTTTGCTTTATTTTACAGTTTGTATTTAGTGTTCCTTTGCTTTTGAGGTTGTACATGCTAGTTAGAATCTGGTGCTAGGAATAGAAATGAGAAGAAAGCACATGAATTGACGTTCTGTAGAAAATAATAAATCCTCCTACAGCAAAAAAAAATTCAAAATTTCCAAGATCTCTGGCGGGAGGTTTATTTTTGTTATATAACCCAGAACAATGTCTTTTTGTAGAAGTAGAAACATATGAGAGAATTTTATTTTACAGTTTTCAAACATTTTCCTCTTCTGCACAATGAGCTACTATAGTTTAAGCGAAACTTCTTTTTGCTTTTTGAGACAAGGTCTAGCTGTGTAGCCCAAACTGGCCTCAAACACACAGTGATCCTTCTGCCTCAACCTCCTGAGTGCTGGGATTATAGGTGTGTGCCACCATACCCAGCTTAAGTGAAACTTCTATTTAATGTTACTCAGTGATAGTGTTTGAATATTGATATATTCTTTCTTTTTTCTTTTCAGATTTTTAAATGTCTTTATTAATGACAAATAAGTTGTCCATTGCTCTTTGCAATCTTTACTTACTGGTTTTCTAGACAAAGCTCACCTAGACACTTTGTAAGTTTGACAACATGTGGCTTTCCTTCTTGGCTCATGCTTGGTTGATGTCTTGAAAACAAACTATCTTGTTCATTCCAATATAAGCCAACATTAGTCATTCTTAACCATGTTGCTTCCCATCATGAAACCACTCATGGTTTCTGGTGGAATTCCAGGATAAGTGTCATAACCTATGCTGCCGCCACCACCTAGAGGTGGAAATTTCAGGCCTCTTGAGCTATATGGATCTCTCATGGTCAGTGTTCCTCTGCCACCCATTCTTGTTTCTCGCCCCCCCCCCCCCAGATCCATGTAGACCATCGGCTATAACTTTCCTCTGTTTGGCATCTTTCTTCTTCCATCTCATGTTGGCAAATCAACTCTTCCTCCCTTTGTTCCTTCTCTAATCTCAATTGTATTTCTTTATATTTCTGCCTGCCTGCCTGCCTGCCTGCCTGCCTGCCTTCCTTCCTTCCTTCCTTCCTTCCTTCCTTCCTTCTTGAGACAGAGTCTCACTCTGTAATTCAGGCTGGCCTTGAACTCACAGTGATCCTCCTACCTCAGCCTCCCATGTGGTGGGATTATAGGCATGTGCCACCACTCCCAGCTTTTGCATTTCTTTCTTTTTTTTTGGTACCGGGGATTGAACTCGGGTCCTTGTGCTTGCAAGGCAAGCGACAGAACCACTGAGCTAAATCCCCAGCCCCAAAGACAATTGTATACTTTTTTTGGTACAAGGGATTGAACTCGGGACCTTGCGCTTTCGAGGTAGGTGCTGGAACCACTGAGCTAAATCCCCGGCCCTTGCATTTCTTGACTGTGTACTTCCATGGGTCTTAATTCTTTGTGGTATCTCATCAAATCTTGATGCAAATGATTTGCCTGATACTCATGAGAGGCATCTTTCATTTCACTTTTCAGTTTATCTTTTGCATCCTTCATATTTTTTCAGCTTGTTTCATTCGTTGTTTCTCCATTTCATCAAAGAGTTTCCATTGCTGAGAATGTTCGTAATCAAATGTGCCATGCTGAGAAAAACAAAGTGGTATTTTCCTCTTCTTTGATACATTGGGCTCTTCTAGGTAATTTTCTCAGAAAGACCATCTTCATCATCCAGTTGTTCAAGTGGTTCCACAGTGACTGGCTGAGGAGATGTCAGTAGCAAAACACTTTCACTGGATCTTTCAAATGTTTCTCTTGCTGCTGCTCTAGAAGCAAGTTCAACAATGCCTTTTCCTGTAGCTCATCTATGATCATCCACAATTACAGTAGCCCTTTCAATAGGGCCAAACTGGCTGAACCGTTTTTCCAACAGTTCATGGGAAGCATAAGGTAAAAGGTTATGAACAGAGAGGGCTGCAGCAAGTGTAGCAAAATGAACTTGAAGCTGTGTACTTCTCAAGGGTGTGTCTTCAAGTTCAGCTTTGGCAATTCTGGCCAAGGTTCTAGGTTCAAATTTAATAAATTTGAATCCTTTGCCTTTATTGTTAAAAACCTCTCCTGGTTTTTCATATTTAGCAGTCTTTTGAATTCATCCTCTGCAGTATCAGCAGGTAGATTTCTAACAAAAACCTGATAAGACTGAGTATAAGTTTTCTGTCCAGGCCTCCTCAGGAGAGACAAGTTGCATTTAAACCCCTCCAAATCAAAGATGTTTTCCTTGCTGTGGCTGCCTGGGCCTATTCAGGGCTTTGGACCACCTGGCATCTTGCCACATGTGAGTGGCCCCACACTGCTCACAGTGGGAGGTTGCAGATCTACCTGGCCTGCATGGGAGTCAGAATACTATTTCATGTACACATAATTTTTAAAAAATTATGCCAATCCAGAAAAAGATAACACTGAATACATTGATTGCAAATATATGTTTTCCATTTTGTTTTCATGTTTAGTTTCACTTTTTAAAATTATACTCTAAGCCAGGCATGGTCGCACACACTTGTAATTCCAGCACTTGGGAGGCTGAGGCAAAAGGATCATCATGAGTTCAAGGTCAGACTGGGTAACATAGTGAGTCCAAGGCCAACCTGGTCTATTTAGCAAGACCTTGTCCCAAAATATTTTTATTTTAATTAGTTAATAAAATTTAATTTACCTCTGAATTCAAAGAACACCCAACCCACCTTAAATTTTTAAGAATATTTCCCGCTACCCATTTTCTCAGGTTTAATATTACAGGTTTTGATTTTTAGAAAATTAGCTGTACAGTATACTTTCTTAACTCGTGAATGTCTTTTTGTTGTGAGAGATGGGAGAGAATGAGAGGCTGCTGAAGGAAAAGGCTTATTGCTTACCCTTCTTAAACTTACAAAGACAGAGTGGGCAATGTGTGTCTTCACAGGACTCAGAGGAAGCATTCTGTGACTTGGTCAGTGAAAAACACTCATTGTTAGAGTTTGATGTTGGACATAATGTGTCGATATACTAGGTCACGTAAAATATATAATGTGACCTCATATGCATTTAAAGTATTTTATTTCTCTCAACTTGATTGGACATTACTGTATGCTACTTTTCATGTTATTAAGAATGTCATTCATTGTATATCTGTTATGTCCAGAGCACTATTTGAAAAGAGAATGAATATTAGATTCTGCTTCTTAAAAATACCATTGTGTGTAATTAGAAATTTACTTATTCAATTATCCATTATGATTTTTTCCCTTAAATTCTTTTATTGGTACATTTTAGGTATACAGTACATTTACATTTATCATTGGGAACTTGTACCTTTGCATGATGTATCTTGGTTCTTATTTTTTCCCCATTCCCTACCCTCCCTTCACCCCCTCCACCCTTCCCTATTTACAAAGACTTTGTTTCCATTTTTTC
>NW_004624760.1:10226207-10266562 GCF_000247695.1 Heterocephalus glaber
TTGCAGTGCAGAAGCTTTTTAATAAGATGAGATCCCAGTTGTTGATTCTTTGTGCTAGTTCCTGTGCTACTGAGGTTTTGTTCATAAAGTCTTTTCCTATGCCAGTGTCTTCAAGAGTTCTACCTAACTTAAGTTCCAGCAAGTTTAGTGTTTCTTTTTTTGTTGTTGGTACTGGGGATTGAACTCGGGTCCTTGCGCTTGCACAGCAGGCAAGGAAACCACTGAGCTAAATCCTCGGCCCTGTTTCTGTTTTAATATTTAGATCTTTGGGCTGGGGATTTGGCTCAGTGGTGCCGCTGCCTGCCTTGTAGGCTCAGGGTCCTGAGTTCAATCCCTGGTACCAATAAATGAATATTTAGATCTTTAATCCACTTCGATCTTAGTTAAGTGCATGGTGATAGATATGGGTCTAGTTTTACTGTTTGGCATGTTGAAATCCAGTTTTTCCAACACCGTTTATTAAAGAGATTATCTTTCCTCCAGTGAGGATGGTTGGCTCCTTTGTCAAAGATGAGGTGACTGAGTATATACATTATGATTTGATTCTATATTTCACTGTTCTGATGCTAGGACAACTGTGGGGTGATAGGAAGGGTCATTTGTGTTTGTCTACTTTTGGTGGGCCATGCAATGTCCCTCCTCTGAAGAGTTAAAATTGTATAGAGTGTAATGTCCCCACAAATGAACAGGGAGCCCCTGTACAATAGGCAGACCCCACCATGGCACAGATCAATTTGGTCTTTTAAAAAATTACTTTGACTTAATGCATCCAGTTTGCAACTGAAGATCTCTGTGGTAGCACATGAAAATTACTGATATATACTTTTTCCACAAAAGTGTATGAAGAAATCTTTTTTTCATTTTTTTTGAGACAGAGTCTCCGCTATGTACTGGCTGACCTCAAACTCACAGCGATCCCCCTGCCTCAGCCTCCAGCATTGTAGATTACAGGTGTGCACCACCACTTCCCCCAGCCAAGAAGCCTTAAAACTAACATTTTGGAAGTTTATAATAAAAAAGAGAATTAAATGACTGCCTTATATTGCACTTGCACATGCACATGAGCACGTGTGTGTGTGTGTGTGTGTGTGTGTGTGTGTGTGTGTTAAAACCCAGGGCTTTCTCACTGAACTACATCCCTACCTTTTTTTGTAGTTGTTGTTAAGATAGGATCTCACTAAATCCCTAAGTTATCCAGGGTGGATCCAAACTCAAACTTAACGATCCTCCTTCCTCAATCTCCCAGTGCACTGGGATTATAGGCATGCAGCCTGCCTTGATGTATTATTCCTTTCCCTTCTTTTTTGTTTTTTTTGGGTTTTTTTGATACTGAGGATTGAACTCGGGTCCTTGTGCATGCTCAGCGGGCAGCAAAACCACTGAGCTAAATCCCTGGCCCTTTTTTGTTTGTTTTTTAAAAATTTTTGTCCCCACTGTCTCCTCCAGGCATTGACTGCCTTGCCAGTCTCCCCAGCCTGAGCAGACCTCACCCTCTGCCCGCACAGTGCCTCACAATTACAGATACTTAATAAGGGCTGGGCATGTACCTCAGCGGTACTGTACTTGCCTAGCATGCTCAAGCCCCTGGTTTGATTCTCTAGCACCACAAGCAAAAAGGCAACAACCAAAAAGTTCTTAATAAATGTATGGTATATGACCAAGTAGGATTCATCCAAGGGATGCAGGGGTGGTTCAACATATACAGATCAATAAATATAATACACTATATTAACAGAGCCAAGGACAAAAACCATATCCTTTCAATAGAAGTAGAAAACGCGTTTGACAAGGTCCAACACCCATTCATCATAAAAACCCTACAGAAAATTGGAATAGATGGTCTTTATCTCAATCTGATAAAAGCCATCTACAACAAAACGAACAGCCAACATCATACAAAATGGACAGAAACTGAAAGCTTTCACTCTAAAATCGGGAACATAACAAGGATGTCCATTGTCACCACTCTTATTCAACATAGTTCTAGAAACATTAGACAGAGCAATCAGACATGAGAAAGAAAGACAAGAAATGATGATAGGAAAGGAAGAAGTTAAATTATCATTATTTGCAGATGACATAATACTCTACATAGACAACCCTCAAAGTTCCACCAAAGGATTTCTGTACTTAATAACCAAATTCAGTAATATAGATGAATACAAAGTCAACACTTAAAAATCAATAGCTTTCCTATACACAAATAACAAACTCACTGAGAGCAAATTAGGGAAACCACACCTTTCACAATAGCATCCAAAAAAATGACATACCTAGGAATCAGTCTAATGAAGGACATAAAAGACATTTACATGGAAAACTATAATACTCTGAAAAAGAAGATCAAAGAGGGTATCAGAAAATGGAAAGATATCCCTTGTTCTTGGGTAGGAAGAACCAATATAGTGAAAATGGCCATACTTCCAAAATTGTTATACAGATTTAATGCAATCCTGACTAAAATTCCAACAGCATATCTCCCAGAATTAGAAAAAGCAGTCTTTAAATTCATTTGGAACCAGAAGAGACATAGAATACCTAAAGCAATATTTGGCAACAAAGGCAAGGCAGGGGTATTGCAATCCCTGACTTGAAATAATACTACAATGCCACTGTGATTAAAAAAAAAAAAACAGCATGGTACTGGCAAAAATACAGACCTAAGTCTCAGTGGAACAGCTTAGAAGATACAGAAACAACTCCAGACACTCAACCACCTTATCTTTGACTATGGAGCCAAACACCTTCCCCGGAAGAAAAGACAGCCTCTTAAATAAATGGTGCTGGCAAAACTGGCTTTCCACATGCTGAAGATTGAAACCAGACACATATTTTTCACCATGCACTAACCTAAAATCGAAGTGGATCAAAGATCTAAATATTAAAACAGAAACACAAAATCTGCTGGAAGATGGAATAAGGTAGAACTTTCAAAGACACTGGTGTAGGCAAAGACTTTATGAACAAAACCTCAGTTACATAGGAACTATCACAAAGAATCAACAACTGGGATCTCATCTTATTACAAAGCTTTTGCACAGCAAGAGAAACCATCAGCAGAGTGAAGACAGCCCACAGTGTGGGAAAAAAATTATTGCCAGCTGTCTCTCAGGCAAAGGACTAATATCTAGAATATATAAAGAACTCAAACCAGACCCCCCCCAAAATTTAAAGGCCCAGCCCAAAAATGGGCATCTGAAATGAATAGACTTTATTCAGACAAAGAATTAGAAACAGCAAATAAACGTATGAAAAAATGTTCAACATCACTGGTCATTCGAGACATGCAGATTCAAACAACGCTAAGATTCCATCTCCAGAAAGAATGGCTCTTATCAAGAAATCAAACAATAATAAATGCCAGAGGAATTGTGGGGGAAAAGGAACCCTTCACCACTGTTGGTGAGAGTGTAGAGTAGTGCAACCACTGTAGAAATCAATGGAGATTCCTCAAAAAACTAAAACTACAAGTTCTCTTTGATCCAGCTATTTCCCGTCTTGGCATCTTACTGAAAGAGTTAAAAGCATCAGGCCAGGGATTTAGCTCAGTGGTTCTGCTGCCTGCCTTGGGAGCGCAAGGTCCCAAGTTTGATCCGTGGTACCAAAAAAAAAAAAAAAAAAAACTTACCACAGCGATCTGTGCACACCCATTTTCATAGTGGCACAAGTTGTAATAGCTAAATGTTGGAAACAGCCCATATGCCCATCAGTTGACAAATGGATAAAGAAGATGTGGGTTTTTTTAATACAATGGCGTACTACTCTGCCATAAAGAAGGATGGGCTTAGCTGGTGATTTAGCTCAGCAGCACAGCTCCTGCCTGGGAAGCACAAGGTCGAGTTTGATCGCTGGTACCAAAAAAAAAGAAAAAAAAGGGATGAGCTTGAGACATTTATAGCTAAATGGATGTATCCTAAGGACATACCTTTCAGTGAAATAAACACAAGTTTAAATATCGCATTGTTTCTCTGGTGTGAGAAACCAAAAGTGGAAATAAGGACTAATGTATAATGGATGTTGGGAAATGGGAAGAAAGTGTTCAAATGGGAAGGGGAACAAGGGAGGGGGAGAGAGAAAGGAAGGAAAGGACAAGAACAAAATGTAAAAATCGAAGGGAAAAATGGAAACAGCTTTTTCATATAGGGAGGGGAAGAGGGCTTCAGGGGAAGGGGAGAATGGGGAAAAAGGCAGGAAATATGTACAGATGCAAATTCTCTATGATGAGTGTTATAAAATGTACCAATACTTTGCTTAGAAAAAAATAAATATATGGTGAATGATTAAATTGAAGGCACTGTTGTCCTTATTTTATACTTGATGAAACTTTATGCCAACTAAGTACATTGCCTAATGCTTCCAGCCTGTCTTTCTTATCCAAAGCCCATGCTTTTGCTACAGTTAGGAGAAAAAGAGATAGTGCTAGTCACTACTTAAAGATATAAAAGAGCTCATGCTGGCTCATTCAGAAGAGCAGAATGATCGAAATGCCAAGATCTGTGAATTGGTGAATATTTTAACTCTCGGGTTTCTAGTAGGGTTAGAGTATCCAAGTTGACTGACCTTTTCTGACCAGTAGTATGGTCTAATGAAAAAATGCCCTTAGTAATTTTGGGTAATGCTTCTTGAAGTTCTGCTTTCTTTTCCTTGGAAGAATAAAGTCCTCTTCAGCATTTAAATATTTTGACATATCTGGATCTCTGCCAGTGAGAATGACTCACATTTGTTGAAAGAGGCATATTTGTCTAAAGAGCCTCATCCTGAAGTATCTGACTGATGTGTGTAGACTGCTATAGTCTGTTAAGACATTTACTATAGTCATAAAAGCTGTTCAGCCTCACTCTCTCCATTTCTTTCTTGCTGCATTGAAAGGCCTTTTAGTGTTCTACAGTTCTTCAGAGATGGAGCTAGGTTTGGTTTAACCTGTTGGGGTTTGTTCAACTATTTGAATTGTTAGATTGTAATTTTTCATTACTAGTGGGAAATTATTGGCCATTATCTCTTTAACTACTGACTCTACTCAACCCTCCCTCCCATTTCCTTTGGAACTCAGCTTTAATGTTTGTATTAGTCCTTGTGCAGGTCCTAGGTTTGATTCTCCCAGCATTGCAATCAATAAGTATATTGGACATTTACGCTGTGTTTCATACATTTCAAAACCTCTTAATATATTTTGTATCATTTTGTTTCTGTGCTTGAGATTTATATAATTTCTTCAGGTCCAGCTTTAATTCACAAATTCTGTCTTCAGTTGTGTCTATCACATTATTAAATCCATTTATTTAGTTTTATGTTGGTTATAATATTTTTCATTTATACAAGTTCTGTGGTACTTTTTCAGGTATTGTTGTTTTTTATGGTTTTCTATTTTCAGTCTTGTTCATTTCTTTGAATTTAATATTCATACTTATTATTTATTATCTCTCTGTTTCCTAAACCTGAAATTCTATTTTGCTGTATAAGACATAGATTGTTATTTTTGTGCCTTCCAGCATATACTTGATCAGCTCAGCTCTATCATTATCCTTAAAATTGTTTGTAGGAAAAAAAAAATTATTTGTATGAAGTTCAGGACACCCTCAGATGAAGTTACTTTACTCCAAAACGGGTTTGCATTTGCTCGTGCCAAACGCCTGAAGGCACTTCTAGTTTGGGACCTTGTTTTGGGGATCACTTAGGTGGTGGAAATTTGGGCAGCAAATCTTAAGGAGAGCCGGCTTTTAGTGACAACTTCAACAGCCACTTTTTTGTAGAAGCGGCTATAGTGTGTCACTTCAACTCAACTCCAAGGTAAATTTCCTTGCAGTCCCATGAGAAGTGGTTGTAGGCAGAAAACAGATATTAAGTTTGGGTCTGGTTATCATCATACTGAGGGCAAACCCTTCAGGATTCTACTCTAATGTGAATAGGTCTTCTCTTAGATTCCTATCTTGAGCATATGGTAAACTCAAACACCTGTGCCATTTTCCAGGTGAGGCCTTCAAAACCTACATTCAAGTTGCTAGATTACCTCAGGGCAACAGTAGCCTGAAATCTGTTATTTTCTCCTCTACTGGTTTGACTTCAACTCTCTGATATCTCACCATTAGCAACCTCTGGATTCAGTTCATTCCTCTTATTTTCCAGCCACAGCTGACCTCCTCACCCCAGTATTGTGTGTGTGTGTGTGTGTGTGTGTGTGTGTGTGTGTGTGTGTGTGTGTGTATAGGTATAGGAATTGAACCCAGGGCCTTGCTGGTTAGGCAAGCACTCCACCACAGAGCTACACCTCCAGCCTTCATTTAATACCCTTATCTAATTTCATGACTTTAATTATTATATCTATGCTGACTACTATCAAATACCTTATCTGCAGGCCAGACCTCGCTCTTGAACTCTTCTTAAACATCATCTGCTTATGCCACAATCTCTAAGTGAAAACTTGACTGTAGAGATTGCAAACTGACAATACCCAAGGCAATTACCATACTTCCACCTCCATCCTCCCCCATTTTAGTTAGTGGTTATTAAGCTTTTGTAGTTGCCCCAGCCAATATCCTGGTTTTCTGCTTGGCTTTGTATTCTTCCCCTTCCTTCCCACATCCTTTTCAGTCATCCCTCTTGACTTTTAACTAGATATCCAAAATCTCGTTACCTCTACTGCCATCCATCTTGTCCGTCCTACCTTCGTCATTCACCTGACTTACTGGAGTAGCTTCCCAACTAGTCTTCCTTCTGCCTTTGTGCCTCTAGAAGTAAGTAGTAAGTCAGCTATGTCCCTGCTCTACCTAAAATTTCCAGTGGCTCTCATCTCAGAATAAATGCCTTATTTTTCTGCTTACATATACCCACCCTCCCCCGGGCATCTCTGATCTCTCTTGCTATTCTTCAGATTGTTCAGGCTCTTTTCATTTTGTTTCCTCAGCCTTGAATCCTCTTTCAAAGGTACCCACTTGGTTTTGGATGTATTTAAGCAAATGAAGCTTGTTATGTAGTCTTCCCTAATTGCCCTATTTCAAATCACAAAACTGATCTCATGGTTCTGAGAACAGGAGGAAATTATGAGATTTTTATTGGAAATAATAAGAGGAAAAAATTTGTGATAGTTGTCTATTGCGAGGGCATTCTTAGCAAAAAATCCAAACTGTGCTCCTTGCCCTGTGCTTACATCAATAACCATAGCATGAGAAAGGGATTGTTTCACAGGAAGTGAATTAAATAGTTCAAAAGGAAACTGGTTATCTTGCATTTTTATTTCTTGAAGAGCTGTAACTAACTTAGTGTAACCTTGATAAAAGTCTTCCTGCAAGGAAGAGTCTTTATCTCTCTGTTCTCATCCCAACCTCTTATCTTTTGCTCTTATATTTTCTTTTATATTTCTAGGCTTAACCAGCTGCTTCATTAATCAGCTACAGTATTTGAATTAGCTCTTTTACCCAGTCCTATCGTTAGCCTAGCTGCTCAGCCTATTCAAAATAACTAAACTAAGCTACTAGTCAGGAGAGTCTTCTAGATCAAAAAATAACTCATTATATTTCATGATTTTTATTGTAATTATTTTACATTTAAGTCTTTTTATCATTTTTTTTTTTTTTTTGAGATGAGTTCTTACTATGTAGCCCATGCTAGCCTTGTGCCTCAGCCTCCTTCTGAATGCTGGGATTACATGTAGGCATGCTCCACCATGCCTGGCTACATTTAAATCTTTGATGTATTTTGAATTTATCCTAGAATATGGTGTGAAATACGGAGAATACATATATGTAATATCTTTATTCTAGATGGTTTTTCAGTTTTTCCAACCAATTTGAGCTGTCATCATTGTTATATAGAGAGAAGTCCTAAATATTTTTGGGGTCTAGTTCTGGATTTCCATTCTGTCTGATTAGTTTTCTGCCTGCTCTTGTGCCAGTGGCATATATTTTGAAGTATGAGGCTTTCAATTAGGTTTTAAAGTCTAGATGAGTGTAGTCATCCCCCTCACTGCCTTTTTTCCCTCCAGTTTTCTGATTAATCCCATTTTCCCATATGAACTTTAGAATTTCTTTTTTCAGTTGCAGAGTCTATTTTTATTGAGGTTGGTTTAAATTTCAATAAATTACATTTTAAAATGGATTTCTCTCCAAAAACAATGCTTTCCCATTTGTTGAAGCTTTCATTTTTTGTTTGTTTTTTTGTTTTTGGTATTGGGGATTGAACTTGGGACCTTGAGCTTGCGCGGAAGGCTCCGGAACCACTGAGCTAAATCCCTGGCCCGAAGCTTTCATTTTTAAAGTTGTGTGTGTGCACACACATGTGTTTCATATGCAGTTTATTCTTAGGAGTTTTACCTTTCTTGTCATTTTACCAAAGCGTTTATGATTTTACTTCTCCTGTAGATCAGCCTTAATCCTTAAAAGGATACTTTGCTTAATTCTTATTGTAAATTAACGCATTAACATTCTAGTGTTACATGGTGCCCTGTGTGAGCAGTTACTGTGATCCTCAGTAAGACTTGGATCCAGTCTTCTCATACCAGTACATCACAGTTTGGAACCTTTGTGACTGAAAGCCAAATCCTAGATCTTGGAAAGTTTATCCTGGAATATACAGTATATGTTCCCCATTGGGGTAGCCTCTTGGTAGACGGCCAGATGACCTCTCCTTGCAGCATGACAACCATACATTTGCTTATAAAAAGCAGTACTTCTCTTAGTAAACTTCACATTTGTGATAGCCATTTAGCAGTCCTATATGCATGGTAATTGGATAGAAATGGTATATGTGCAGCTGCTGCTGTTTCTTCATCTGCTTATGTGTTAACCCAGTCAATCTGTGCACTAGTCATATACTGTGGAAAATTACTAAGTAACTACCATTGGTCAAATCTTTAATGAAGATTTTAAATTCTTATGTATTACAGAACTTCACAAACTTGTTTGGACAGCCCCTAGTCTGCTTACTTTCTCCTACGGCATATCCAAAAGCTTTACAAGGTATGTCTCTTGGTGCCTGTTACTGAGTAGGATATGAATGAATGCTATCTATACTTTGAATAATCTTGATATTTGTTTTTCCCTCCCATAATGATTATGCGTGGATTGATGGTGTTTACTGTGGCAGGTGTCAATCTGAAATATGTCCAGAAGCCTTGCCAACAACCAGACTTCCTTAATGTGCTACAGTTAGGCATTGAGATAATTCCTCCTTGAGAGAGGTGGTTTAGTCTCATGCTGTAGGGAACTCATGATTTATAAATTTGAAATTTTGTTTTACAAGTGTTTATTTTGATTTGCTTGTCATATCCATGTAGGCTGATTTTCTTTATCTTTGATTACATATTTTAGGCATCTTTTAAGAGCTTAAGATTAGTACTCTAGGATTACTCTCAGCCTATGCCTAAGAGTTAGGATAACCTACTGGCACAACTTAAAGGGATTCCTTTTCTTTCTTTTATTTTTTTTCCCTTTTGTTTTAATTCTTAAGTAAGAGAACCTCTTCTGAATCTGCCAGAGACACAAGTTAGTGTTTGGGTCATTTCTCTAATGTCTGAGAATTGAAAGACTTTTTGTTCTTAGTGATTGTCCTTAATAGGTAACACATAAAACCTAATTCTAACTCCCAGTCATTTATTAGAATACTGAAGAGCCTTCACACTGTTTTAGCAGTACTTGTCACTGTTTCACTATCTCCCTAACTGTGAATAGTGCTGATGTCTCTCTGGGAGATGGCATATTACTGCTACTTCCCAGCCAGAAGTCCTGTCTGCTGACATAGTTTGACACAGGAAGTGATGGTCAGCATTTGAATGCCTGAGAGAAGCTGGAGACTTTCACCGTTGTTTTAAGGTAAGTTCTGCTGTTTAACAAGGAAAAACCATATAGAAATTCTAAGTTCATATATTCAAACGCCAAATTACTAAGGGATAGAACTTACCTTCAAACAACGGTAAAATTCTCCTGGGATTTTGTCATCCTGTTGTCATTTCTGGAGGAGTGTAACCCCTTCTAACTACTCAGTGCTTTTTGCTCTCAATCTGTCCTATGATGACATAGCTTTATTTTAAATTACATGGTCAAGTGAGTTAATACCAAGATTACTGGATCTGAAGCACTATTGTGTGGAGGCAAAAAGCACAGACTTTGGACACAGATCGAATGAATTTGGGTCTTGACCTAGCCACTTACTAGCTGTGTGACTTTGAGAAGTTACTCAGCCATTCTGTGCTTCAATTACTTCATCTGTCAAATGAAAATAATCATACCTACCTCAGAAAATAATACTGGGTACATTAAAAAGTATTCCATATGTGCTATCATTATTATTAGTGTGCATATTTGTAATACATGTCCTTAACACTTTTCTGGTTCAGTATCCTATATTTGTGCTGTAGAGCTTAGACCTCAAATATCTTAAATGAGTTGTTTAGTTACATAGATTCAAATTTCCCTTGTGAGAAAGGTGGAATTCATCCAATGGCATTGTTGTTACCTCTTCAAAAACAGTTGCCTCTCCTCTGGGCACAAAACTAAAGGTATTTAAGTAATTGGAATGTCAGATAAGGTTCCTGCACTTTGTATATCTAAAGCCTATAGTTCTGTCATTAGGTAAGACTTGCTTTATTTGCTCAGCACAGTTATTCAACACTGATTTTCCAGGCACTGTGCTAGGCACCAAGGTGAGCACTCTAACCTGGTAAGACTCAGTTATATTTCTCCCAGAGCCACAGTCTAGTAGAAGATAGAGACAGCCTAACAGGCAAGTACTGTAAGTGGTACAGTGTTTCATAGGAGATGACACAGGAGCACACACGAAAAGTTGAAGTGGGGGATGAGACGATGTCCAGTGTGGCCATACAGGGCATGCAGAATAGGATGGGGATGAAGGGTGACTGAATACCAGTGTTCCAGAGAGAAACTGCATGTGCAGTGACCCTGAGATAAGAGAACCTAGGGGCCACTTAGAGAAATTAAAGTAGCTCCTTCTAGCTGAAGGGTATTGAGTGCCTGAATGATGAAAAGTTTTCAAGATTTATTATGTGATTTAGTGGGGAACAATGGGGAACCATCAGGATGTTAAGAGGGGAGAATTCAGTTATCCTTATTGAGAATGGAACTGAGAGGAGCACAGATGGAAGTAGGAAGATGGTGGTGGCCAGAGCTCAGACAGTGACTATGCAGTTGGCTTCAAAAATCCTCAGCTCAGTGAACTAGTAGTATTGTGATGGGCTGGGCATGGGAGGGAGATCAAGGAAGCAGGAATGCATGTCAAGTCTCTGGCACCAGTAGAAATAATGAGATTTGACGAGAAGTCTATTTGTGAGAACTTTGTAAAGGGGATAGAATTTGCTTTCAATTGTTGACATGTTGAGTTTGAGATACCTTTGAGAGTTAAATTAATGTAGGAGTCTAGATCAACCCTGCCTGATAGAAATGTAGCATGAGTATCCATTTTTGGGGTGGGGGGTGTTGGAGCTGGCTGGATTAAATCCAAGGCCTTCACACTGAGATACATCTCCAGCCATCCCTTGCTTAATTTTTTTTAAATTTTGAGACAGGCTCTTGCTAAGTTACCCAGGGTGGCCTCAAACTTGTAATCCTCCTGCCTCAGCCCCCCAGAGTGCTGGGCTTATAGGCATATCCCATCATGCCCAGCTAGTACCACACTTTAAAAATTAAGAAGTTGGGCGTGGGAGTATTTCCAGACACCATGGGACGGCATTCCTAGAAGTGGCGCTTGGTGGGCTGTGTGGTTGTGGTCATCACAGGAGGAAATCTAGCTGGCTTCAGATTTATGGAGGTCCACAGCAAGTCTTGTGCAAGCCCAAGTTCTTCGTCTCCCATCCAGCAGTGCTCAAGGGTCTCATTGTCTAAAGAGCTGCTGATTGTGGGCAGTGGCCAAGGAGGTACATGAGACAATTTACTTATCAACTCCAAGCCTAATTCCAGAAAAACAGCTACTTTTCAGACTGTTCAGACAGAGAGGAGTCCATTACTAGGCCAAGATCAGAACTTTTTCCCACAGAAAGCTCAGGCAAGTGAAAAGCTCAGAAAACAAATAGAAGGCACTCCCTCTGGTCATTTCAGTATCAATGAGACTCTCAGAAAAGTTATACAAATGGATATGACCTTATTTGAGATGAATCAGGCAGATTCAAAAGAAGATGATAGTTCAGGAGAGTTCCTAATACAGTTCAGAGGACAGTTCAGTCTTAGGACAAGGATGAGAATATCATCATTGATAACATTAAACTTCCCAACTCAGAAGGTAGAAAAGCAAAATTGAAGTTTTGGATTGTGTTAGTGTAAATAAATAAAAGAAAAAATTCACTCATTTAGAAAAATAAAATAAAGGAAGTCAAGCATAGTAGTGCATGCCTTAATCCCACCTACGTTGGAAGCTGATACAGGAGGATCACAAGTTCAAGGCTACCCTGGGCACTTTAGCAAGACCATGTCTTAAAACTAAGAGAAGGGGGCCGGGGATTTAGCTCAGTGGTTTCGCTGCCTGCTGCTCAAGCTCAAGGACCCGAGTTTGATCCCCGGTACCAAAAAACAAAAAAACTAAAAGAAGGGACTGAGAATGCAGCTCAGTGTGAGGGCCCTGGATTCATTCAATCCCCAGTACCATTGAGGGGGGCGGGGAGAGAACTATTAGCAATATGTATTCTTATACTAAGGTTTTGAAATCCAGTTTGTGTTTACAGAGTGTCTCTAGGCTGCATGCACATTGAGAATAAGGAATCAGTAGACATATAAATGATAATTAAAATCCTATGTGCAGGGGCTGGGGTAGCTCAGTGGTTATCCCCGGTACCAAAAAATAAAAAGAAAAAAGAAAATGTTGATGATGATGGTAAAGTTTAGGCAGAGAAAGAGCAATAAATAAAGGAGAATGAAGAAAATCGGCAATTCTACTACTCTTTAGAGACTTCTATCTCGGACAGACTATAAGTCAATGCTTGTCATATTTGGATAAAATTTGTTAGTTGGGGATAGTAAGGAATGTGTTTATTTTTCCATCTCTCTTATGTTTACTGGGCTCTATCTTAGAGAAGGCAATGTGCATGGAGTATATTTCTGTAGTTTCATGGAAAGTTTGCACTGTTGAATATGTTTAGTGATACCACTTTTTTTTTTGTTTTAGTGATATCACTTTAACATTACCAGCAAATTAAAATATTCCTCATATAAATCTCTTACCCCTCTTAAAACTGTTATCTATCTATCTATCTATCTGTCTATCTATCTATCTGTCTGTCTATCTAACATATTTGTTATTGCAGATCAATCTCAACGAGGTAGCCTCTTCACTCTCTTTTTGAACAATCCTCTAATGGCCTTCCTGTTTGTCTCTGGATTGTCGAGCATGCGTAGAGGTCTATGGGAAAAGTGCCAAGAATATCTTCGGAAAATCAACCGTGATATTGCTCAGCTACTGACCCATTCACGTTCAATAGGTACCCTACTAATCTAACTGCACACTTAACAAAATATAGTATAATGGCTTAAAATAGTTAGCTATTTTAAATTGTTTGAGTCTTTAAAGGTATTTGACCCAGGCAGGAAAGTCAAAAAGGCTTTCCTGAAGTTGCCTCCTCTTTGAAACAAAACCTCCTTTTACTGTCACCTTTTTCCTCATTGCAGATCAGGCATTTCTCCAGTTTTTTGGAGATGAATTTCTTCGCTTACTTCTCACAAGATTTATCTTTTGTTCAGCGACCATGAGGATGCACAAGATTTTTCGGGTAGGCAAAGAATATTACTCAAGACCAGTTTTGCTATTTTAGTTATTTAAGAATCATGTATTATATTTTACTTGTATTGAAAAGTTTAAATAGATCTAAAATGTTTAGAAATGAATAAAATATAAAGATCGATAATATGAAGACACATCCGAGTGCCTACTATCTTGTTCAAGATCATTTTCCTTTCTTTTGAGACCCTCTGTAGGTTCTCTCTGATCCTGTCTCCTTCTAAGGATGCAGTTGCCATCCTGAATTTTATCATTATTATTATTTGTTTTGCTTTATAGTTTTGTCACACATATTTGTATTTTTGTAAACATATGAAATCATCTATATTGCTTTTTTCCATCAAAATTATTCCTGAGATTAAGCCATATTGATAACTATAGTCTTCATTTGTCTTGACTGTACATCACAAATTATCAATCCAGGTTGTATTGTTATTATTATTATAGAAATGATGCCACTGGTATACAAGATTTTCTCTGGAGATATGCCCAGTAGGTGAGAGGATATAAGCACATTTAACTTTATGAGTTAATAGCACAGTGTTTTCCAGAGTGGGTCCCTCGGTTTACCCTCACACAAAGAGTATGTAAGAATGGCAATTACTCTTAGTTTTCCTTGCAACATTTATTGCCATTGTACTTTAAATTGTATGTGACCTGGAAAGTGTAAAGTAGTAAGTCATTGTGGTTGTAATTTTCATATGCACTCAATATCACTATAGAGGTTGAGCAACTTCTTCTAAGTCTTATTCTGTGTTCCTCTTTGTATAGATTATTTTCAAGTCTTTTGCTTGACTTGATAGTTTGGTTTCCTTCCTCACATTCTATGTTTTGGTTTTTTTGGGGTTTTTTTTTTTTTGGTACCGAACTGAGTTTGGGATCGAACTCAGGACCTTGTGCTTGCCAGGCAGGCACAGCACCACTAAGCTAAATCTCTGGCCCTCTATGTATTCTTGTATTACACAATGTAGTTCATTGAGGTTTTAAAGATAATGTCCGTTATGTTTCTTCTGTAACATTTGAGGTTTTTCCACTATTTACATTTGAAAAAGTTTATTTTTTAATTTTTATTTTTTTTGGTACCAGGGATCAAACTCGGGTCCTTATGCCTGCGCAACAGGAGGCAAAACCACTGAGCTAAATCCCCGGCCCCTAATTTTTTTAATTTTTTGGTACCAGCTATCAGTTTGCAAGGCAGGCGGTGGAACCACTGAGCTAAATCCCCGGCCCCTTGAAAAAGTTTTTTAATTTTTTGTTTCAAAACACTACCTCTTTCCATTTTATTATAACTATAAAATGTAAAAGAATTATACAGTGAACGCACACACAGTATTCTAGGATCTACAGCTAACATTTCAATATATTTACTTTCTCACATATTTGTCCATTTATCTTTCCCTCTTTCATCAGTTCATCTTACTTGTCATGAATTTTGAAGATAATTTTGAACATAGATAGATTTTTTTTTTTTTGGTACTAGGAATCAAACTCAGGGCCTTGTGCTTGCCAGGCAGGCACTGCACCACTGAGCTACATCTCCAGCCCTTGTTTGCATCTTTGAGACAGGGTCTCATTATGTAGTCCAGGCTAGCTTTGAGCTCACTATATAGTACAGGATGGCCTCAAACTTCCAGTGATCCTCCTAAGTGTCTCAAGTGCTGGGATTTCAGGTGCACACCACTAGCCTGCCTGTTTTTATCTTTTTTTTTTTTAAGGGAAAGTTTACATACAGTAAAATGCACAAAACTATAAAATTTACCATTAGCTGAGTTTTGAGGAGGAAGACACCTGTGTATCCCATTCTCTATGAAGTTATACCACATAACATTATTCCAGAAAGTTCCCTTCATATACCTTTCCATGATTAGTTGGTCCACTAATCATTATCCCAGAGGCTACCACTCTTTTGCTGTAAATTACATGGATCTGAATTTGAATCACACAATTTGGACTCTTGCGTAAACCTTCCTTGATCAAGTATATTGTTCTTTTTGGTACTGAGGATCGAATTCAGGACTTTGCACTTGTGAGGCAGGCACAGAGCCACTGAGCTAAGTCCCCGGCCCCCTCAAGTATATTATTCTTGAGATTCACCCATGGTGTTTTATGTATCAGTAGCTTATTCCTCTTTGCTACTGAGTAATATTCCATTCTCCAAATGTACTACATTTTTTTTAACAGTCTCCTGTTGATAAACACCAGAGAGTTTTAAATCATTGGCTACTATAAGTAAAACTGCTTTCCATTATAAATAAAAAGGCTTGTATAAGTCTTTACATAGACATGTTTTGACCGTATTTTCCTGGTCATATGGTTGGCATATGTTTAGGTTTGTTAAGAAGCTACTAGAACTTTTTTCTCAAAGTGGTTGTACCATTTTACACTCCCAGTAGATGTGTATAAGTTATTCTACATTCTTGCCAATATTTGGTGTTCTCAGACTTTTCAACTGTGACTATTCTGGTGGTTATGGAGAGTTATCTCAGTGTAGTTTTCAGTTTGTATCACAGTAGTCAATATTGATATTCGCCTTTCATGTGTTCTTTGGCTATCTTTTGGCTATATCTCGTTCTGTGACTTGAAGAAATTTCAACTAATACATTTCTTTTTTCCTTTGTTGTTTGTGTTCTTGTGTGTTATATAAGAATTCTTTGCCTGTCTCAAGGTTACAAAGGTTTTCTTCTACGAGTTTTATGGTTTTAGCTATTACGATTAGGTCTGTGGTCTGTTTTGAGTTAGTTTTTATTTACTGTGTGAGAGGTTAAATTTTTTTTTTTTTTTTTAGTACCAGGGATCGAATTCGGGTCCTTGTGCTTGTGTAGCAGGCAGCGAAACCACTGAGCTAAATCCCCGGCCCGAGGTTAAAATTTTTTAATGTGCCTTAGTTACTTTTGTTGTAACTGAGACAAAATACTTGACACACATAGTTAAAGGAGGAAAGTTTTATTTAGTTCACAGTTTGTAGAGGTTTTAGTCCTGGCTCTGAGGTAATGTGGCATAGCAAAGGGCCATCATAGAGAAACAAATCATAGTAGGCAGAAGGCAGTGAAGCAGCAGCAGCAGACTGCTTCTCCCTTTTATTCCTTCCAGGCTACCCACCCTGTGGGTGGTACCACCCATATCCAGGGTGGGCCTTCCCATTATCTACATCCAGAACTATGCCAAACTACCCAATGGACTGATTTAGTAATCATACACTCTTAATGCCTGCACCATACACCCTAGATCCAGCCACCTTCAAAAAGCCCCACCTATGACTGCATGAGGCTTTGGGGGGACATCTAGACACAAGCCATAACAATATGGGAAAAAAATTTAATATGGCTTCATGTATAATGTAATTGTTACAACACTATACTTCCATTTTCTCCCTCGCATCCTCTGTACTGTGATTCCACACATCTGCCTTTTATGTAGAATATATACTATCTGATAGTTTGTGGTTATTGTAGCATCAATAATTACATCTTTGGGGGGGGGGTTGTGTTGTTTTTGTTTTTGTTTTTGGTACCAGGGATCGAACTCAGGACCTTGCGCTTTTGAGGCAGGCCCCAAAACCACTGAGCTAAAATCCCCGCCCCATCAATAACTGTATTTTTGAAAACTTTTAATGAAAAAAAACCATTTTGGGGTATAAATACCATTTCTGGCACTCTGTATTTCTGTATGCAGATTTAATTTTCCATTTGGTATCATCTTATAACAGAAGAATTCCCTTTAGCACTTCTTGTACTGCAGATCTGATAGCGATAAATTATTTCATTACTTATGTATCTGATATTTTATCTCATTCTAATGATTGACCTTATGAAACATGAGTTATTTAGAAATGTGTTGTTAAGCCCAGTGTGGCACACCTGTAATCTCAGCTACTCCAGAGGCTGAGGCAGGGGGATTGCACATTCAAGGCCAGACTGGGCATTTTGGTGAGACTCTGTATCAATATAAAAAGATTCGGGATGAAACTGAGTGTTCCCTGGGTTCAATACCAGTGCCAAACAAACAAATTTACTGAACCCTAATTACTTTGTTTTCAGAGCATATATACTCTTATTTTAATCCTTTTCAAAAAGTCACATTGGTTTTTAATGTTGTTCAAACTGTATATTTACTGATCTTAACTACTTCTAGTAATTGTTGCAGTGTGTAATGTGTCTTTCATTTTCTTCTAGGTGCTTTTTTCTATTTGTTTCCTTTTAGCTGCTTTTAAGGTTTTTCTCTGTATATTGGCTTCTTATAATTTGATTATGATATACATGCTTGGGCCGGGAATTTAGCTCAGTGGTTCCACCGCCTGCCTCACAAGCTAAGGACTCGAGTTTGATCCCCGGTACCAAAAACAAAAAAACTCTGATATACATGCTTGATGTGGTTTTCCTTGTTGTTGGTTTTTTCCCTGCTTAAGATTCATCAAGCATCTTGGATCTAAGTTTTACAATTAAAAGCTTTTTACCATTGAAGTTTTTATTTTGTTTGTTTTGAGACAGCATCTTGGTATTTAGCCCAGGCCAACCTTGAACAGGCTATGTAGCCCAGGTTGCTTTGAATTTGCAATAGTCATGTCTCAGCTTCCAGAGTGCTAGGATTACAGGCATGTGCCACTATACCTGGCTTTTTCAAAATTTTTTTCTTTCCACTTCTCTCTTTCTGAAACATTAATTACATGTATGTTACACATTGGTCAGGGATTCATTCATTTTCTTTTTTTTTTCCTCTGTGCATTTCACTTTGAACAGTTTCTTTTGCTATGTCTTCAGTTTTTCTAATCTTTGCTTCTGGAGTGTCCGGTTGGTCAATCTTGTCCAATCTTTCGTGAGGTTTTTTTGTTTTTGTTTTTTTGGTACTGGGGATCTAACTCAGGACCTTGTGCTTTCGAGGACAGTGCCAGAACCACTGAGCTAAATCCCCAGCCCTTGTCCAATTTTTCATTTCACACCCTACTCTCCTATCTCGATGGGATTTGTTGTGTAGAATAATTTCATTGTAATGTGTAGTATGTGAGCCCTAGAGAGAGAGGTAAAGGTAATATTTTTTCCTGTTTAAAAATATTTTTTAGAAATGACATTTAAATATATGAACTTGGGCCTGGGATTTACCTCAGAGGTTCCGCTGCCTGCCTCACAAGTGCAAGGTCCCGAGTTCAAGCCCCAGTACCAAATAAATAAATAAACTGTCATTTGTAATGCATTAAAAAGTAGTAATTTATTTCTTAAGGAAATTGTAAAGGTGGGATGTGGGGCAGGGGTTACAGCCTGTAAAAGTTACCAGATTCTTGAAATTGTCTCCTTTTGCTTCCATCTCACATTTTCCTGTCAGTTGTTGGGTTTTTTTCCCGTATTTTCTTTTGTTACTTTTACTTTTTTTTTTTTTTTGGTGCTCCAGATTTTTTCTTTATCCTTTTTAGCATCTCCTTTACTCTTTTATTTTTATTTATTTATTTTTTTTGCTAATGACTTAGAAATCTCAACTGTTTTTGTTGCTCTAATACTGATCTTGATGAACATTATATCATTGTTTATACTGCTTAGATATATGTTTTCTGGGATACAGCCCTGAATTTTCAAATTGTATTTATGCAGCAGTTTTATCCATATTTCTCTATTAACTCACATATAATACACTTAAAACCTGAAGCATTATATTTTCCCCAAATGATCTCTTCTTTTATCTTCTTTTCTCCTTATCTTCTTTTCTCTCGGTAGCTCCCAACTCTTCCATTAACTCATTCATTTCTCAAATCTTTGGGCTTTGTTTGGCTTTCTTTTCTCCTGTAATTACGACAAATTTCACCTTCTAAGTGCTTTTCATGTCTTTTCCTTCATTTTGTTTACTACTGCATCTATTCATTTGTTTAAACAATGCTTGTGTGGTGGTGCATTCCTGTAATTCCAGCACTCTGGGCAGCTGAGGCAGAAGGGTCACAAGTTTGAGGCCAAACTGGGCAATTTAGTGAGAACATGTCTCAACATTAAATAGGCTTGGGCTGGGGTTTAGCTCTTTGGCGCCATGCCTGCCTCAAAAGCGCAAGGTCCTGAGTTCCATCCCCAGTGCCAAACAAAAATGTTAGAGATATAGTCTAATACAAAAGAGCTGGGTTCATTCCCCAATATTGGGGGACGGGAGTGTTTGAAATTCCACATATGTTAAGATTTTTCCCCCAGCAAGAAGGAAGTATGTGGTATGGTTTTCAGATGATATAGAACATAGTGCCCAGTGCAACAAGCCTCAGCAAATATTTATAAAATAACTCATGAAGTAATATATTAGATTGGACCATATGAACTTGTCATTTTTAGAGTTCGAAATGGTAAAATGTTAGTAATCATGTTCAACAAATACATTAATAATAATCATACCGGCCAATATGAAGGAAAAAAATAAATACTAAGCTCCTTAATATTGTATCAGTGTTGTATGTACTTGTCATCCATTAGAGTATAAAACTTGACTTTGCTCTGCTTTGCTTACCAGGAAACACGAAATTACCCAGAATCATACCCACAGCTGCCAAGGGATGAAACAGTGGAGAATCCTCATCTCCAGAAGCACATTTTGGAATTAGCATCCATTCTGGATGTTCGAAACGTCTTCTTTGAAAATACCATAGATGACTATTAAAACACAAACCCTCTGGTTGAAACAGTTTTTCATTTTCCACAGATTTTAAATGGTGCAGTTTTCTAATGTGACAACAGAAACGTAGTGTGTTACTTAGTTTTTATTTTTTAATTTAGGACCACCATTTTAAAAGCAAACAAAAAAAAAAGTTCAGACTTTTAGGGTAACTTTTAAAATGCAGTCTTTTAAGTCTTTTAAAAATTCAATTGATCTTGGAATTTTTATTTTTGGGTTTTGATTACCTCCAATATCCAGTCCTATACTTAGTCATTGTTCTCACCCTGAGAAGAGTAAATTGTGTATTTTTGTATAATGAGAAAAGTCCAACTTCTGTACTTGGACCTTAAATGTCTGGATTTGGGAAACATGTAATTGTTTATAATGATGAAACTGGCCAGCATGGACTACTGAAAAGCAAGAAAAGAGTCCTTCCATAATATTTCTTTTTCATTCCAAATTAGTAGGTAGAAAAATGTGTGCTTCTTTTAAATGTGATCCAGGCAGTTCTTGAAATCATTGAATACCTTTAAATACTGTCAAAAATTCAGAAGTGGTTTAGGATTGATTTGCATGCGAAAGCTAAATCTTTTAGTTGGGACTTGAGGTGATAACTGAGTATTGTGTTATCATGAGATTTATTTGCATATTTTGTTTTCTGTTTAATCTTTGAATGTTGGAAATGAAAAAAAACAAGTTTTAAATATTTCAGTAAAAAAATCAAGTTGTTGGTTTCCTAATACAGTGTCTTTGGGAAAGACATTAATTTACTTACTTAATTTAAGTAAGTAAATTTAAGTACACTTAGTTAATTTAAGTGCCAGGGATGTAGCTCAGTGACACTGTGCCTGCCTTGCAAGCACAAGGTCTTGAGTTCAATCCCCAGTACTGGAAAAAAAATAAAATAATAACAGTAATAGCTACCTCATAGGGTTATAACTTAATTTATAAGATCAAATTTTAAAACTGTCTGGATTGATATCTGTGGCATATCGTTCAGTTTCTTCTTGCCTAGTTCAAATTTAGGAGACTTCAGGGGGCCGGGGATTTAGCTCAGTGGTTCCGCTGCCTGCCTTGCAAGCGGAAGGATGCGAGTTCGATCCCCGGTACCAAAAAAAAAAAAAAAAAAAAATTTAGGAGACTTCAAAATCAGAGATTAAATTTGGTTGAGGGTAACCAGATGTTCTGAAACTTAAAGCAAAAGTTGATTTTACACTGATAATTTGGGAATAAGATTTGTTAAAACTCCCTGTACTTAGTTATTTTATATTCATATACAAGTTTTCTATTATTTTAAATAGGCCTCAGAATACAAGAAAAGGCTTTTTGTGTTTTATCCTTTCATCCCCTTCATAGCTTCACAGGCACTAGCTATGAAGGATTTTTCCCCGTCTTTTGGGGGTTTTTTGGTACCAGGGATTGAACTCGGGTCTTTGCGTTTGTGCAGCAGGCGGTGAAACCACTGAGCTAAATCCCTGGACCCCCATCTTTTAATTGCACAGCATTAAAGTTCAGAAATCTTACCAATCACACCTTCTCCCTAATTTTCTGTATAGGCTCACATTTTAGCTGTGGCAATCCCAGGGGAAATGAAGTGATTGCTCTTAGTACCTCTTTCCTGTGGTCTCTAGGGAGGTTTTACTGTAATATTTTTAACTTAACCTTCATTTCTGGCCTAAAGAATAATGTAGGTCTAAGTTATTCGTATACCACCTTCAATCTGCTAATTTTTCATGTGAAGTCTTGAAATTATTGCTCTTGGGTTCAGGGACCTTAGGGTACTTACATTTTAAAAACTATTATCATCATTTGCTCTTTCAAGTGGTATTTCAGGGGGCTGGGGATTTAGCTCAGTGGCACAGCACCTGCCTGGCAAACTCGAGGTCCTGAGTTAGATCGCCGGTACCAAAAAAAAAAAAAAAATATATATATATATATATATTTTCATTCAAATGGTATTTCAGAAAGCTTGGGAAAAGCTTGTAAAGATTTCTTTTGCTACTGGCTTGTTTTTCATTTTGCAATGGATTATTCCTTTTCTTCAATATCTTAACAAATTTCATAGGTTTCCTTTCCAGCGTTCACTTGACTGCATCAGTAGCCCATCTTGAGTTGTCTGGCCTCTGAATCCAATTCCCCTAAAATTCTCTGCCAGTTACTATCCTACCAGCGCATATTTTCCTGTTTTTTGATGTTTAAAATGATATTTATTGTCCTGAGCTTTTATCCTCACCTGCTAAGCATGAGGAATAGTAGTCTGAGAATCAGGAGACCTGAGTTCTAATCTTGGCTTTCCTAGTAAGTAGCAGTACCATTGTGCCCTTTGACAAGTGTCTTCAGGTTCTGATTTTTAGCACTCTTACGTGCAACATGAAACAGTTGAGCCAAGGTCCTCTCCAATTCTCTGAGTCTACAACTTGGACTCTTTTGTTTCTAAAAATCATGATTTCTCCACCTTTGCCACCAGGAAAACCAGTTTCTGTGTTTTTATTATACACAGCATTCTTTTTTTTAAATTTTTTTCCCCCCATTAACTTTATTAGTACATTTTAGGTATACAATACAGTTACATTCATCATTGGGATCTTGAACCATTACATGAGTCTCTTGGTTCTTATTTTTTTCCCCTTCCCTTGCCCTCCCTTCACTCCCTCCACCCTTCCCTATTTGCAAAGACCTTGTTTCCATTTTTTTCCTCTTCTCATATTTTCTCCTTTCCCTTTTTTCCCTTCCACTACCCCTCCCAATTCCCCTGCTCTTTTAGACCTTTTCTTCCTGTTACACAATATCAGTTATACATTTTTTAAATTACAATATTAAGATCTAGGAGACATTACCACAGATTTTACAGATTTTAAAAGGATATAGAAAGCATATTACAAAAATATTTTTGGAAATAAATTTGACAACTTCTAAGAAGTATCTTAGAAGACAAATTAATGAAACTAACTCTGGAGGAAATATAAAATTTGAATAGCACCTATCAAAGAAAGTATATTCCTAGCTTACACACAACATTCTTGTCAAGATCATGATAATTGAAGTGACTGTTCAAGAAAATATCTGGGTCCCACCTAGCTGTTTTAGAGACTATTTCAGAGGTATACTGACCTGCACAAATTAAGAGTTTTATGATTAGAAACAGGCCTATCTTAGGGCTCACAATAGAAATTTAGATTATGACATGGGCCCTTGAGCTGATCGTACTGAAATTCCTTACTGGTAGGTAGAGAGCTAAAGTGGACTGTTGTCATCTTGAATCTTCAAAGTTCAAACTATGCTTGAAAATTCTAAAATACTATGTTTCATTCATGCCTTCAAAAAAATGTTCATTGCACAACCACTATTTTTCACATGTTTTCTGAATGTGGAGAAACAAATAAAGTAGACTTAAAAATTCTAATCTTTTGAAGCTTACATTCTCAAAGGAAGAATCAGGCAATAAACAGAAATTAGATTTATGTTAAAAAGTGATAAACAGGATGGAGAAAATTAGAGAAATCTTTTGTTTGTGTTTGAGAACAATTTTTTGGTTTTTTGTTTTTTTTTTTTTGGTACCGGGGATTGAACTCAGGACCTTGTGCTTTTGAGGCAGGCTCAGTGCCACTGAGCTAAATCCCTGGCCCGAGAGCAATGTTTAAAAGAGAAAACTGAGCCGGACTTGGTAGCATATGTCTGTAATCTCAGCACTCTGGGAGGCTGAGGCAGAAAGATCTCAAATTTGGGTCCAGCCTGAGCAATTTAGCAACATAGCAAGACTTATCTCAAAATAAAAAGGGCCCAGTGTAGCTCAGTGTGAAGCCCTTAGGTTCAATCGTCAGTGCAAAAAAAAAGGGGGGTGGGGTGGGAGACAGAAATCAGGATATGTGTCATTGAGAAGGTCACATTTAGGCAAACACTTTGTATTTTTGTCTTGTCTTTTTCTTTACTTTTTATGATACTTTTAAGCACATACAGAATTTAATGATCACTTCTTGTACTCTTCACTCAGCTTGCATGGTTTCAAACATTACATTAATCACGGAAGAAGAAATGTAAAAGGACAGTCACCCAGTCAATGGTTTCAGTTTGACAAGGGCAGATTTTGTGTTTTAATTGTTTACCAGGCTTCTTTATAAATATACAAATTTCAAGCCCTATTTAATTTTAGAATTCATAAAAACTTAAAATGTTTACACTAAGAACACAGCAAAGCAATGGAAACAACTTTTTCATTTTCAAATTGCACAAATTCTCCATGGAGATTCTGATGCAGTCACTGATCTCTCAGTAATCACTGCAAAGAAGCTGGGCATAAGGGTGCACACCTGTAATCCCAGCTGCATGGGAGGCTGAGGAAGGAGGATCACAAGTGCAAGGCCAGCCTGGGCAGCTCAGCAAGACCATGTCTCAGATTACAAGTTTTGAAAGGCCTGAGGATGTAGCTTAGTGGTAGAACATTTACTTAGCACTAATCATGCCCTGTGTTCAATCCCCAATACCAAAAAAAAAGAGAAAAATAAAAAATCCTGTATACAATTAGGAAACAAAACTGTAAGAAGTCAGTTATACACAAAACATAATTCAACTAAATGGGTTTTTCTTTCTCTTTTTTTCTTTACCCTTACGTTTCTAAAGTTGGTAAAGCAACTATATTCCCCATTTTACAGAAGAGAAAGCTTACTCTCCAAAACTGATTATTCATATAATGATAGAACTAGAACTAAAATGCAGATCTCCCAATCTCAGCCCAGTCTTCCCAGTAGCTCAGACTGCTTTCTACAGTGAGCAAGAAAGAAATTATTAAAAGTTTGTATCTTGGCATAAAATAAAATAGTATTCTTTTTACTTACCAATTATAGAAACCAATGACTCAGTCAGTCTAGAAAATTTTTCTTTCTTAATTATAAAAATCTGATTTTAGGATATATTTCTTTGTATATATGTTTTCCTTGTACAAAGTGGTGCTCTCAAAATCTCAAAGCACAGAATTTACTGTATCCTTTACATTTTTACCAAACTGAAATGTTTTGAGGTTATAGAAGCAAACTAATCCAGTTGTGTTTGATGTTTTCCTGATAAAATATATGGGTTTTATTTTATTTTCCTCCGTTTGTGGCTACTGCCCTTTATTTTCTTTTTTTTTTTCCTGCCCTTCATTTTCTTTGTGCAACTGAGTCCCTTGAAAAAGATTAAGTGGTAACTGTGTCTAATTTAATTCCAGTAAAGGGAACACGAAGCCAGAAGAGGTGGCATATGCCTGTAATCCCAGCACTCTGGGAGGCTGAGGTGGGAGAATTGCAAGTTGAAGCCAGCCTGGGCAATTTAGTGACTTTGCCAGATGCTGTCTCAGAATAAAAATCAAAGGGCTGGAGATGTGGCCCAGTACAAAGACTATGGGTTCAGTTCCTAGTGCTGCTGGGGGCAGGGGGATGCAAGTCAAATTTAGAGCTTTCTTTAGTATTTTTCTCCAAATTTGTTTTCTGGCCTCTAAGATTTATTATCTTTCTGTCTCTGAGAAGTGGTTTGGACCCAATTGAAAAATCTTATACTTAGTTATCTATAGAAACTAGTAATCAGCCTGCTATCCAGAGAATATTCTCGACTAGAGATACAGTAAGGTACTAAGAACTGCAAACTTGAAACTGCCAATAATTCAGAATCACTTGCCCACACTCCATGAGTAAATGATTTGATGTGGATATGGATGCTTTGAGTCTCTTGGTGACATTTTGGGTGTTTATGTTCCTGTGTGTTTATTTGGAGAATATAGAGTATTTACACTGAGGGCTCTTTTTTTTTTTCCTTCAGTACCAGGGATCCAACTCAGGACCTTGCACTTGTGAGACAGGCGCAGCGCCACTGAGCTAGATCCCTGGCCTCCTGAGGGCTCTTTTTTAACCTTATTTATTTAAAATTTCTATTTTATTTTTTAATAGCATGTGTATATTTTTGTGATGCTAAATGCAATCTCTGTGTATACTTTTTGTATATATGTGTACATATTTGTAAATATATTGGTTGTAGTGATGCAGTATGTGTATATTATATACCTATACCCATTGTGGGCTGAATTTATTTAAGTTCTGTGAGGACATCCTAGTGGCATTGTTCATGCTGCTGTAATTAGGTTGTGGCTGGATCTCATTCACAAGCCTCTATTTTGAGGGGCTTGTGTTGAGGTAAAATGGGCTCATTTGGAGTTGAAATTAATGATAAGGTATTAACAGAAAGCTGGACATTCTTAGCTTTAAAATCATTTGCAACCTTCCATTTAAATTGATGATAAATTGATACAAACTGAAAAACCTAAGTATGTGAAACTGAGACACCAGCAAGTTCTTAAGCTGTTTTAATCCATTATTTTCTTGACCCATATTTGAATATTATTATGGAGTAGTAAATTATTTATACTATATTGGAACTTAATCCAGGGGCTATGGAAAAATTACTTAAATCACATTTCAAAATAGGTAGAAAAATGTCCTTTGAGTGGGGGAAATATGTTCCTAGTTGTCATTTAAATACCTGATACTAAATTTTAATTTTGGAATAATTTTTTAAATCAGTGTGCCTCATTTTGTATGTGTCTCTATGAGGCAGAAAAGTGGGCATTAGCTAGTGAAGGCCTAACCTAGATGGGGTAGGATTTATTGAGGAACCAGGAGGTTGTTAATATGTATATGTGCAGCAGCTGTGGTTTAGTCCTGTCTTGACATTTCCAACTTTACATTTTTCATATTGGAATTGCATATCAAAGATGAGTATGCTCTAGCTGAGGCTATACCTCAGCAATAGAACGCATGCCTGGCATGCTTCAGCCCCTGGGTTTGATCCCTAGCACCACAAAAAAATAAAGATGAGTGTGCTCAAGCGAGAAAATGTCTCAAATGAATAAAATGCCTCCAGTTGTATTGCTGAGTCTCTGTGAGACCAATTGTGTTCTGCAATTTGACACATAATGTAGTTCTTAATATTAGGTGCATGGTACGCTATAAAAATCTGGGCCTTCAAACGTCTACCAAGAATGGTACAATTGGGGAGGATACAATTATAGAAAATATGTGCAGTGCCAATTGTGATTCTATGGGATATTACAGAGCATCTATGTTTGGCTACTCTTGTCTACAGTTAACAAGTATATTTGCATGAATGAATGTAAGAGATGTTTAATAATACACTTAGTACATTCACTGCAGAAAGTATGTAGAGGTTATTTTTGCATGATAAAATTTAACTGCAAAGCAGCTTTTTACCCCATTCTTCTGATTAAATCTATCTGATCCAACATTAAATTATTGTAAAACAAAGTGAGAAATGAGTTCAGGAGTCAATATTACCACCCCCAAGTTGTTACATTTGCTGCTCCATTGTATTTTTAATAAAACAGCCAACTAGTAATACTTTTCAATTACTGTATAGCGTTAAGTCTAAAATCATTATAGGCTTTTTCTTAAATATTAAAATGTAATTATTATTTCATAGAACTCACTGAAAATGTCCATAGGGTATGATGTTCTGTCGTTTTAGTAACCAAATCATTTTTTGCTGTTGTAGAGTAGCAGAGCAGATATTATGCTATCTCGTGGAACTAACTCAGGTGTGGACCACATTGGTGTGGACATTAATTTGAGGAGAGTAGCAGCAATAAAGTGTGCAGTAGATAAGACTGACACTGGATATGATCTTTGACTCCAATGATTGTAAAGATAGTAAGTCTGCAGTTGAATACAATAGAAATTGCTGAGAAAACCAAACCCTGGCCTCCCATTCATTGGTACTCTTACACAGTGAAACTATTTTGTGCCAGGACTCCCAAACTTTCCTGGATACTGGGACCAGTTTACTTTTTTTGTGTGTGGTACCGGGAATCAACTTCAGGACCTTGCACTTGCAAGGCAGGTGTGGTGCCACTGAGCTAAATCCCCAGCCCATCAGTTTACTTTCTAAAAGAAAATAAAAAGTAATTCATTTTCTCTAAATTAGAATTTTAAAACATACTGTCCCAGGTTCACTGAGTTTTGAACACAAAATCTTATTTAAGCATACCTTGTATTTAAAGGAATATGATCTGTGAATGAAAGCAATGACCTATTGACAGGAAAGATAACAGGAAGATATAGGAGGATATGCACTTAATTAGGTGAAGATAAATGTATGAAATTTATAACTAATTTGCTAGTATCATAGAACTATTTTCTTTGGATTTTTGTAAATATAAAATGTTTACTTAAGCTAATGGTATTTTTCACTTATTACTTTGGTGTAATATTGACTTTTGAGAAGAATTCCATTTTTACATAATATTGTCACTTAATCACTGATGCACCATTTCTTTTCTTTTTTTCTTTTCTTTTTTTTTTTTTTGGTACCAGGGATCGAACTTGGGACCTTGAGCTTGCAAAGCAGGTGACAGAACCACTGAGCTAAATCCCCGGCCCCACCATTTTTTAATTTTAAAATATTTGTGTCAATTTCTTTTGTGATTTTTGAAATCAGTTATCAGACCACTTTAGGTGTGATGTTTTAGAAAACAACTGAACAGTAGATTCAGAGTTTTCTAATAGTTTGAAGTACATTATATTACATATTCACTTAGTCAAGCCTGAATTTGATCATAGAACAGACTACACATTGGGAATATTTTCCTCTTTTAGTGGACAATTCTAGTCTGTATCCTAAGACAATCATCTTATTTAGGTGTAATGTTGTTGCAAAGACATTGGTAATTTCAGGTTTCATGTTTTTACTTTTCTCATAGGCTTATGGAATGAAAGTTATAGGCCAAGTTATCACTTTCAGAATGAGGTAAGAAATAATTAAGGCTAGCCTTCTTAAAAGTCTGCAGTGAAAGGTATTTAAATTTTTATGTATATCACTAATATTTTCTCATTTGAAACTGTTGTGAATATCCATTTGTCTCTGATCAAAGTTGGGATTTGTAAATATTACAGTTCAAACCATAAATTTTCTCAGACATCAAGGCAGTATGAATAACCATTGTAAAATATTAAATGATATATAATAATCCCCAAGTAATTATTTCCAAACCATGGAGAAATAACCACTGTATTTTTTCAAAATCATGTTCCTACCTTCCTTTGCATGCTATTTTTTTCTAAATTAAAAATATGCAGGAAAAATTGCTTACAGTAGCACAATAAGAATTTTTAGAATATTTCCTGAAGAATGGGTTGTCTTTAAACTTTCATTTATTGTAGCATTATTAAAATGACCTCCTAATAGTTCAGTAAAATAATTTAGTACTTGGGACTGGGGATTTAGCTCAGTGGTTCCGCTGCATGCTTCGCAAGCACAAGGACCTGAGTTCGATCTCTGGCACCAAAAAAATAAATAATAATAATAATAATTTAGTACTTGAGTTTTATGTGTTCTTATAGTTTTCTGAATGCATTCCTTTTGCCAAGTAAACCATATCACTAGTTTTCCAACTGTTTTTGGTTTTTTTTTGGGGGGGGGGGTTGGTACTGGGGATCTAACTCAGGACCTTGCCACATGCAAGGCAGGCGGCGGAACCACTGAGCTAAATCCCCGGCCCTGTTTTTTGTTTTTAATAGACCTTGCTGTTCAACTGAGAGTCCTATACTTTGCAGCATTCTTCCAGTTGAAGGTCTTAGGTAATAGGAAAGGAAGGTACAGTGTCCTAACATTTTCACTGTAGAGCTTACACATGAAGAAATTTGTCCAAATAGGTTATCTTCTTTGTGTAGCTCCATTATAAATAGCGCTTGCATTAATCGAGTCAGATAAAGCAGTTATAAATCACTTTTTACTTTGCTCCAAAGATTTTTCTAATTTCAGGCCCCTATGATTTTCTCTGAAGCATTACCATTGTAAGGTTGAATATTATTTTTCTTTATTCAGAGTGTTATGAAGTTCATTTAGTCAAAAAGGAATTAAAATAAGTTGATTCTTTTTTCCCCTGAAAATAATGATGAATCTATTGTCTACATTATGACTATTAGGCAGAAATGCACTTGTTTAAATCATAGCAGAAATTACATTTAGAGGATATAATTACTTTTAGTGTGAAATACTTTTTAAAAATTGTGCTTATCTGTAACAAATGTTATAGAATTGTAACACGATAGGGACTATAAAGTTATATTTTTTAGCTCTCTTCAAGAGATTGAAGCACAGTGATTTTCATGTAACAATCCTTATCCAAGTGCTGCTAATCTGTCGTGCAAATAATGAAGCTACTTGGTTACCTATCTAGCTATTCACAGATCACTGTCATCTTCGAGACATAGTCTTGTTCATTTGTATTAAATTTGGGGTGTTGCGGGTTAATACTGTAGAACAGAATTCATCAACTCAGCTCTCGTTAGTAAACCATTTGGTTTCATTACGTTTTATATGTGTTATCAGTAGAATAAATTTTGAAGGGGTCACTTATTACCAATGATTGTGGGGAAATTATATTGTATCACTTGAACATTTGTGGTGTTGTAAAGTCTTGTCTGTTGGTGTTTCTAAATTGCTTAAGCCATACGTTGTCTTAAACAGGATGTTTTTTGTTTTCTTCCTTTCAAGCAGTCTTTCTGCTTTGTTATGGTTAATACTTAATAGATTTTAGAAATTGACAGGTTCTTGAAACATTTTATTTTCTTGAGTTCATCACATCTGGCTCTTATATATGTAATTTGTAATAAAAGATAGCAAGCCGCCTTTCACTACTTCACTAAATGAAATTCAAAGTAAACACTGTGATTCTGCAGAGCAGATTCCGTAGGCTTTCCAATTTCTTTTTTTCCTGTTACATAGTGCCTACCACCTTGAGGGCACTTAAATACTAGAGGAAGGAAAGTTAAACGTTGTTTTGCTGTTTGTTAAGATAACAAGATTACAGAATATTTGATTTTTGTTGTCAGTGTATTAAAGAACTTTTTCCATTGATAAATGTTCTCTAGGGATGTGACTACATTCATCAGGTGTGAACTCTTGCAAATGAATTTTGTATGTTGAATTCACGTATATATTAAGTGTATCATCAATATAAAAATAAACATTATTTGCTTAAAGTGTTGGGGTCCTTCTTCAGTATTGTTGGCAACCTAAGGGCTAAGCTGTCACGGTTTGTGTCTTTCTGAGGATGCCTCAGATACGTTCCACTACCTTAGGGGTTGTGGATTCCGTGCTTATTCTAGTTTCTACTTTTTTTGTGCGTCCGCTGATTTCGATTTTTCCTTGCCCTCCCCCTAGTGGTCAGAACTGGGACGCTCCGAGGGAGAGGTTGTTGAACAATCAGATGGAATCAGCTGGCCCTTGTGCTGCTGCTGGGTGTGGGGCAAGAAGTTAAGTTCTTTAAAACAGAATGCGTGGCTTGGGATTGAGGAGCCCCGAGATCTGACTTAGGTTATTAACTTGCAGTGTGACTGAACAAGACAGTTTTTTCCTCTTCGTTATATGGAGGTGGCCCACTGGTGGGTAGTTAATGTAGTGGGCTGCCACCATCGTGGTTTTAAATGGCAGTGTATCAGGGTGCGTTATATGACCAGGGTAAGGGTCTGGAAAGAGTCGTGCAAGTGTGTATACTGGGTTGCGATATAAAACAATCGACAAAAGATCCTATACACAAAAGATTAAAATAAACACTAGTCTGAAAGGTCCCAGTTCTAGTTTGTGGAGCCAGTTTTCTCGGGATTACCAACCACTGCATAGTGTTGCAGAGAGACGGGGAGGCAAGGCTGGCGCCTGGCGGGGCGACGCGGTCACAGTCCAGGATTTCTACTTAGCACGGCTCACGCCAGCCTGGGGCACCGACTGCCACGGAGTTCCTCCCATTTCTGTCACTTTGTATCACCCACTTTAAAAAGAAAAAAAAAAAAAGGACGACCAAAATGGGCGACCCGACCGCTCGCTGACGTGGCTCGACGGACCCGTACCACACCCGCACCCCTCAGCAATTCTGGCCCAACTACCTCCGGAGGCTTGCGTCGTTGCCGAGGCGGCGCGCAGGACGCATGCGCCCGGGCTGCCAACCACGCGTAGCTACTTCCGGCGCGCTGAGGATTGCAGTTCCGGGTCGCTGCTCGCTCTCGGGCTGCTGTGGGGGCTGGTGACGCTGGCCGGCGCTCACTAGAGGCTCCGGAGGCGGGGCTCTGCCGGCTGCCCGCAGAGCGGCAGGTGCGCTGACTGGGGTTCGGGGAACGTGAGCAGGCCGCCGGTTCTCTCGGTAGCTTCTGTCCCCAAAGCGGTCTAGACCAGGTTGCCCAAGACCCCAGGCGGGAGGCGGGACCGGGATGCCGACAGGACGATGGTGGGGTGGAGGCAGGCTGCCCTGGCCTGGGAGTCTGGAGCCTGGGGTTCCAGATCCTCTCCGCGCGACCTTGCATAAGTCAGACCTCCCCACTGGGGCTCAGTTTTCCTGCTGTCCAGAGAGACGTTGGAGATCATCCCCGACCCCGCCGCCTTTGACAGTCCAAGCAAGGGCGTGGCTGGAGGGAGTCTGAGGGGGTGGGATACAAACTGCCCAGCTGGCGGGGACCTCCGGACTTTAGGCATTTCTTTTGCTCAACTTTGCAGTCCTTTTTCTCAGCGGCTGTCTTAATACGAATCAAGATTGTGACCAGACAGTCCAAAGTCTGGCCAAGTAAACAGCCTATGTGTATGGACATCAACTGAGAAATACCAGCCCGAGGAAACCTTAATCGCATTCAAGTTGCTTTGTTCAGGACTCCCATGGAGAAGTGAATTTAGGCATCTCCTGCAGTGAGTGATTTTATTTTTTGTGCCTGTAAGTGAAGCTCTTATATCACAAATTTCGTGGGAGACCAGGACGAGGGAGGATAGCCCACTGAGAGTTATGGTATTGACAAGTTTTCTTTCCCCACTTAATCCTGCCTCTTTCTTCACTTCTGTCACTTCCACCCAACATGACGGCTTTATACTTTAAAAATCCAATCCATTTTATCTTTGTCTTCACACAGGGCAAAATACACTGATATCCAGGCTGTTTTAAAACTAGTAGATAAATCAGGTGGGTAAGAGGTTTACAGACATTGAAAGTAAAGTTTTGAGGAATTTTACAGACTTAACGAATGATTTGAAGTGGTAAGAAGTCATCTGTAGAACTTAGAGTTTAGGTATCCTCCACAAAACATGTAAAGTTAATACTGGAACCAGAATATCACTGTTTTATTCACCGTTGATGGGGTAAGATATTTTTTTCACTCTTGGGGGAGTTGTTATTCAATATTGAGGGGGAAGAAATGTTTTGAATCTCATGTTAAGTACCATGTCAAGGATTCTGAAGAAAAATTGTGATTTGGGGTAATTTTATCAAACTGAAAGAACCACACAACATTTTTATGAAAGGTTAAAAGATAACTGATGCATACTTGTTTATTGTAATTGAATGGCTTGCCTGTTCTTTTCTAGGTTATAAATTTTTTTTCTAGGAAGCAGCCGATTGCAAAACATCTGGAACATTAGAATGTTATACCTTTTCCTCACATTGAGTGACATATGTTTGAAATGCCTTAACTCTGACTAAACTTACAATTGGGGAAAGGATTTGAAAGCATTAAGTTATGATTTTGTAATGTTAACCTGGAAAGTTACTATGTGTGTCATATGCAATAGCCAATGCGGTGTGATAAAAAAAAGTTTTGAGTCAGAGTTCAAATGCCAGCCCTGCCACTTAGCCACACAGTCATTGTCAGATTCCTTCACCTCTTTGAGGCTGAATTTCCTCATCTGTATATGCAAGTGAAGCACCTGAGTGCTTTGTAAATATTAAGTAATTGTATTCTATACATTTAAATTACAAAACTTAATTTTGAAACCCGAAGTTTAATGTAGCAACTCAGATGTGAAATCATTCCAGTGTTTAACCTAGAGCTATCTCTTTCCTCTGATTCATAGATACTGTGTTGCCATAAGCCCTTGGCCCACATTTAAGTGGAAATTCATCTAACTTGGGTGCCTGAAACATTTTAGACACCAGTGTCTAATCCTAATCAGTGAAGATTACTGCAATAGTTCAAAAGGTCATCTGTGCCAGATAGCCACACAGCAAAAATGTTCGCAAAATTAAAAAAGAAAATTGCAGAAGAAACTGCTGTGGCTCAGAGGCCAGGAGGTGCTACTAGGATCCCTCGGTCGGTGAGCAAGGAATCTGTGGCGTCTATGGGAGCTGACTCAGGAGATGATTTTGTAAGTATCCTCTCCAGCTTTGAATATTTGACAGTCTCAGTGTTTTGTTTTGTTTTTTGGTACCGGGGATCAAACTTGGGCCCTTGCACTTGCACAGCAGGCGGCGAAACCACTGAGTTAAATCCCCAGCCCTCAGTGTATTATTTTAAGTAATGTTGCAGGGAATCTTTTCAATAAATATTTTTAAATTGTATGATCATTTTATGCCTTTTGTAGCTTATAACATGACAAGACCCTTCACATCCACTTCTATACTTCAGGGTGCCTTCTTGTTAATGTTTGGTTTGTTAATACTTACAGTACTTTTTTTTTTCTTGTGAATCTCTTCTCATATTCTGGACATTGTCTTCTATACTGTTCTCCATCTATATAGCTTGTGGATCTTCTTTTACATTTCAGTCTTTCAAATGTCTGGGCTTATTTTTTCTCTAGGCACATGTATTTTAAGTCATTGTTACTTTTTAAGGTCTGTGATTTGTGGTGTGTTAACCAAATGCACAGTTTTATTGGACAAACTCATGGATGGCACCAATAACTAAAGTATGTCACCTTGTTTGTAGAGTATCTTTGTGTTTGGAAAGATTTTTAAAAATGAGAATCCTGCTGTAGTAGAGAAGTATCATTTTAAGGATTAAAATATGCCTTTGGCATACAGTAGCATCTTTATAACTTAGAGACTTTAAAAGTCATTTGTGGGGGGCAGTGATTTAGCTCAGTGGTTTCGCCACCTGCTATACAAGCGCAAGGACCCAAGTTCGACCCCCGGTACCTAAAAAAAAGTCATTTGTGGGCTGGGGATTTAGCTCAGTGGTTCTGGTGTCTGCCTCGCAAGTGCAAGGTCCCAAGTTTGATCCCCGGTACCAAAAAAAAAAAAGTCATTTGTAATAATTATATATATATATGTAATGTATATGTGAAGTCTAAAGCATAAAGTAAATTTGGCACCCACCCAAAGAAATAGAACATTATCAATATTGCTGGAGCCACTTAAAACAATTCCCCCCCCAGATAACCACTATCATACATTTTATACTCATCATTCCCTTGAATTTTAAAACATTTTTAACAAATATGTTGCATTTACAAACAGTTTACTGTTTAATATTGCTTATATTTGAACTTTACAGAAATTGTCTTAGTCGTCTTAGACATAATTTTTTTAACTCAGCATGTTTCCAGAAAGCATGTGTGTTGCATGAAGTTGTGGTTTATTTATTTTTACTGTTGTATAAGATTCCAGCATTTGAAAAGGCCATAGTTTGTCTCTGTCTCCTGCTGGTGGTAGACATTTGAGTCGTTTCCATGGTCAGAAGACTCCTTTTCCTCCTCCTTGCTTTCACTATTTAAATCCCAGGTCATATTACATGGCAGAAGCTATTAGGTTATTGGGGTGGAGCAGTAAGATGACAAGATCTAGATTCTCTTGGCTTGTATATTTAACAGGAAATATAAGTGAACCTTTGATCACCAAACAGAAGGATATCATTTTCATGTTGAGTTCTACAGGAGAAGGGAAAGCAGATCTGACCCTCACTCCCTGTCTCCAGACCCTTATATCCAAGTGTATGTGCTTCTCCAAACACATGCCTTCCCTATAGCATCTCAGATTCTAAATGAATAACATTGAATTCAGTAACTCCATCTCCCAGTTGCATCTTCATCTTCCCAAGTCATCAGCCAAAACCATTAGAGGCTTTTAAAACCCTTCCTTCCTTTAACTTCTTGGGGTCTAATCAGTCAAAAGTGCTAAACTACATCCCCAGCCCTTTTATATTCTACTTTGAAACAGGGACTTGCTGAGTTGCCCACGCTGGCCTCAAACTTGTGACCCTCCTGCCTCAGCCTCCTACATAGCCGGATTGTAGGTATGCAGCACCATACCCAGCTTAATACTTCTATCTTATTTATGGCTCTCTGTCTCTCTCTCTCTGCAGTTTTAATAAAAATTTTATTACACAGTCATAATTAAATTGACATTTCTCCAAATCCAAATGACACTAAATAATACTAATACTCCAGCAAATTATACTCTATGATTTTATGTCTTTTGAAACCAGATAGAAAAAAAAGTTCAAGTTCAACAAGAATGGCAGAGATCCTGGGAGCTCCAGGACTGTGTGTGTTCAACAGTCTGATTCCACATTTATACGTGGTCTATAAAGAGCTTCAGCTGATGGACTCTTCAAGCATATATGGTTTTAATGAGTCCATTGCCACACCTCTGCTCCTGCTGCCTTGCTCTCATGGACAAATGTGGTAGTTTCTCTGCTCCCTACCTCCAATAGCTCTCCAAAATGATATTTCTAAAAGCAGATCTGTTCTTGTTTCTCGGTATTTAAAACTCAGTGGCTTCCTTGTCATTTTCAGGATGGTGTGCAAGCTCATTATAGTGTGATGATAAACTCATAGTGTGATGATCTTCTCATAGCTTACCTGCCCAGCCTCATCTCACTTAATTTTCTTATATCCTGTACTTAGAGCCTGATTGAATTTATTGAACTTCCTAGAATGGGCCGCCCTACTTCTTGCCTACAAATGTTTTCCTATGCAGTTATTCTCTCTAGAATATCTGCCATCTTCCTCTTTCATGCTTGCATTCCTTCTCTCTTGTACCCTTCAGAACTCAGCTTACTTGAGATTCCAGGAAGCCTCCTTGAGCTGGCTGTTCTCTTTTTTTTGGGGGGGTACCAGGGATCAAACTCGGGACCTTACACTTGCAAGCCAGGCGCCAGAACCACTGAACTAAATCCCTGGCTGTTCTCACCAGCCTCCCAGTCTTTACCCCTTCTCACTGAGGGCAGTGCTTTGTCTCCTGCTCACCTCTGTTAGCCTGTGTGCTGCATTAGTAGTGACAACTAGCTGGTGGTCTCTCCCACTGGAAATGGGAATTTTCTGAGGGGCAATGAAGTAAAGCCCTTAGAAACTCAATCAGGTTATAGGGTCAGACCAGGATCATTATTGTGTGACTTTGCACTAATTCCTTATTTTTCCATGCCTTAGTTTCCACAACTATAAAGTAGGGATAGGAACTGTATCTGTCTTTATTAAAATGTGTGTGTAGGGCTGGGGATTTAGCTCAGTGGTTTTGCTGCCTGCTGCGCAAGCGCAAGGACCCAAGTTCAGTCCCCAGTAAAAAAAAATGTGCGTGTCACACCAGGATCAGTTATTCACTACAAGAACTCCCAAAATTCAGCATATAATTTCAGTCACTATCATTTATTTCAGTGAAAAGATGCAAAATATAGCCCACAAAGAGAAAAGTGCATGAGGTAAAGCTTGGAGGAAACTAGGCACAAGCTCCAACTCCTGTGATGTTACTTAGGACATGCTTCATTCCCCCAGCAATGAAGCGTGATAACACATGTATAATTGGAAGCTCGTTAAAGACTTAGTGTCTGGGATTCTTAACTGGGAGCTGGAGATGCTGACGTCTTCTGCCTAATATGTGCCCTGATTCCAGACTCCACAAGAAAATGAGAGCTGAGATTACAGTAGTGAGCCACCATACCTGCAAAAATCATTCATTCTTATTAGAAATAGTGGGAACCCTCAAAAAATTGCAGTTCCCAGAGGCCAGCTCAGGACCAAGCTTACAAGAAGACCTTTCTAAAGATAGTCTCAGGCCTGTGATGTTAACATTTTCATAGTATATAAAAGACACAGCATAGTACCTGGCTCTTAGTAGGCATTTTATGATTACAGTAATTGCTGCTGCAGCAGTTGTCCTAATGAGGGCCTCTTTGTTTCACAACTATTACTAGTGTTTACACGACGCTGAGACCTAAGATGTCTCACCAGCAGTAATGATTGTAACTTCCTGCACTGTTACTGCTATGGTCTGAATGTTTATTTCCCCTCCATCGTTCTCTAAGGTGATGGTATTAGGAGGTGGGACCTTTGAAGGATGATTAGGTATGTGTCAGGAGCCCTCAGGGTTGGGATTAGTGCCCTTATAAAAGAGCCTTATAATTCTGCCTTGCCTCTTCCACCACATGAGGGCACAGCTAACAGTGCCATATGTGACCTAGAAGGTGGGCCCTCTCCAGAATTGAACTTGCTAGGGCCTTGATTTTGTACTTCCAAAGCTCTAGAACTATAAATAGTAAACTGTGGTTTAAACCTTCCCACTGTAAGGTATTTTGTTTTAGCAGCCAGAAAAAACTAAGAGAACTAGTAATGGATGACACATTTAAACTACTACTGCACCATACTCTATTTACAAGTCTGACAGATATTGATATATTTAATTGTCATCACAGCTCTGTGAGGAAGATAGTATTTGCTTCTTCCAGATTAGGAAAGCAGTAACCAGGGAAGTTGGGTAATTGGCTCAGGTTCCTATGGCTTATAAGCAGTGAAAGCTGGGGGTAGTGGTGCATGTTTGTAATCCCAGCACTTAGGAAAATAGCAACTTCAAGCCCAGCCTGGGCAGTTTAGCAAGACCCTGTCTCAAAGAGGGTGGGGTAGCTCAGTGCAAAGCACTGGATTCAATCCCCAGTACCAACAAAAATAAAAAACAGTAGTGAAACTAGAACTCGAACCCTAGTCTTCTGATTCCAGGGTTTACCCTTACTTCAATACTGACTCTCAGTAAATATTGAATAGCCATTAAGCAGCTGGACAGGTAAATAAATATTTAAAGTGAATGGGGGCCAGGTGTATTGGCTCACACCTATAATCCTAGCATTCAGGAGGCAGAGGTAGAAGGATCACAAATTTGAGGTTCAAAAGCTAGCTAGTTCTAGGCCAGCCTGTACTATGTAGTGAGACCACTTTTTTTTCCCCCACAATAAAAGTGAATCAAAACTGTTCAACCACCTTAAAAACATATTGGGGGGACTGGGTATTCAGCTCAGTGATTCCGGCGCCTGCCTTGCAAGCGCAAGGTCCCAAGTTCGATTCCTGGTACCCAAAAAAAAGAAGATTAAAAAAAAACATATTGAGGATAAAATGGAGAAGCGTGATTAAAGCCTGGGTATCATATGGTATTATTTTAAATTTTGTTAGATGATACTGTGGCTATGAAGAAAAATGTCCTCATTTTTGAAATGTTTATCAAAGTATTTGGGATTAAATGTCATGTGTTATTTTAGTTACTTTAGCAAAATGAGAGTTAATGAAGCAAATATGAGAAAACATTGATAATTGTTAAATAAAATGTTCATTAAACCTTTCTCCCTACTAATAAAAAGTAAAACAATTTTTAAAGCCGGTTATTTATTAGCAGTGGTAATTATTGTCCAAAGTAATAATGGTGCCCATAAGCTTTTTAAAAAGTTTTATTAGTACATATTTGCAGTACATAATGATTACATTCATCGTGGGGAGTTGGCACATGTATGTAGTACTTTTTTTTTTTTTAGTGTTGGAAGACATTTATTACCTAATTTTAAGACTTCCTCTAAAGGAAGACATATAGATCAATGGAATAAAACAGGGAATCTAGAAATAGAACCATACATATATGGTCCACTGATTTCTTGTTTTGCTTTTTTTGGTACCAGGGATCAAACTTGGGACCTTGCGCTTGCAAGGCAGATGGTGGAACCACTGAGCTAAATCCCCGGCCCCTGGTCCACTGATTTTTGAAAGATTATTTAACATTAACATTTTATAGAACATAAACTCAACTCAAGAGCAGAGAAAAAGATAGTGTTTTCAACAACACTGAGATTCCACCTCAGCCCAGAAAGAATGGCTGCTATCAGGAAATCAACCAATAACAAATGCTGGTGGGGGTGTAGGGAGAAAGGAACCTTTCTCCATTGTTGATGGGAGTGCAGACTGTGCAACCACTGTGGAAATCAGTATGGAGATACCTCAAAGAACTAGGACTAGAGGTCCCATTTGACCCAGCTATTCCCCTGCTG
>NW_004624760.1:10284631-10300369 GCF_000247695.1 Heterocephalus glaber
TCTGCTTGCGAGGCAGGCGGCAGAACCACTGAGCTAAATCCCATCCAGCCAATTTTTAATTTTCCATTTTATTTTATGATTGGGGGCAGTAGCTTGCTAAGTCCCTAACTTGCCCAGGCTAAGCTCTGTGTGTAGCTCTGTGTGAAGTCCCTGGGTTAAATCCCTTGTATCGAAGAAAAAAAACAAAAAAGTGATCAGTGCTTAAACTGATGTACAGATTCAATACAATTCTAATCAATATCCCCACAGAATTTTTCCAGGAGTTTGATAAGCTTTATGTGGAAGAGCAGTGAGCCAAAAATAATGAAGATACTCCTTTTAAAAAGCACTAAGTTGGGCCAGGGATTTAGCTCAGTGGTTTCGATGCCTGCTGCGCAAATGCAAGGACCTGAGTTCGATCCCCGGTACCAAAAAAAAAAAAGCACTAAGTGGGGAGATCTATTTTTACTGACACCAAGATCTGTGATCCTTCTGCCTCTATCTCCCAGAGTGCTGGGATTACAGGGGGGTGCCACATGCCTAGCTAGGAATTCTTTATGTAGATCATGGCCACCATGATCCTTTGTGAGATGTCTGGGTTGCATATGTCTTGTTCCGGCCTTTGGCTTGTCTTTGTACCCTCGGTGGTATGTTCATATACTCTTCATTTCAATGTGTGTACTGAACTTTATATTTTCTTTTAAGTTTGCAGTTTGGTTTTTTTAAAGAAATGTTTCTAGATCCAGGATCATGGTGCTATTCTCCCAAGGTATCTGAAAGTTTTATAGTTTTGCCTTTTACATCCAAGTCTTTACTGTGCCTAGAGTGTGATTTTGATGTGAGAATGGGATCTACATTCAAGTTCGTGTGTACCCGGGATACTCCTGGGTGTTGGCAGGTGTGCCACTGGGATGTTTGCACCAACACTAAACAGTACCTAGGTAAGTCCTAGTGTCAGTAAAAATAGATCTCCCCACTTAGTGCTTTTTTTAGGAGTATCTTGATTCATTTTTGGCTCATTGCTCTTCCACATAAAGCTTATCAAACTCCTGCAAAAAATTCTGTTGGGATATTAATTGGAATTGGATTGAATTTGTACATTAGTTTAAGACGCATTGATCACTTTTTTGTTTTTTTCCTTCGGTACAGGAGATTTAACCTAGGGTCTTCACACAGAGCTACATCCCCAGCCCCTTTAAAGGATCTCACTAAGTCACCTAAACTGGGCTTGAACTTGCCATCTTCCTGCCAGGGTGCTGGGCTTGTGCCACCATGCCTGGCTTAGCTCTTTATTAATAATGAATCTGTAGATTCTTTTGAGCTTCTTTTATTATAGCAGTCATATCATCTGTGCCAGTGTTTTGGGGGTTTTTTTTGGTTTGGTTTGGTCTGGTCTGTTTTGGTACTAAGGCTTTAACTCAGGGCCCTTGCACTGAACTACATCTCTAGTCCTTTTTTTTCACTTTGAGGTAGGGTCTCACTAAATCACTAAGTTGTTTACACTGGGCTTGAACTTGACATTCTCCTTCCTGAGCCTTCCAGAGTCCTGGGAATACACGCATGCACCACCATACCTACTATACCTGGCTTGTTTCAGATTCACTAAAATGTCAGATACGGTTCTGAGTATGATTTGTAAAAGCAAACACCCTTGGTTTATTCTTGCTACCCAATATTTTTCCAACAAATATTTTATTTCCTATGGATTTTTATCAGGTTAAGGAAGTTTCCATTTTTTCTAAGCGTTTATCAGCCTGACTTAACATATGTCAAAATACATTCTTTTCTGATTACAATACAGTAAGTTTTGAGAAATGCACACCCATGGAACCACTGCCACAATCAAGATATAGAAGTTCTCACTCCAGAAGTTTCCCCTCCACTGGGCATGGTAGTGAATGCCTCTAATCCCAGCACTTGGGAGGCTGAGGCAGAAGCATTGCTGTGAGTTTGAGGTTAGCCTGAACCATATACTGAGACCCTGTTTCCAAAAAAAAGTTTACCCTATGCCCCCATCAATCAATTTCCATCATCAACACCTGGCAGCCACTGACATCCTTTCTATCACTATAGATTAAAGTAGTTCAGCTGGGTGTAGTATAGTGTGCCTATAGTCTCAACTACTCAGGAGACGAAGGCAGGACCATCACAGGAACCCAGGAGTTTGAGTCCAGCCTGGGAAATGTAGCAAGACCCTATCTCAAAAATAGCCTGGTGTTGAGCCTGAGATTTACCTCAGTGGTTCCAGCACCTGCCTCGCAAGCGCAAGGTCCCGAGTTGGATCCCTGGTACCAAAAAAAAAAGAATAGCCTGGTGTGGTAGCACACACCTGTAGTCCTAACATTTGGGAAGCTGAGGCAGGAGGATCCCCACAAGTTCAAGGCCAGTATGTACTACTTAGACTCTGTCTCAAAAAAACAATTTAAAAATAAATAAATAATTTAAAAACCAAAAATAAGTAAAAGATTAGAGTAGTCTTTCCTAAAGTTTCATACAATATATATACACTCCTGTGTGGCTTCTTTCATTTAACATTTTATTTTTGAAATTCACTCATTGCTGTATGTACAGTACAGTAGTTTATTAGTTTTTGTTACTGAATCATAAGTGGTTCCCTTATTTGGACATGGAATTTGTTTCCATGTTATTTTTGATAGACTTTTGGGTTATTTCCAGTTTTTAGCTTTAGTTCAAATTAAGCTGTTATGAGCAGTTATGTACATGTGGCATATTTTTTTGAAGCCAAACCTTTATTGGTACATTTTAGTTATACATAATGATAACATTCATCATAAGGAATTTGTACCTGTACCTGATACAGCTTGTTGCTTCTTTTTTTCCAATTCCCCCACACATACTCCCTCCCACCTCACTTCCCCTCCTTATATAGAAAAGCTTTGTTTCGGTTTTTTTCTTCTGTTCTCTTTTTTTCCTTATCCCTTCTTTCCCTCCCCCCTCCCTTGTTCCTCTTCTCATTTGAACATTTTCTTCCCATTTCCCAATATTTATTATACATTTTAGTCCTTATTTCCACTTTCAGTTTCTCACACCAGACAAACAATGCAGTATTTAAACATGTGTGTCTGATTTATCTCACTTGAGAGTATGGTCTCAGGTGCATCCATTTAGCTAGAAATGTCTCATGTTTATCCTTCTTTATGGAAGAGTAGTATTCCATTGTATATAAAAACAATCTTTAATCCATTCATTGGTTAATGGGCTGTTTCCAAGATTTAGCTATTACAAACTGTGCTGCTATAAACATGAATATGCATATATTGCTGAGGTATGGTGCTTTCATTTCTTTCTGGAAGATACCAAGAAGGGAAATAGCTGGGTTGAATGGAACTCTTAAGTTTTAGTTTTTTGTTGTTTGCGGGGTGGGGGGTGGGGTGCACCGGAGATCGAACTCAGGACCTTGCACTTGCGAGGCAGTCAGTGGTACCATTGAGCTAAATCCCCAGCCCTAATTTTGAGTTTTTTGAGGAATCTATATGGCATGTTTTCATTTAGGTAAATAATTAAAAGTGAATTGCTGGGGATCGGGGATGTAGTACAGTAGTGCCACGCCTGCCTGGCAAACACAAGGTCCTGAGTTCAATCCCCAGTACTGGGGGAAAAAAAAGTGGATTGCTGGCTCATATGATAAACATGTTGATCTGTATGAGGAAGTGCTAAAACTGTTTTCTGAAGCAGTTACAGTGGACCCTTTACTTACGAACTCAATTCATTTAAGAGGGCTGGTTGTAATTCAAGTTGGTCAGTTGAAGGCTCAGACTCCTCTACACAGCCTTCAAAGTCTCTCTCCTGTGTACAGGCAGATCTCAGAGTCCTTAGAGAGACATTGGCCCAGGAGTTCTCAATTAACCCCACACAGGAAAGGATGTTGTAATGTTCCTTCCAGAACTCTTTAAGGGTAAAATCTGTATCTGAGACCATCTGGAAGCACAAGCAGCTGGCATTCAGGTCCTAACTCAAGACTTTGGTCATAAGTTAAAACTAAAACTGCATTATAACCCAAGTTGTCTGTATGTCAAACCAGTCGTAACTCGAGGGTCTACTGTATGCCATTTCACATTCTGCCAGTGTAACAGTTCAGGTTGTTTCAACATTTGTGTTCACGCGAGTGTACAGTGATGTCTCATTTTAATTTCCATTGGTGATGTAAATATCCTTTCTACTGCCTTTTGGCCTTTTGTATATCTTTTGTAAAGTGTCTTTTGTTCATGTTTATTGAGTGTCTTATTATTATTGAATCATAATGGATACAAGATCTTTGTCCAATATATGTATCACTAATATTTCCCCATGACTGGTTTCCTTTTCATTTTCCTTAGTATATCTTCTAGAAAACAGAAATATTTAATTTGGGGAAGTCAAAAATCCAATTTTGTCTTGATTCCTGTCCTCTGTACATCTGGGTACTAGGTACTTAAGTCTTTACCTAACTCAAAGAGCTCAAAAAATTTTCTTCACTGGCTTTCAGAATATGGTTTATGGGCCCGTCTAGAGGTTTGTGAGATCAGAACTACTTTCCTAATAGTGCTTAGACTTCACTCTCATTCTCTCCTGAGTCATTTTCTAGAGTCTGCCTGACTTATGATATTGCAGTAGATTGAAAGCAAGATGTATGAGAATCCAGATGTCTTCTATTAGGCAAGATACTAGATTAGCAAAGAGAAAACAGTGCCACTCTTAGTCACTAAAGACTTTTTGTAGGCTAGTGTGATGGTGTGCGCCTGTAATCATAGCACTATGGAAGGTTGAGGCAGGAGGATTGCCAAGTTCAAACTCAGATTAGTAGTGACTTTGAAACAAGACCGTGTTTTAAAACTAACTAACCAGGGCCAGGGATGCAACTCAGTGGTGCTGCACCTGCCTGGCAAGTGCAAGGTCCTGAGTCCTTCGTACAAAAAACACATTAAGTAACCAACTAAACAAATAAATGGCTGGAGATATAGCTCAGTGCAATGACCCTAGGTTCAATCCCCAGTATTGAAAAAAAAAACAAAAACAAAAAAACCTTTTTGCATTAGAAAGTATAATTTTTTGTAAAAATAGGGCATTTATGTTAATTTAGTAAATTTAAGCTAACATGTATTTTTAAGTGTTCTGAATCTGATTTTTGGTGGATTTTTTTGAGGAGTAGGAATCAAACCCTGTGGACACTCTCCCACTGAGATACGTCCCAGCCTCTTTTTTTTTCTTTTTTTTTTAGACTCTCAGTAAACTGCCCAGGCAGGGGCCAGGGATTTAGCTCAGTGGTTCTGCCACCTGCCTTGAAAGCTAAGGACCCGAGTTCAATCCCCGGAACCAGAAAAAACAAACAAACAAACAAAAAACTGCCCAGGCAGGATTTGAACTTGCTATCCTCCTGCCTTGGCCTTCTCCATACTGGGATTACAAGCATGTACCTGAGACAAGGTCTTGCTATATAGCTCAGGCTGGCTTCGATCTCGTGGCAATCCTCCAGCGTCTGTCTTCTGAGTGCCGGGATCACAGCCGTTTGCCACCATGCCCAGCATGCTTTAATCTTTTGTGTTTAGATCTAGAATTCATATTGAATAATTTTTAAGGATAGTGTATAAAATAAAGGTAGAGGTTCATTTTTCCCTATATATAGATGTCATTATTCCAGTACCACTTGTTGAAAAGATTAAGAAACCCCTGAGAGGGCTGAATATGGCCATAGCTGTTTGCTTTCTTTCCTGTCAGTTACCCCCTCTTGTGTTACCTGCCTTGCACACTAGTACCATTGAGCTCAGCATCTGAGCCACAGACATCAGGGTTCCTCCAGCTCTGCTGCCCTCCCCTCTCCTCCTGAGCACAGTGAACTTGCCTACTACCTTTTTTCACATGTTGCCCTTGACTCTCACCACCCTCCGCTGGGTCGGTCCATTTCTTCCAAACACTGGATCGCTCTTGCCTCTGACATAGCACGTTGCATGTCCCTCTGGTGCCACATGGTTGCATTGCTTCATTATCGGTTGTATGTATATGTCTCCACCAGCAGCTTTGTTGCTTCTGTGGCTCAGGATCTTTGTATGCCCAGACAACAAGAGATGGAGTTTAGGCCTGATAAAAGTTTATTGAATTGTGGGCTTGTAAGTCAACTCTTCATACACTCCCCCCTCACCAGCTACCTTGGTTGTCCCCCCTGTGAGGATGGAGAATGGCAAATATTTCTTCCCCAAACCCTGGGCCCAGGTTGCTCCATCCTCTTGTACAGAGAGATTGGCCGGGCTGCCAGCTGAACACGAGTCTGTACTTGCACTGGAACTACAGAAGCCTGCCTGGAGAGGATCAGTGGAGCAGAGTATGAGAGAGGGTGGGAGGCAGGTGCCATGCTACCATTCTGGGGGAGGAGAATAGGCATCCTCAGTGGGTGCGAGATCCCCATTAGGGATCTGAGAACTTCTATATTCAAAGCACCCTGGATCCTCTGTTGTGACAATGAGCAGCTTTTTTTTTTTTTTTTTTTTTTTGGGTATCAGGGATCGAACTCAGGACCTTGCACTTGTCAGGCAGGCAGTGGAACCACTGAGCTAAATCCCCGGCCCACAAGCAGCTTTTGAGGATTGGTCATAGTGAAAGGAACAAAGTTAGTCTATCCTGTCACTACCACCACTGCCATCATTGCTAAAGAGATGGAATAGAGTAAAGTGCACACTGTTGGTCTGGGCCAAGGCCTGAGATGCACACAGCTATGCTGGGTCCCTGTGCCTTAAACCTGGGTGAATACCATTGTTTTTTTCTCAAGTTCTTTCATTGGCCTTAAAGCAGCTACATTGGTGTCATCGCTGCCTCATCCAGACCCTGGAATTTTTAGGTCATTTCAGGGCAGACCAGGAGCTTCTCAGGTAGGACTGGCTCTACTGCCTCTACCAGAAAGATCATGGTTTTGTTCCTTTCTCCACCATCAGTTGCTTAAATTGGGGAGAGTACTTGCTTCTTGCCACACTGGATTTGAGTGTCACTGGGTTCTAATCTGGCATCTTCTGTGTCCCATGTTCGGGAAGATTTCCTTCCTCAGTGTTTTTCTAGGATGCAGTTGAGCACAGAATTTCAAGGAGGCCCCAAAGGAGACAGAAAGGAAAGGAGCTAGGGCTTATAGTACAGCTTGCTCTCTGCTCTCCCCTGCAGGTGACTGCTGAAACTCAGGAGAAAGAAAAACTCATCACGCATTTGGAAGAGAAGGTTGTGTCCTTGGAGAGGAGATTGGAGCAGAACTTATCAGGAGAAGAATATGTGCAAGAACTCCTGAAGGAGGTAATTTTCACTCTCCTTGTGCTGGCTCATGTGGGAAAGGCAATGGTGACCATCAGTCCTGGAGTTTCAGAGCTGAGGGTCAGCAAATAGCTTGGTGAGAAGATTGCTCTCTTCAACTTTGTGTATTTGTGAGAGTTTTGGTTTTTTTGGATATGGGGTTCTCGTATTTCCTAGCCCAGCCCTGAACTGAACTCAAGCAATCCTTCTGCTTCACTCTTTTTTTTTTTTGGTACCGGGGATCGAACTCGGGTCCTTGCGCTTGCAAGGCAGGCAGCGGAACCACTGAGCTAAATCCCTGGCCCTACTTCACCCTTCTGAGTAGCTGGGACTACAGGGGTGCATCTTCATCCCTGACTTTTCCAGCTTTGGATTGTTCTGCTTGCATCAAAACAGTCTGTGTGCCCTGCCCATTCCTTAGGAAAAAGGAGAGCTCTGTTCCGAGATGTGTGTGAATGGGTTACACTGGATCCCCTGGTGATTTAACCCCCTGCACTGTGTCTTCATGTACTGATTCCTGCCCACCCTGGTGCGTGCTCTGTTGGGCAAGGAAAATGTTTGCCATCTCTCTTTGGCATGAGCAAGATGAGCTCAGGGCCAGGCATGTAGCTCAGTGGCACTGCACCTGCCTGGCAAGTGCAAGGTCCTGAGTTTAATCCCCAGTAACCGAGGGAAAAAAAAAAAAAGAGCCCAAGCAGTGACTCTCCTCATCTGAGGGCCTGCTGGGCAAGTGACCTGTTGCCCAGTGGCATAAGTGAATTCCTCATCAGGTCTGGGCCTGATCTCTGCCCCATTCTCCTACACCTTCTCTTCTGTCCCAGTGACTGGCCTCATCATGGTACAGGTGACAAAGCTAAGGCCTTAGGCTTATTCTAGTGTAGCCCCTCACTTTCTATCTCTAGTCAGTGTCTCCAAATAAAAAGGGGCTGAGGATGGAGCTCAGTGTGAAGCCCTGGTACCAATCTATAGTACCCAAAAAAAAGGAAAAAAGAATGGTAATTGGAACATAGTAGGGCCTAAGTTACATCAGCTATTCATATTATTATTGTGACATCATCATTATTACAAAATTTACAGAGTGCACAGGAATTTCTTGGGAGTTTGTTTAAAGTATTTTCAAAGGGCCAGGGACTTAGCTCAGTGGTTCTGCTCCCTGCCCCGTAAGCACAAGGACCCGAGTTCAATCCCTGGAACGAAAAATAAATAAGTATTTTTGGGCCGGGGATTTAGCTCAGTGTTTCCGCCGCCTGCCTTGCAAGCTCAAGGACCCAAGTTTGATCCCCAGTACCAAAAGATAAATAAAATAAAATTTAAAAAATATAAAGTATTTTCAACCCAACCCCTGAAATTCTGATTTCACTAAGCCTGGAATAAGGTCTCAAGTTGTACAACTACCCCCAGGTAAATTTAATGCCAAAGTTTGGAAGACCCCACTTTAAAAAATGTTGCCCACAGAATAACATTCAGACTTTTTTCCTGCAGCATTATAAAGCCTCTTTTTATCTGGCTCTTTTGCCCAACTTTGTAATCTCATTTCTTTTTTTTTGGTACCAGGGATTGAACTCGGGTCCTTGCACTTTTGAGGCAGGCAACAGAACCACTGAGCTAAATCCCCAGTCCCTGTAATCTCATTTCTTGACCTAACCCCATCACTTGGGCTTTGGGAGTTACAGTTCCTTGAAGGCAGCAAGCTCTTCTCTTCCCAGCAGTCACCACCAGCCTGCCTCCCCAGCCACTGGCTGCCTAGGACTTAGGAAACTCCCACTTGCCATGGCCCTGTCTCTCGCTCTGTGTGCTGCCCTTGCAGCCTCTTACTGCATTAGTTATTTGACCCAAACTCAGGGACAAAAGACTGCCAAATTTATCTGTGTGCGCTTTTTGATCTATGAATTGAATTTCTATTTGCTGGGTTGTTTTTGTTTTTTTTTATGTCCCCTGTACATGTGTTACAGGGATCAGTAAATAGTTATTCAACAGAAAAATGACTACTTTCCTTTGCTCATCTTTCAACTTACAGAAAGCAGTTGCTGAGCAGAATTTGGAGGATACCAGACAGCAACTGTTGGCAGCCCGAACCAGCCAGGCCCAGGGCATCAGCATCCTGGAGACTCAGGTACTCACCTTCCTCAGGGCTTCCTAAGTCTGGGTGGTGACCTGTCTGAATGATCTTTCATGGGGTAGAGAGTTATTTTCTTCACTCATGCCTCATTCTCATCATTGTTCCACATAAAGTTGTTCTCTTGATTATTTAGCTCCTTTTATTCCCATTGGCCTCCATCCTGTAGGAAATCATATGAATGTGGTTAATGCAGACCCTACCTTAAAATGGGTAATATTGCTTGATGTACATGTTTTTTTTGTTGTGTTTGCTTTTTTTGGTACTGGGGATCGAACTCGGGTCCTTGCGCTTGCACAGCAAGTGGCGAAACCACTGAGCTAAATCCCTGGCCCCCATGTGTTTTTAATTTGTGTAAATGTAAATGACATAGCTATGGATAGGTCTTCTTTGTTATTTTCAGCTGTCCCATCTCCTGTATCTGTCTCATAGTGCTTACCTACTTCCTAGGCATTTATCTATTACATGGCAGACACTCAGGTTGCCCTTCTCTTCCTGTCGCCTCTAGTTACCCTCCAGTGAACGCCGTGTTCCTAGCTCCCTAACTCCCATAGAATGCTAGACAGTGTGACTGAGTAGGATGAGATTCTTCCCAGAAGAGCTGTATCTGGCTGTCCTACTTTTTTGTTGTTGTTTTTGCTTTTTGCTTTTTGTTTTTGATACAGAGGATTGAACTCAGGACCTTGCACTTGCAAGGCAGGTGCACTGCCACTGAGGTAAATCCCTGGCCCTATCTGGCTGTCCTCCTGCAGCATGCATGAGGGTACCTAAATCTGTATTTCTGCTTTTTTCTGTCGTTAATATTTCAAAAATCAGTGCCACAAACAAAAAAATTATTTTACGTATTTCCCAGTCGATGTCTTATTTTCTTGGCTAAATTATTTTTTTAATTTTTTTAGGTTTTTTTCTTTTGAGACAGAGTCTCACTGTGTAGTTCAGGCTGGCCTTGAACGCACAGTAATCCTCCTGCCTCAACCCCTGAATGCTACAATTGCAGGCATGCACCACCAAGTCCACCTATGACTAAGTTAATAATTTCTAGAACCCTAGAGTTTATGTTGATACTATGATAGAACCTTACTTTTATGTCTTTTGGTTTTGGTTGTGGTTTTCGGGTTTTTGAAACAGGGTCTCACTATGTAGTTCAGGTTGGCCTTGAATTCATTATGTAGCCCAGGCTGGCCTTGAACTCAGGGCAGTCATCCTGCCTCAGCATCCTGAGTGTTTGGGATTACAGGTGTCCACCACCACCTTGGCTCTGTTAGTTTGTTCTTGGATATTTGACCATCCTGAACTCTTACTCTAATAATTGTGTAATGTCTTTTGTTTGTCCTAGGCAGATAATTATATCTTTAAGTAGTGGCAGCTCTATCTTACCCTTTTTAATCTCTTTATCTCATTCCTTTTTCTGCCTCATAGCATTTGTAAGGATCTGCAGTTCTGTATTAAACAGTAGCAGTGATAGTGGTCATCCTTGTTTTGTTCCCAATCTTAAAGGAAATTTGCCTGAAGTTTCTTCATATGGTATCATTGCCATATGGGTTAGGACCACAAGTAACTGGCAACATACCACAATTCTTTTTTTTTTTTTTTTTTGGTACCTGAGGTTGAACTCAGGTCCTTGTGCTTATGCAGCAGGCGGTGAAACCACTGAGCTAAATCCCGGGCCCCACACCACAATTCTTTATCTTTGCCAAAAGCTTACATTCCAAATAAGACCTATAGGCCATCATATAGAGTATAGATAGTTTAGTATAAAATGATAGATTTTCTACTTCCAATTTGACATTTTTCTCTTGGATTTATCCATCTAACCTTGGTTTTTGTTATGGCTTATGTTTAGATGTCCCCCAAAGCCTCATGTGGTCATAGGTGGGGCTTTTTCAGAGGTGGCTGAATCTAGAGTGTGTGATACTGGAATTGATTCATGGTGCAATGCTAGGATCAAGGACACTAGGATTAAGGGTGTGTTACCTGCCCTAATTGCCTGGATAAGATTTAAGGGATAGAAAGGACTGTGGTCATCCCTTGCTTGCTTTGCTGCCTTCTGCCCGGCATGTACTGTTTCTCCTCTGAGATTCCTGTCTGCCACGCTACTCTGCCTTGGAGCCAGCCAATTATGGACTGAAACCTGCACAAACTGAGGTATATAAATCTTTCCTCCTTTAACTTTGGATGTCAGCAGAAATCTAGATGTCCGGGAAGATAGTGGAGTGGTGAGCAGTAGAGAAAAAGCCTTTCCAAGATTTGGTGCCCTGACATTGGAATATAGCAGCACAAGAAGGAGAAGAAAGAGGGAAGTGGGTCCCTAGGACCCAGGAAGTATCTGAGGCAAGAATTGAAGTCCACAGGGAGAGCAAAGAGAGAGACTTCAATGAAGAGGAAAAGTAGCGGTCTCTCCCAGAGCCCTAATACTTGGCAAGGAAACGGCAGGCCACACAGTGACTACTGGGGACCCCAAAGGCCTCCACAGAAAGACGCACCAGTGGAATGGAGCAGTGGACACACTGGACTGCAACAGCTGTTGAGTTATCCAGGTTCAGGGCAATTGGCCAGTAACCATCTTGGAGAGGGGCCAACTAAGCTCGGAACTCAGAATAGCTGTGGGCGAACCCCATCCAGTGGCTGCAGGTGCCTTGGTGCTGGTACTGAGTTCAAGACAGCGGGAGGCCAGGGAGCGGATTTGAAGCCAGCAGGAGATACATAGATTGTTATAGACTCAAGGAATCCCATTCCAGCCTCATAGCCAGAAACCAGCCTGAAATTCAGAGAAACTAAAGGGGAAGGCTGGCTGGGATCATCCTCTACCCCACCATGAAGCTGTGGCTGGTTTGCTGGGACTAATCATCTTGGCTCTAGACTCTGTTTGCCCATGTTGCCTGCTAGTGACAGCAGAGACATATCTTGAATTGGACATTTTGGGAGTTTTTATTTTCTTTCTTCTTTTCTTTTTTTTTTTTTTTTCCTCACTGGTTCTTGTTCTGTTTTGTTTTTTCTTGATTGTTTGAACATGGCTACTAGTTTTTTGTTGTTGTTGTTATGTTCTTATTTTTATTTTTTCCCTTTTCTCTTTCTCACCTGGCTTCTTCACTAGTTTCCTAAAGTTTGTCCTCCATCCTTGCTTCTGATCTCTTCCTCTTCTATTTCTGTTTTTTACCCCCTAACCCCCTTTAAATCTTGTCTCCTAAGGGTAAAATTGCCATAGTAAGGGTTTATTTATTACATACAATTTTCAGATTTGTTCTAAATTTCATTATTATAACCACAAATCTAGTTCATATAAAGGTGGCAAATTAACAGTTACCACAAGGGCCAGGGATTTAGCTCTGGTTTCCCTGCCTGCTGCACAAGTGCAAGAACCCAAGTTCGATCCCCGATGCCAAAAAAACCCAAAACAAAACCAGTTACCACAGTTTGTCATTTTCTTTTTTTTTTTTTGGTACCGGGGATTGAACTCGGGTCCCTGCACTTGCGCAGCAGGTGATGAAACCACTGAGCTAAGTCCCCGGCCCCAGTTTGTCATTTTCTAAGGTGGCAAATTTATAGTTAACACAGTTTGTCACTTTCTAGGCTGTATTAGATGCTATTGTTATTGTCGATTGTACTACTTTAGCCAAGGTGACATAATTGTGCTAATCAGTTGTTCTTCCTGGTATACCAAGACTGAGATTGCCTAAGGGTCTTAAAAAATAAAAAAAAAAACCTATAGGCCAGTGCCAAAGTACTGGGAGCTGGGCCAAGTAGGCAGAAACTTCTCATCCCCAATAAATAGAAGAAGTAGGATCTTGCAATAGACTTAAAACCCAAAAGCCAGCTACACCTAGAAGACACTTCTTTTTTTTTGGTACCAGGGATTGAATTCGGGTCCTTGCGCTTATGCAGCAGGCAGCGAAACCAAAGCTAAATCCCCAGCCCAAACACTTCTGAGAAGTAGTCATTTCTTAAGGGTTCTGAATACTGGCAATAAAGCTACTCACCATAAGCAATTTATAAGCATCAAGCCAGGAATTAAACTTAAAAAAAAAAAGAAAGCAAATGAGAAGACACTTAAACAAGTTGCAACCCCTCCCTTCCAGGCTTTCAGCTCACCAAAGGCAAACTCCAGGGGCAATGAGGTAGAACAATCCAAAAGCCACCCACCTGGACTCTCTGAAGTGGTAACAGCAGAAGTAACAAAGCAGATGAACAACGCCCTAGAAAACAATCAAAGTAGAAATAATTTTCCAGATAACTACAGAGATGGTGACCAGAATGAAAGACATGCTTAGTGACTCTAGAGCAGAAACAGATTAAAAAAAAAAAAATAGAGGCGCTCAGAAACATGACGGAAACCATAAACACCCAGCATAGGGAAGAAATGGAAACCATGAACACCCAGCATGGAAAAGAAATGGAATCCATGAAACAGATTCAAACAGATACCCAGGAGATTAAAAATCCATTGAAAATGGGGTGGGGATTTAGCTCAGTGGCCCCACACCTGTCTTGCAAGCACAAGGCCCTTGATCCCCAGTACTGGAAAAAAAAAATCCATTGAAAGTATACAAAACAGAATGAGCCAATGTGAGGATAGACTATCAAATATAGAAGAAGGATTCTGATTAGCAATCATGAAAAGAGAGATTTCTTAAAAATAGCAAGGGAGCATGAGAAATCAATCCAGCAGCTGCTAGATGATGCAAAAAAGAATAACATACGATTGATCAGAGTCAATGAAAAAGCAGGAAATAGCACTAATGACATAAAAAACATGTTCTCAGAAGTAATGGCAGAAAACTTACCAAATAGGGAAAAAGAATCTGACATAAGTGGGGCATACGGGAATCCAATTAGCCATGATCAAAAAAAAAAACTTCCCCAAGGCATATAATAGTTAAGATTCCAGATATTTAACCTAAGGACAGAATATTAAAAGCTGTTAAGTGAAAAGAAACATCACCTATAAAGGAAAGCCCATCAGAATCACAGCCAACTTCTCAGTACAAACTCTCAAGTCAAGGAGATCTTGAAGTATTTCAAGCCCTAAGGGAAAATATCCTCCAACCCAGACTGATGTACCCTGAAAAATCTATCTTTCAAAATTGATGGATAAATAAGATACTTCCATGACAAAGAACACCTGAAGAAATACATGACCACCAAACCAGCGCTCCACAGTGTTCTGAAGGATATTCCAGAAAGAGATAACAAAGATTACAACTACATGAAGCACAACAGAATGAATCCACCAGACAAGGCAAGAAGTTAAACAGAAAAGGAAAGAAGGAAGCCAACAATAGGAAAATAACATGACAGAGATAAGACAATACACATTAGTTGTAAGCATCAATGTTAATGGTCTCAATTCACCAATCAAAAGAAACAGCCTGAGGGCCGGGGATTTAACTCAGTGGCACCTTCTCTGCCTTGCAATCACAAGGTCCTGGGTTCAATCCCCCGCCCCCCCATGCTGAAAAAAAAAAGAAAGAAACAGACTGGCAGAGTGGATCAAGAAGCAAGATCCAAGATCCAACAATATGCTGCATACAGGAAACACATTTAATTCAAAAACAAATTCATAAACTGAAAGTCAAAGGATGGAAAACAATATTCCACATGACAGGGACCCAGAGAAAAGCAGGGGTAACTATTCTGTTTGCAGACAAAGCAGATTTCAAGCCAAGACTGATTAAGAGAGACAAAGAAGGTCACTACATCCTTGTAAAGGGAACAATCCAAGAGGAAAAGATAACAATCATAATAGCTCACATACTAGTACATAGAACATGCTTTTAGGTAAATGCAAAGGAATTGAAATTATCTCATGCATATTATCAGACCATAGTGCAATAAAATTAGAAATTAATAACAAAAGAAACCAGAAGAACTTCATAAACATATGGAAATTAAATAACACCCTCCTGAACAACGAACGGGTCACAGATAAAATTAAGAAATCAAACAATTTCTACAATTAAAATGATAATCCCAATACAACATACCAGAACTTAATGGGACGCAATGACAGCAGTCTTACAAGGGAAATTTATAGCGGTGAATACCCATATCAGGAAAACAGAGCAGGCTCAAATAACTTTGGATGTCGAGTATTTTGTCCCAGCCACAAGAAAAGTAACTAACGTAGTTTTCTAATTTATTAGCATTGGTACCTTGAACTGTATTACTATATACTATATTGGCATAGAATAACACTTATGATAGTATTTTTTAATTTCTCTTGCTCCCTTGTCTCTAGAGCTTATTAACCACTTAGCAGTTTACCCCGAGCATCACTTGGACAGCACATTTGTTTACATATTGACTATCCCAAGCCATTGCTCAGGCAGGTGTCATTTCAAACAGTCAATTCTTGTTTGGAATAAATTTGATAAAGTTGT